>BSBK01006334.1:665000-1128205 GCA_027943335.1 Chamaecyparis obtusa | reverse complement strand
ACTATAAAAAGTAATTTATGTAATAAACTTAATAAAAAAATATTTCTAGAGTTCAATATTACACATAAATTATCAATCATTCTAGTCTTCAACAATTTAGACATCTATAATGTGATAAAACTAAGATTTACAAGTAAACATCCAAATGAAGTAAGGACAAAAATGGATTTGATGGTAAGGCTTAAATATTTGTAAAAAAGGACATGCACCATCATAAATTTGGAACTTCATTCAAATAAAATCAACAGATATAGAGCTAAACTAGTGGCTTTCTTTCTTATGTCAAATTAGCAACTATGAAATAGTAGTTCAATCCTTATGTGACATTTGAATATAACATGAAATAAACTCAAGAAGCATTAATGAGTGAATCATTTGTTAGATTAGCATGAACTATAAAAGTAGAATAGCATAGACAAAGCATGTGAATTGATGAAAATTAAAGAAGGTGAAATAGTATGTCATAATGCCTAGGCTACAATGATGAAATAGTTGCACTAAATGATTTGCATAAACTCTAATATGTGATGCAATATTTTCACCAAATTATTTACAAATCTATGATGGAACATATTCTAGCATGTATTGCTTGCTTTAGTAGATTGATTCCATGGGCATTAGAGAGAGTAAGAGTGAAATTACACTTCCTTTGTTTCACATTCCCTTCACCTTATTTTTCTTCTATGTTTCACTAAGCATGTCAATTTCAAATTCTCCTGTCTCCATTTTTCAAATGAATTCCATTTTATTCCTCTACCAAAATTGGTTGATTCTTCTCACTTATTTCCTTTTCTAATTAACCAATCTTGGCCAGTCCACAAAAATGTGCCAACCATGTCTCTATGCTAGTCTACTATCTTTAATTTCTAAATAATATACTCTAACTTCTTGCTAACAATTACTCTTAAAAAAAATATTATCAAGATCCTAATTTTTAAATGAAAATCATATGGAAAGATGGGTGGGGCATCCTTCCCTCTATAAGGTTTTTGATTAAGGGAAAATAGGTTTTGATGGGGCTCGAAAACCCATTACAAAAAACTTTTGTAAGGATTTGGAACCGAAAACCAATCAACTACAAATACTAAAACTCAAACAACTTCCAGTTAAACCATCAACAAATAATTAGCATCCTAAAAGATAGGAACATGAAATAATCTTGCTACAACAAAATAGTAGGCCTAGCTCTATGCAACAAATATTTTCTTAACCTTCATTAAGAAACCATGGGTTTTTTTGGTACCCACAGTCACAAACCTTGGGTTTTGACAAGGCCCCGAAAACCTTAAGAAATTGATAATTAGGTAAACTTTGAAAATCTTGTCCAAATAGAGCTAAATCTCCCAGAAAAGATGTAGGATAAATAAGGGGTTTTTAAAGGCTTTCCTAAAAATCACAAGAATCTTCAAAAGATTAAATGGTGAAGAACCAACTAAAAAATGGGGTTTTGAAATGCTCCCCAAACTTTCATGGGTTTTGATTTGGCTCCCACAACCAAAATATTGCTAGAAGATAAAGCATCCCTCCAAATAGTCCACAACTCTCTTATAAAACTCCTTTCCACCCCGATAGGAAAGGATCCCACCTCAACAAGATCAGTAGAGAATGAAAAGAGCAGAAAGGAAAAGATAAACATCTTCATATCCAAACAATCACAATGAAGAGTAACCCATACATAACAACCATTGACCACCTCCCTTGAGCCATATTCCACCTCTATAGGAATATTTGTCACCTCAATAAGATAAAAAAGAGAGGGGAATGGAAGAAGAATGAGCCACACCCAAATTCTAATGGGACAAACAAACCCCACCTCAATAGGGATTGGTTCCACCTTGTTAGAAACCTTGCAAGGACCAAACCATCCACAAAAAAGAAACAACCAATAAAATAAGAGAATAAGGAAGATCTTGGGCACCAATACAACATCACCACATACAACTCTGAAATTACCTTTTATGGCAAATTTTTCATAAAAAGTGTATTTTGCAAATTATAGAATAAGAAGGCACTTGATCAGGTAGTGGGAGGAGAGAGAAAAAGGAGCTACATGTAGGCATAAACTACTACCCACCATCTCCACAACCTGAGCTTGTATTGGGTCTTGCCCCTCACTCTGATGCCAATGTCCTTACAGTTCTCCTACATAATCAAGTTCCAGGGCTACAAATATGCAAAGATGGTGCATGGATTGATGTGCAGTGCATTCTAGGTTCTCTAGTTGTTAATATTGTTGATCAATTAGAGGTAACTAAATATATTTTTTTAACTTTTATTTATTATAGCTCTTGCAGTTACAACTTTATTTAAATTCAAGAAATTTTAATGGTCAAATATATAATCAATATTTATATTGTTATTATTGGTTCAAATTTATTTTTGATGATGATAAACTACTAACACTTTAATGTTATATTATGTTAGATTGTAGATATTAAGCAATGGAAAATACAAGAGCATTGACATAGGGGTGGGGTTCATAAGGATAAAAAAAGGATGTCATGGGCTATGTTTTGTATTCCACTACTTGATATGAAGATTGCACCTCTCAAAGAATTGATAGATGATGCCAACCCTCTATTATATGAAGAGTTGTGTTTCCAGGACTACATGAAAAATTACTTCACCCAAGGACTTGTTGGAAAGCATCAAATTAATGAACGTAAACTTTAAATAACTAAAAGTTCCCTATGACTAGAGAATACCTAAATCCATAGAGTTCATGAAGGCATATCTTACCAAACATGTATTTCTTAATATACCATGTTATGTTCATCCGCTCTTGTTGGTAATAAACAATAATATATTTACTTTATTATTGTGGATTACAATTGTAAGGTTGTGTCATGTGTTGAAATTGTATAACATATTTTCTATTTGTTATATTTAAATGCAATATTTAAGAGATTGTCAAAGCATTTTTCAAACCTTTAAAATAATTTATTATAATTTCTTCAAAGTCATATATTAACTATAACAAAAGAAAATATATATCATTAAAATGTCAAAGCTAATATACCAAAGAAAATAAAGAATATAGTAAAACAACAAATGTAATAAAAAATGTGAAGGAAAGAATAAGATTAAAAATTCCATACATACATACATACATACATACATACATACATACATACATACATGCATACATACATACATACATGCATACATACATACATACATACATACATACATACATACATACATACATACATACATACATACATACATACATACATACATACATACATACATACATACATACATACATACATACATACATACATACATATATATATATATATATATATATATATATATATATATATATATATATATATATCGTAAAATTTTATTTAAATGATAAAATATTATATGATTTATAAACCAATATTATTTGAAGCAATGTGCTAAGACTTGATCAATTTTAATTATAGACTCAAGAATAATATTACACATAAATTATCAATCATTCTAGTCTTTAACAATTCAAACATCTATAATGTAATAAAACTAAGATTTACAGTAAACATCCAAATGAAGTAAGGAAAAAAATGGATTTGATGGTGAGGCTTAAACATTTATCAAAAAAGGACATGCACCATCATAAATTTGGAACTTCATTCAAATAAAATTGAAAGATATAGAGATAAACTAGCGGCTTTCTTTCTTATGTCAAATTAGCAACTATGAAATAGTAGTTCAATCCTTTATGTGACATTTGAATATAACATGAAATGGACTCAAGAAGGATTAATGAGTGAATCATTTGTTAGATTAGCATCAACTGTAAAAGTAGAATAGCATAGATAAAGCATGTGAATTGATGAAAATTAAAGAAGGTAAAATAGTATGTCATAATGCCTAGGATACAATGATGAAATATTTGTACTAAATGATTTACATAAACTCTAATATGTGATGCAATATTTCCACTAAATTATTTACAAATCTATGAAGGAACATATTCTAATATGTATTGCTTGCTTTAGTAGATTGATTCCATGGGCACTAGAGGGACTAAGAGTGAACTTACACTTGCTTTGTTTCACATTCCCTTCACCTTATTTTTCTTCTATGTTTAACTAAGCATGTCAGTTTCAAATTATCCCATCTCCATTTTTTAAATTAATTCCATTTTCTTCCTCTACCAAAATAGGTTGATTATTTTGATTTATTATCTTTTCTAATTAGCCAATCTTGGTCTGTCCACAAAAATGTGTTGACCATGTCTCTATGCTAGTCTACTATCTTTAATTTCAAAATAATGTACACTAACTTCTCGCTAACAAGTACTCTTAAACAAAATTATTCTCAAGATCCTAATTTTTAAATAAAAATCATATGAAAAGATGGGTGGGACATCCTTCCCTCTATAAGGTTTTTGATTAAGGGAAAATAGGATTTGATGGGGCTCTAAAACCCATTACAAACAACTTTTGGAAGGATTTGGAACCCAAAACAAATCAACTACAAATACTAAAACTCAAACAAATTATAGCTAAACCATCAACAAATAGTTAGCATCCTAAAATATAGGAACATGAAATAACTCTGGCTACAACAAAATAGTAGGCCTAGGCTCTATACAAAAAATATTTTCTTAACATTCATTAAGAAACCATGGTTTTTTTGGGTACCCATAACCACAAACCTTGGGTTTTGACAAGGCCCCTAAAACCTTAACAAATTGATAATTAGGTAAACTTTGCAAATATTGTCTAAATAGATCTAAACCTCCCAAAAAAGATAGAGGATAAATCAGGGGTTTTGGAAGGCTTTCCTAAATATTCACAAGAATCTGACTCAAAATATTAAATGGAGAAGAACCAACTTAAAAATGGGGTTTTGAAATGGTCCCCAAACTTTCATGGGTTTTGACTTGGCTCCCACAACTAAAATATTGCTAGAAGATAAAGCATCCCTCCAAGCAGTCCACAACTCTCTCATAAAACTCCCCTCCACCTCGATAGGAAAGGATCCCACCTCAACAGGATCAGTAGAGAATGAAAAGGCCAGAAAGGAAAAAGATGAACATCTTCATATCCAAACAATCACAATGAAGAGTAGCCCATACACAACAACCATTGACCACCTCCCTTGATCCATATTCCACATCTATAGGAATATTTGTCACCTCAATAAGACAAGAAAGAGAGGTAAATAGAAGAAGAAACAACCAATTAAAGAAGAGAACAAGGAAGACCCCGAGAACCAACACAACATCACCACGTACAAATCTAAAATTACCTTTTTTGCCAATTTTTTCAAAAAAATGTATTTTTCCATTTTTGGTAATTTCTAAAACAACTTGAAAAAAGCTCAATTTTTTCATGAAAATTCCCAAAACTAATATAAGATGAACTAACAACTAACCTTCAAAATTGGAAACAATATTTCAAAGTTATTAAAAAAAACACAACTTTTAATTTTTTTTTATTTAAAAAACACTAAAATCGTAAAAGCCACTAAAAGCTCTTGCATTAACTAGAGAGTACATATTCATGTTTCTAGAAAAAAATTATCATTAGAAATTTGGTTTTTCCAACTTTCTAGTAATGGAACTTATTTTTCTAGAATTTTCTATTTGATGGTATGTTTTTTATCAATTGAAATTAGATCCTCATTTTTTGCTCCCGAGATAATAACTCTTTCCTAGATAATTTAATGTTGGTATTGAGGAGCTATATATAGCTATTCGTGCATGTTTTTCATTTGTAGTCCTAGGTACAATTTATTTTAGATATCACCATTTGGGCATTTTGAGGTATTAATTGGATATATTGTCACTTGAATAACGCAGAATAATTTAATGTTGGTAAAATCATGTAGAATCTTTAATTTTGTGTATGTTTTTGTCATCACATGCTCCAAGTGGTAGAGAATCACTAGGAATTAGCCATTTCATAGCATTCACCCTCTTTGTTGAGCTTTTATATGAGATTTATTTAGTTTATGTTAGTGTTGTTTGTAATTTTGGTAGAGAGGTTGTAAATTCACTAAGGGATCACCCTCCCAAGTTTTGCTAAGCTAGAAGGGTTTGTTTGATCCTTGTCAGTTGGTCCAAGTCCTAGATATTTTTTATAATTAGTGTTGGCTTCTCCATAGAAAATTGAAAGGTCAACTTGGTTGCTATTTTGTAGTGTAAACCTTTTCAGGAACCAACAATTATTACTCTAACACATTAATACAATGCTATTTATGACTAAGTTTAAGCATTACAATGGGTCCACAAGACAAATAATTCTACATGAAAAATATGACTAAGCTTGTGTCCTAAATTTATTCATTTTTGTTGAAAACTTTGGTTGAGCTAAAACCACAAGATTAAAGAAGATCAAAAGAAAGAAATTAAATTGACATCTTAAGACTAATATCCTAATGTCCCATATTAAAGTCAAAATAAAACATAAGACCTAAAATTTTAAAATATGAATCGAGACCTAGAATTGGCGAGAGTCTAGAAGATTGATCTTATAAAATCTATACAATTTCCAAGGACTATGTACTAAGAGTATATTATCTTTATATTGTTATAGGGTTCTAGTATTAAGCTTAATCCAATTGAGAGATGATGCATGTGAGGGGGGATGTTTCATACATGATATGATGTATGTTTATTCCAACTTCATGTTTAGAGATGGTGTACATTTGAAAGTTGGTTGTTTTTATTGCATGCATTGATTTTGAGATATTTTGTATGTCATGATTGTATGATTGTATACTATTATATCTATTTTCGTTATTGTGCATTATGTTTTCAATGATGCATGACACATGTATGTTTGACATGTGAATTGAGTGTGCAGGCACTAGGTTATTTCTCCACTTGATTATGTAAGTATAGGTTATTTTTCCAATGATGAACTTATCTTGGAAATGCCATTTTAGGTTAAGTGTATTTGATAACATCTATCACACTAAGTCAAAGTGGGAGATGGTCATTATTACCCTTTTTAGGTTTGGATTAGAATTAGTGATGACTTAGAAGTTTGTCTTGCGTAATAATAATATGATTTCAATGATGAATGTTAATGTTTTTTGTATCTTGATTATATTTGACATTTTAAGTATTAAATTTTGATAATGTTTAATGTATTTTGAAATCTAGAAAATTAGAAAAAAGAGAGTTTCTATTGAAATATATTTGAAATTATAGTCAATTTATATATATTTTTTCTATACATTAAAATTATTTCATTTCTATATGTTAGACCTAGAACTAAAAAAATGATTTAAGTATTTTGAATTAAATGCTACAGATTATTATGTGAAATAAATTTTGAAAATGGAAAAAAAAAAAGAAAAAAAAAAGAAAATGAATAAAAGAATGTAAAATTATGTCTGGGGGCCTTCTCAATTGGTGAGAGATTCTCATGTTTTGCATGAGGTCATGAGGTTTAATTTCCTCTAAGCCACATGGTACTAGAGGACATATCATGCCAACGTCACTGGTCATGTTAAAATGTTTATCAAACAATTTGTGTAGTCTTAAGTTGAACTTTCATAAGTGGAGAAACATAATATTTGAAAAATCTTTAGGATATGAATATTTAAGATATGTATTTTCTTGGTCATGTGATCCATTTATTTTTATGTATGGTTTGATGGTATTATATTGTTATTTGTCATTTTAAACATTTTAAACATTATGATGATTTATTGATATTAGATGTGTTTCTTCAAATATTTTAAAAGACAATTAATTGAACTTTTTTATAAGTGGAGACACATAATACTTGAAAAATATTTAGGATATGTTTTTTCTTTGTCATTTGAGGATTTGTCTAATATTGACCCTTTTATTGTTGTTTAAATCTTATTGTTTTATGTCTTGATGCCAAATTTGTCAAATAACCGATTAAAAAGGTGAATCCATAGGTTTCCTTAGCGGTTAAGGCTGAGATAGAAAAGATTTTAAAATTTGGTTTTTTCTATCTTATAGTCTATTCTCCTTTGATTTGGAATATAGTATCTATCATTAACCAAATGACCATATTTGAGCTTTCATTGATTTTGAGATTTAAACAAAGAGTCTCTTACAGATAACTTTCCACTTCTTAATACAGATGTAATTGTAGAATCCATAGTAGGCCATGCCTTATTATCCTTTATGGATGACTTCTCAAGATATAATCAAATTCTTATAAATCTAAAAGCTCAATATAAGACAACTTTCACTACTGCTTGGAGTACATTTTCTTATATGTTTGTGCCATTTGGTTTATAGAATTCTAGAGAAACTTACAATGTGTGAGGACTCGTATATTTCATAAATTTGTAAATGAATTTTGAGAATATTATTTCAATGACATTTTGGCTAAGTATTTAACTCACTAGGATCTTGTTGAAAATATTCATCTAATGTTTGAAAGTCTTTGACTTTACAATATAAGATTAAATCCCCTTAAATTATGTATGTTTAGTAATGGTGCTAGAAATTATTGGGATCTAATTTCTATCATATTGGAATTGAAGTTGATACTAATAAAATTAATGCAATAGTTAACATGGCTCCACATAAAAATGTTTCTTGACTTCAGAATTCAATATAAAAAATTAGAAAATATGTGGTTGGCTAATTGTACCCTTCTTTTCACACATTTGTTTGAGATAAAAATGTACTCTTTAAATGCAACAAAAAGTAGAGATGACCTTTTGATTCCATTAAAACATACTTGATCAATCCTCCCATTTTGATGCCTTCTATATAAAATAAACCTTTCATACTTTATGCATTAGTTTCAGTGAATTCTTTAGGAAAATTATTGTGTCAACATGAAAATGATGGTAAATAAAGAGAAATACATTATATATAAGCTAAAATTACCTAATTATAAGTCTCAATATTCTACATTATAGATACGATGTCTTGCTCCTTTTTCAAACCATATATGTTAATAGTGTGAATAATGTTATTTCCTATCTACACATTAGTGTGAACCTATTCACATGTTAAGTTTAATATTTGCATCACACATTTAGTATTTATATCACGAATAGTTGTTTCATTGCATATCATTAAGGCATATGTTCAGATCTTATGTAATCCTACCCCATAATTTTCCTATATAAGAAATACCTATTGTACATTTATATTCATATTCAACCATTATCAATCAAGGCATTAATATGCAAGTTATCTTTTCATTCTCTTTTATAGAAGTTATTTCCTCTAGTTGAGATCCTTGGAGGTGTTAAGGAGTCACCTATGTACCTAGGAATTGTATCAAAGCTTCATGATGAATAATATATTCCCATATTGGAGAGTGAATATATTGCTAAAATATCTTCTTAGATACATTTTTCTATTTTATTAACCTCACAAATGAATCTGAAACATTAGAGAAATACCAATTAGTCTTTTGTTCCATTAAGTTTTGACATATTTTGTTGAAACTATGAGGGTTTGAAGTTAGACCAAGTTGTCAATCGAAAAGGTACCTTAAATTTTAATACATTTTGGCTCAAATATGACCCTATCATTATGCTCAAAATACTTGTAAATCCTAAGGTCAACTGTTAAATCATCAAATTCTAGAAGACATTTTCCTAGGCAGCATCATATAATTTCATCATTATTATGGTGTATAAATATTCTATCATCATATGAATTGTACATTGATTGCTCCAACATTACATTAGTGTTCGACAAATAATTAAAGATTTTTTATTAAAAAAATTGCCATATTTGAGTACTTGAACCTTCCTTCATCTACGGATAGTATTACTTGTCATCATGTATTTGTATACAATATAGTTTAATTATTGTCATTTTTTTTTTTGTTATATATTTAATTTAATTTTTGTACTAGTTTATATAGTGTATGGTTTGTTTAAATAAACCATGTATTTGTATTCATGTGGTTTGGATAGAGCATGCAATATCCACTCACCCATCATTCGTATTGCCATCACTATTGCTCCACCTAAGTGGAACTCCCACTAGATGGGTGATAATCTTTTTCTAACCTACTAGCCCATGGTCAAATGGGATGACCTACTGCCAACCCATAAGTAGATGGGGGTGGGGGATATTTGTTGCCCCTTTATAGTCCAAATTAGTTCCTTTTATCAAACTATCATACATATTTATTTTTCTGGAAATAAATTATGATTAGAAAGTTGGTTCTGCCAACATTGAAGTAATGCAAGTTATTTTTCTAGAATTTTTTTATTTCATGGTATGTTTTTTATCAATTAAAATTAGATCCTCTTTTTTTGCTCCCAAGATAATAACTCTTTCATAGATTATTTAATGTTGATATTAAGGAGCTCTATATAGCTATTCGTGCATATTTTTCATTTATATCACTAGGTACAATTTATTTTAGATATCACCCTTTGGGCACTTTGAGGTATTAATTGGATATATTGTCACTTGAGAAGGTGCCATTTCGATCTTTTCACTTCATTTAAGTTCTAGATCATTAGTAAATCAATTGTTTCTCCACAAATTCTAGAGTTTGGCTAGATTGAGAGTTTTTATTTGTTCCTTCATTGTGAGACTTATTTTTGTAGACACGTAAAAATATACTTATATAATTAAATTTTTTTAAAAATTATTTAACTATTCAATAAAAAATTCACCTATCACTACTCTTAAGCTTGTAAGCTTCGCCTCATCGGTTCTTGGCACTATTGTAGGGGATCCCCGTAGCTCTGTTCTACTCTTGAGATCCACTTTTTGTTCCCTTATTGCCCCAGTGAGTGACTCGGCGGTTTCGGAGAAGGCGATTGGTTACACCATTTATAGAGTGGGAATGCCCCTACTATTACTATTAGTAAACCATAGTAATACCCATAGGCCCCATAGAATTGTAGGGAAGTTGAAACCCCATAGCAAAGGAAGCATTATATATGGTACTAGCCCTGCTTGCTTCTGTACTGCTTCTTACTCTTGCCTTGAATCTAAAACCGGTTGATTATAAATAAACTAGAAATTTATTATTTATTCAATTAATTCATTAGCCTTTTTCTATATTATTTTAATTAATATTTTTATTTATCTACTTAATTCATTACCTTTTTCTATCTTCTAGGAATAAATAAATATCTATTTATTTAATTAACCATTTTCCACCTCCTTTCTAATATTGATTAAAATAATAATTTTATTTATTTAATTGGTTTTATTCCAGTTCTGGTTAATTGTCCGATAATATTTAGGAGGAATGAATCAAGAAAATGTGTCTACGTCTACTTCAAGGTTTGGTTCTACCAAAAATGGACAAGTTAGTGCTTATTGGAAAGAGTTTGTAGACTTGGTACCTGGGACTACAAATGCTCTTTCTGATAGTGAACATGAATGGATAGATTCATGTAACAGGTGTAGAAATCATATCACTTATGCCTCAGGGTGGCCTTTCTTCTATTAATTTTTCAATAACATAGTTAAGGGCCCTCCCATGTCAAATCCCTAAGATTTGAATTTGGCCAAGTTGATAGTATTGAATGTCTTTTTTGGTGTGGAGTTTCTTAGGGAGTTGGCTTGTAGGTATTGCCACTCAACTAAAGTTATTAGGAGGGTAGACTAGAGAGCCCTGGTGACAATTGATAGAAGTGATGAACTACAACTGATTGAGAACCTGATTAAAGAACTTCAAGTGATTAGAGATCACTGAGCACTGAATTGTTATGTAAGATAATTGAATCAGTTTTATGTTGTATTGATGTCAACTGGTTTTGATAGTACTTATCATGGAGTTGCAAACATCTAACACATCTATAGAAGAAAAGATAAATGTGAAGAACCGAGATATCTCCATGGAGGAAGATGGATATGACAGATAAGGATAAGGATTACTCTTGGTAACTTATTGATGAGTCTATGACTTCATATTGTTGACTTGATTATGTTACATTAATCTATTATGAAGTTGGGAGAAAAATGTTACAAAGCAGTGTTGTCGGTTAATGAAGCATTCCAGTATACACCGAGCAGTGTAGTGTATACCGAGCATAGTATAAAATGAGCTTGTGTTCACCGACACATTTCTTTGTTAACCGGAGAATGTACAAAAGAACTAAATGATTTGTTTAGCCGACAGAAGTTGATGAGCTGGAAAGTACCTCGTGATCGGAGTGAAAGATAAATTTTGTTATGAGATCAACGACTAGCAAAATTCAAGGAAGATCTAAAGGATAGATTTGAAACGTGTTACTGACACATCAGCTGAGGAAGGTTTAAGTGGAAAAACCAATGAAGGAGATTAAGTGGAAAAATTTTATGGATGAAAAGAAAATGGTTTACTTACATCTATTTAAGAGACTAGGGTTTCATTATGAAACTTATGCTAGAGGAAAGAATACTACAGAGATATCGCGTGAAAAAGCTTCATGCATGCCTGATCAAACTGGTTAAGGAGAACTGAACTGCACAAATGTACGTACCATGGGGCTATCACAGTGAATTGATATGCTTGTGACTCTATCGTGATGATAGGGTCTCATGGCATCATCATATGCCACTCTCTGTCAAATAAACCATGTAAATTAAAAATGAGTATGCACAACTGACAAGTATACATGTATGCATAAACAAACTAAATTACTTAATTACCTTTCCTTTATTAACGGCTGACACCTACACCCCCTCACATTGCCCCCCGATGACAACTGGTGACACCTACATCAGTATGTAAAAGATAATCATAAAAATTAGAAAACAATGTACATATACTATTATCATAATTTAAAAGGAAACCAATGAGTACATTAAAATATATGTACCGTGGAAGTGTCAAGACCAAATGATATGGCCGAAAGCGTGGACCCCTCCACATGTGTCATCTCCTCCTCTCTCATCAACTGAACATAAATGTAACACATAAAAAGACATAAGTTGGAAATTATTATAAGGAAATTCTACTAAAAATACAAACAATAAAATTTAAATACAATGTAAAAAGTGAACGGTTTACCCTTACCATAACAGTGGGAGTCCATGGCTCTATAGGCTCCTAATGCACATCTCCATGAGCTGCTTCAATGCTTGTAGTGTTCTGTGTAGAATCATCCACATCGAAGCCAAAATTATATGCATCACTATCAGTCAGGGGACCAAAGCACATATTATTGCATATAATGCAAGTGAGGGGAACACAAACATGTGAGCTCATGGAGGATGTGGAAGATCCAGAAGCATCAGGACGAGGAGGCAACAATGTCATGCTCTTCGTAACCAGCAGATCACTCAAGGTGTGGATGGTCGAATAGTCTGTGAGCCGGCCTCAACAATAATGTCTGGATGTTGCACTGTGGGAGGTGGTGAAATCTTAGGAGGGGGGACATATGTGTGGGATTTCACCCATTGTTCCCATGGCCTATCTTGTAGAGCGCCTAAACCTACACCCTGGTTCAGTCTCATACTCCAATAATTCACCTTGTGACCGAACACAAATTTAGCATACAATTTTTTAATAAAATAAAATGGGACATCCAAATTTTTGTGAGGTGGTCTATCAAAAACCATCCACCAATGGTCCCAAAATTTGTCACGTATTGCACTATTTGTGCACCATTTAATTGACAACTTGGTTTTTCTATGTTCTACTTTTAGACCAGTTTTAGGATCCACAAAAAGATTAGCTATGTCATATTTTTTTATATTTAGGTTCATGACTTGATCATAATCAAGCCCATTGTCAAACTAGGTGTGCATGGAATCGTGCCAAAGAAGTGAAGAACTATGTTGCTATGTAAGTTTCTCCATGTTTTCAATAATTGAGTTCAATGTCGTAAACATGGGGTGCAATGTGGGGATATTGGCATATGTGGTTTGAAATCCTCTAAGTTCATTTAGATTATGTCCTATTAGATCTTCTAAATGGCGAGGGTTTGTGACAGGTACATCTTTTGGAGGTGGGGGATTATTGGGAGGTGGTTCTGGATTGTTTGCGGGATCATTAGGAGGGTTTTCCGATTCCATGTCTGATAACAATGAAAAAACAAATAGATAATTACAATGAGTTTTAAAAAACAATACAAAAAATCATTGCTACCCTAATTTTTATATAAAAAACTATATATTTCTATTTAAAAACAATAAAAATAATAAAAATTAGAAGCTTTCACTGACCTGGTAATTTAGGAAAAATCGGATAAGGGATTTGGAAGTTGATATCCGATAACCCTAGTTGCATTCACGTTTTTACAATGAAAAAATGTTGAACGCGCTGGGTACAGAGATATATATCTACTGGTAAATATCAGATATCCAATATTATCAAATATATGATAATATCAGATATCCGATTAAGCCTTTAGCTTTGGCTTTTGGCTTGGCCAGGCATACTGACACCCAGGCCTACTAAAAAGTCAACAAATCTATTTGTGCACTTTTGGACAAGTGAAAATAGGTTTTTTTTTACATTGCCACTTTTTGGCATACCATGATCTTGCACATACCCTTGTCCATCTGGAATGTACTGATATAGTGAAATTTGACTTTGAATATATTGGAATTCCCTTGCACATTTTGTTGTCTTCCTGTCTGAATTCTGAGCTTTTATGTGTTAAATCTGTAAGGCAATTTTAGTGCATCATTTACAAGGTATTTGTGAAATTAGTCTCTAGTTCCTTTCAAGGAAAGGGTAAAATTTTAAGGGTAATTTTTGAGAGCTAAGGATTTCTGCAAGAATTTGATGATTGGGTGTGTTTAAGAGAGGGTGGATTGTAAGGCATTTCATCTGGGTTCTGGATGTGTTTTTCTTAGAAGTTTTCTGTAGATGTATGTTTTCTTTTTTACTCTTTGCCCTAAGATAAGGCATTGGTTTATCCTCAATTTGCAGGCATTTCATCATCACCAAAAATTGAATGACTATTTATTTTTATGTATGTTTGAAGAGCTAACAAGACTTAAGTTTGTATCAAGGATATAAACTATTGTTGTAATTATTTGAAGAAGTAAATCTGATAGGTACACCCACCTGTAGCTAAGTGCTCAAAGTGAAGAAGGATTTTATCCTTGTCAATTAGTCTTTTTCTTGCTAGAATCAGGAGTTTAGGAATCATAGAGAACTCCAATTAAGAACTCAGGGCTTGTGTTAGGATCTTGCAAGAAAAATCACTAACAAAATCAATACCAAATCAAGCTAATTTTAAGCATAATTGTGTAATTGAATTAGATCAATTTAATTACATAATTCATTAATTATCAAGCATCAATGATCAATCATTAAGAATCATTCCTTAATTAATTATCCTAGTCATTTAATCAAATCAAATTCAAAAATACCCATGGCTAGTGATATTAATTAATGTGAATTAATTAATTCTCCTATTATCCTTTCAACCCACAAAAGGACAAAAGAGTTAATTCCAACTAATGGGAGCTAATCACAAGGATCACTCACATGGATCAAGTGAGAATCAATCTCCACCACTCATTAAAGATGAATCTCAACCATTGAATTTAAATTCAACTTTCCCTCCAAGAGGAAATCTATAAAATCAAGCTCATTTAATTCATTTTCTATCTAGATCATTTCAATAAGGAAACTCTGTCATTTTGAATTCTAAATCTAGATCAATTATTCTACTTCTTGCATCAATTCTTCATTTCTAGCTTAATTCATCTTAATTGATTTCATGTTAAATGAATCATTAATGAATATGTCTAATCTCATTTGAATCTTCCATTTCATACTTTTAATGTCACTGATCTATGCATAATTCTGAGAGCATACTAACATAGATCAAATTCTTTATGACTAGGAAGCAATAGAATGATTTTGTTAGTATTCTTACATGCTTTATTTGATTGATTTTCTAACAATATAATGTCTTATTGAAGTGTTGCATTGTAGATTCACATTGACCACAATTCACACATAGTTTTATTCATCGGGAGGGTTTCCACCTAGGACACATCTTGTGTTATTCTTGTGTATACATTCTTATTGCTATCTGTTATTTATTTTCATATTACTCGAAGTTGTAAATTTTTTTCAAAGATTTCAAAAAGTTTATAATTTTGTCTAGTCACTAATTCACCCCCCCTCCTCCGGTCTTAGTGATTAGTGTACTCCAACACAAAATTAACTCCTTCACTCTTTTATTCCTAAGTAATGTTTCTTGTATGGAGAACAAGCCAACCCATGTAGAAATATAATTCCCTTCATAGTCCCCATATGTCCTACCTAGAAACTAGTCAAAATATAAATATGATTGAGTATCATCAATAGAGTTATCTATGGCGACCTTTAATAATATTCTCCATAGTAATTGAATTACACAATTTTATTCCAACCTAGTTTATAATCACATACCCTCAAACACCCTTATCATCGCCTAAAAGCTTATTAATAGTGGTAAACAAAGACACCGATCTTATGTTCCCACATGATCTTCAGTCATTGAAGACATTTGAGTATGGCCTAATCACCATGTGGCCTACTCATCAAATCTCAATCATGTCTATATTTAGAGCAAGAAAAAATAATCTTCCTACAATTTCAATCACACCTTTTGATAGATCATTATCTTGTCATGTATTCATAAATAAAGTGCAAAATTTTAGATAAAATTATAAAATACAATATATAAAAGTCTATTTTAGCATACAAAGATCTGTGTACCTATTTCATTCTATAAAGTGACTTCTTGAGTTTGCATATGGATGATGAATTTTTTACATAACCTTGCTCCTGCTCCATATAGAATTCCTCCTTGAGATCACCATGAAGAAATATATTCTTTGTATATCCATGTGGTGAACCTCCCATTTTCATGTAGTTGAAATGGAAAGAGCCAACCAAATAGAGTCTATTTTGTCAATAGACCAAAATCCTTATCAAAGTTGATGACATGAACTTGTTGAAAGAATTTGGTGAGCAACCTTTATTTGGATCTACTTGTATATTCATCAACCACTTTATTTATCCTATAGAGCTAGTTACCTTAGACAAGATTTTGATGGGAAGGAAGCAAATTTCTATGTCCCAAGTTTAGTTTCTATGAGGGATTTGTACTTTACCTCCATGGTTGCTTCTGAAGGAGGAGCCCTTGAAGTGTCTACCTAATTTTTAGGCTCAAATGCTATATCCATAGAGGCATGCATTGACATGATGGGCTTGGTAGCTAAGAGTGCATCAAGGGGTTCATATATCTCCCTTAAGCTCCTTGTCCTTTAAATTCTCACAAGGAATAATGAATCATTTCTCCACTAAATTAAATTTAGAAATACAAGAAAGTATATTATAATTACTCAATGTATTATGATTGAGATATGTATTACTAATCCTTTGGACAATCCCACACATTTCATAGAAATATACTAGGTATTTACTATGTTCACCTTTTATATTTGTGATAAGACAAATTATTAATATGAAATATTCTAATGTATATGCATTCCTACCTCAATAGTTGTACACATAAGAATACTATTTGTTCAATAGAATAAGAATACATATTTAATTGAGTATCTTATTTTATGAAGTGAACATGTTATTTTTTGAATGACACACTTATAGTAGATAACAATGATATTTTATTTGAAACAAAAAGTTATTTATTTTAGTTGTTTGAATTTATTTAGTTGTTTGAATTTATTTATGTATTGTACTATAATATGCATGGGTTCTGGAAGAAAATATGCCCTGCGCTGTTTGTTTCTGCATAGGGACGATTCTCACATGCTATGGCACTTCGTCAAAAGCACGCAGTCAAAATTGAACAGCTGATCTTTACTTTATAAAGACGACCACTTATGCAAATCTCTTATATTGTAAAGTGATCAGCAATATTAATATCTTGTAGCGAGAGTAGAAGCCATTAAAGTAGCCATGGCCACAAGAGTTCAGAGTTTGGCAGAGAGCGGAATATAGAGCGTTCCACCTCAGTATGTGTGGCCGGGGCTTCAGTCCACCATGAACACCCTTCCTTCATCGCACCTCCCAAAAGTTCCCCTCATCGACTTACAAGGCTTGACCACCCCCACTGCCCATCTGCAAGAAGATATCGTAGCACAAATCTCAAGTGCGGCAGAAAACTGGGGCTTCTTTGTGCTCGTCAATCATGGAATCCCTGAGTCTCTCACTTGTCGTGTGCAAGAGGTGGGCAGTGCCTTCTTTGGGCTTCCTCTGGAAGAAAAGGAATTGTATAAGGCAGAAGGGGGGAATCCTATCGGCTATGGCAGCAAAGTGGGAACCTCTAAGGATACCAAATCGGAGTGGAAAGATTATTATTATAATGTTGTATTGCCTGCTGCGCACAGAGACATGAGCAAGTGGCCCAAACAGCCCACAAATTTCACGTAAGTATTCACTGTATTTCTCTAAGCAAAAACATCACCACGTCAGTATATGCATCTTGTCTTATGTTTCTTCTATATGGGTCTACTCATAATAAGACTTTTATTATTCATCTTTTGTGTTTTATTATAGGGAGGTGATGGATGAGTATGGAAGAGAGGTTTATAAATTAACTGAATTACTTATGCAAGCACTTTCTAGAGGATTAGGATTACAGAATGAGAACGCACTTGACCAAGCAGTGGGAGGAGAGAAAAAGGAGTTACATGTAGGCATAAACTACTATCCACCATCTCCACAACCTGAACTTGTATTGGGTCTTGCCCCTCACTCCGATGTTAATGTCCTTACAGTTCTCCTTCATAATCAAGTTCCAGGGCTGCAGATATACAAAGATGGTGCATGGATTGATGTGCAGTGCATTCCAGGTTCTCTAGTTGTCAATATTGGTAATCAATTAGAGGTAACTATATACATATATTTACTTGTTTATTATAGCTCTTGCAGCTACAACTTTATTTAAATGTAAGAAATTTTAATGGTCAGACATATAATCAATATTTATATTGTTATTATTGTTTCAAATTTATTTTTAATGACTAATACTATTATATTATATTGTAGATATTAAGCAATGGAAAATACAAGAGTATTGAGCATAGGGGTGGGGTTCATAAGGATAAAAAAAGGATGTCATAGGCTATGTTTTGTACTCCACTGCTTGATATGAAGATTGCACCTCTCAAAGAATTGATAGATGATAACAACCTTCCATTGTATGAAGAGTTGTGTTTCCTGGACTACATGAAAAATTACTTCACCCAAGGACTTGCTGGAAAGAAGCAAATTAATGAACGTAAACTTTAAATAACTAAGAATTCCCAATGACTATAGAATACCTAAATCTTTAGAGTTCATGAAGGCATCTCTTACCAAACATGTATTTCTTATTATACCATGTTATGTTCATCCTGCTCTTGTTGGTAATAAATAATAATATATTTACTTTATTATTGTAGATTACAATTGTAAGATTGTGTCATGTGTTGGAATTGTATAACACATTTTCTATTTGTTATATTTAAATGCAATATCAATAACTGTGATTTAACAGATTGCCAAAGTATTTTTTCAAACTTTAAAAATAATTTATTATAATTTCTTCAAAGTCATATATTAACTATAACATATATATATATATATATATATATATATATATATATATATATATATATATATATATATATATATATATATATATATATATATATATATATATATATATATATATATATATATATATATATATATATATATATATATATATATATATATCATTAAAATGTCAAAGCCAATATACCAAAGAAAGCCAATATACCAAAGAAAATAAGGAATATAGTAAAACAACAAATGTGATAAAAAATGTGAAGGAAAGAAAAAGATTAAAAAATTCATTTATATATATCGTAAAATATTATATGATTTATAAACCACTATTATTTGAAGCAATGTGCTATGACTTGATCAATTTTAATTATAGACTTAATTCCACCTAAATAGTGTATGAATATAATAAAGTGAAATTTAAAATACTATAAAAGTAATTTATGTAATAAAATTAATAAAAAAATATTACTAGAGTTCAATATTACACATAAATTATCAATCATTCTAGTCTTTAACAATTTAGACATCTATAATGTGATAAAACTAAGATTTACAAGTAAACATCCAAATGAAGTAAGGACAAAAATGGATTTGATGGTGAGGCTTAAATATTTATAAAAAAGGACATGCACCATCATAAATTTGGAACTTCATTCAAATAAAATCAACAGATATAGAGCTAAACTAGCAGCTTTCTTTCTTATGTCAAATTAGCAACTATGAAATAGTAGTTCAATCCTTTATGTGACATTTGAATATAACATGAAATAGACTCAAGAAGTGTTAATGAGTGAATCATTTGTTAGATTAGCATGAACTATAAAAGTAGAATAGCATAGACAAAGCATGTGAATTGATGAAAATTAAAGAAGGTGAAATAGTATATCATAATGCCTAGGCTACAATGATGAAATATTTGCACTAAATGATTTTCATAAAATCTAATATGTGATGCAATATTTTCACCAAATTATTTACAAATCTATGAAGGAACATGTTCTGACATGTATTGCTTGCTTTTGTAGATTGATTCCATGGGCATTAGAAGGAGTAAGAGTGAAATTACACTTCCTTTGTTTCACATTCCCTTCAATTTATTTTTCTTCTATGTTTCACTAAGCATGTCAGTTTCAAATTCTTCTGTATCCATTTTTCAAATGAATTCCATTTTCTTCCTCTACCAAAATTGGTTGATTCTTCTCACTTATTTCCTTTTCTAATTAACCAATCTTGGCCTATCCACAAAACTATGCCAACCATGTCTCTATGCTAGTCTACTATCTTTAATTTCTAAATAATATACTCTAACTTCTCGCTAACAATTACTCTTACACAAAATATTCTCAAGATCCTAATTTTTAAATGAAAATCATATGAAAAGATGGGTGGGACATCCTTCCCTCTATAAGGTTTTTGATTAAGGGAAAAAAAGTTTTGGTGGGGCTCTAAAACCCATTACAAAAACTTTTGTAAGGATTTGGAACCCAAAACCAATCAACTGCAAATACTAAAACTCAAACTTACAGTTAAACCATCAACAAATAATTAACATCCTAAAAGATAGGAACATGAAATAATTCTAGCTACAACAAAATAGTAGGCCTAGGCTCTATGCAACAAATATTTTCTTAACCTTCATTAAGAAACCATGGGTTTTTTTGGTACCCACAACCACAAACCTTAGGTTTTGACAAGGCCCCCAAAACCTTAAGAAATTGATAATTAGGTAAACTTTGAAAATCTTGTTCAAATAGAGCTAAACCTCCCAGAAAAGACGTAGGATAAATAAAGGGTTTTTAAAGGCTTTCCTAAAATTCACAAGAATCTTCAAAAAATTAAATGGTGAAGAACCAACTAAAAAATGGGGTTTTGAAATGCTCCCCAAATTTTCATGGGTTTTGACTTGGCTCCCACAACCAAAATATTGCTAGAAGATAAAGCATCCCTCCAAACAGTCCACAACTCTCTTATAAAAATCCTTTCCACCTTGATAGGAAAGGATCCCACCTCAACAGGATCAGTAGAGAATGAAAAGACCAAAAAGGAAAAGATAAACATCTTCACATCCAGACAATCACAATGAAGAGTAACACATACATAACAACCATTGACCACATCCCTTGAGCCATATTCCACCTCTATATGAATAGTTATCACCTCAATAAGACAAGAAAGAGAGGGGAGTAGAAGGAGAATGATCCACACCCAAATTCTAATGGGACAAAGAAACCCCACCTCAATAGGGATTGGTTCCACCTCGTTAGAAACCTTGCAAGGACCAAACTATACACACAAAAGTAGTGCACTTCTATGAATCCTTACATGCAAGGAAACTCAAGAATGAGCCCTCACAAATCGACCCATAGCTCTCTATGCATGGAGTTGCAAGATTATGAATTTGCTCTCAGCTAGAGCTATTGAGCTTGTGACCTTTCTAGTCAACCATACAATGAGAGATTCGAATGAGGACAAGGGCAAGAGTGCCAATATCTCCAAAGAATCAAATGGAAATGCAATGCAATGCAAGCTAAGAATGAGAATGCAAATGTGCAAGCTATGCTATGAAAATGGAAGTACAAACTAAGCTATGAAATGGAAATAGCAATGGATTACAATTCCCCTAATTAAGCTATGTGAAGCTAATCTATTGCATAAAAGGAAACTAAGCTATGAAATGAAGCTATGGATGCTATGATAATGCAAGAAATGAAGTCTAAACTATGAAGCAATGAGGAAATCCAAGAAGAGCTTGATGTAGCAATGATCTCCAAAAGCTCCAAATGCACCTAGAAAACCTGCAGCATAACAATGACATGAAAGAGATGGATATGCAAATGAAGGAGAGAGCTCTCCTTTTATAAGAAATGCAAAGGAATGGACCATAGAGATTAAGAGGCAAAAGTCTCAATCAACGGTGGAGCTTGAAAGAGGAGCAATCTGTGTGCACAAGTATCCTCCAATAGGAAAATAGGAGTTGACTTTATGTCCATATGAGACAAAAAGTGTTTTTCTCCTTTTTATAAAATAGGAATAATGTTTTATTTGTGCAACTTAGGATAAGAAGAAAAGGTGGGGATTTTTATTCAAATAAAAGGGGAGGAAATATTCCTTTTAAGTAAATAAAAGCTTACGATAAAATGGTTAATCCAAGGATAAAAATCCAATATATGATCGAAACTAAGATTTGATCAAGGAATTGATAATGTTGAAAATATTGATTATTGATAAAAATGATTCAGGGTTGATAAATCAAATAAATGGGGCCCAAAGTCTAGGCGACTATTTTTGGGTGCATACATTTGCCCCTCTTTGACTAATGTGTGATCGATTTGGGAACACATGTAGTCAAAGAATGAAGTTGAAATGTGAGATCAATTTGGGATCACAAAACAACTCAGATGTGAGGTCGATTCGGGATCACACCCGGATAAACATAAACAAAAACCTTTGAATATGAGGTCGATTCGGGATCACATTCAAAGTAAGAGATAAGAATCTCAAATTTGAGCAAAAGCTCACAAAAGATGTCTGAATCAGGAAAATCAAAAGAATCAGGGATGAGAATCCCATAGGTACTGCCCCCTCAGAATCAAAATCAAAATCAGGTAGAGGAGAGATAGCAAATTGATAAAGATTTGATCAAATTAAAATGAAATCATAATTGAATGTATAGGTCAATAGGGTAACCATTAGGCGGTGAAACATGCCCCAATGAGGAAGTAGAAGAATAGAAATAGAAGACTAGGAATAGAGTGAATGAGAGACTAGAAAATTTGAGAGACATGGAAGGAAGAAAGTCCATCAAAAATTGGATTATACCTCAAAAAGTCAGTCAACTACTCAGAAGAAGGAGAAAATTTGAAACGCGATTTTGACTAGGAAGATGACCTCAGATTTTGATTTCGAGTCTGAAAATAGATAGAAAATGATGTGATATGAAAGACCAAAAATGAAAAATATGATAAAAAAGAATCAGAAAATGAGCACAGTTGACCAACTAGTCTATAGATGATAAAAAGGAGAGCTCTCTCCATATGCAAAATGCAAAAACTAAACTATGATGAACCTAAGAATGCAAGCTACTATGAAAGTGGTTGACTTGCAAGGTCACAACGCTTATAGACATCTAATTATCATCATCGAGCGTTATTGGTAGCGTAGTAAAATCATATAATGCACACTAGCATAACTATGTGGATAGAATATGATCTTTATCAGATAGAAATATGGAAATCCCACCTAGGCATCAAAGACATGTAGGTCTAGATGACTAATGCAATGAGATCACCTAAGTTTGATATGGTGAGATTATGCTTGTATCAAGACACATGAAAGTCAGGATAACTAGAAGCATGCACTCGCATAAAACAGTCAAGGATAATACCTTGTCAATCCATAGTGTCAAGTAGGACCAGCATAAATGCTCATGACAGTTAGGATCAACAAACTATACCCATAAGCAGATAAAGAAAGAAAATATGTTCTCATACCCTCAGTCTTCTAGCTATGCATCATCAAAAACTTCTCAGGGAGAGACCACTCATCAAAGAAATTCTCATAGACAGCACACAAAGAAAAATAAAGTCAACATATCTCAACGAGTTGATTGTTTAAGTGCGTGTGTGTGGGTCATAGAGTCAAACTCTGAGGATCAAATTTGCTAATGAGAAATATTGCATCAAACTTAGACTATTGGGTAAGACATCTGATAAGTGTTAAGAAACACTCGACACAAGGGTAGTGTTGAAAAACACTGTTTAAATTTTTTTAGAATTTTTATAATTTTTAGGATTTTTTGAATATATAATTTTTTTGGTGAAACATCAAAGCATCTATTGCTAAGATTTCACTAGGATGCTCTTTTTTTCAAGACATTTTATGATTTTTAGAATTTTTGACAATATATCATTTTTTGGGGATTTTTTCAGAATCATATATGAATTTTTTTGGTATTTTTTCAAGATCATAAAATATGTACAAAGGATACCCCCAGACAGAATAGGCATCAAAATCCCAAGCAAGATCACATCATGTAGTCCCAATGTCTAGCAAGGTGGAGAATAAGATGGATTAGCAAGCTGGTGAAAGAGATGGAAGATAAGAGAATGAAGGAGAGTGAAGGGAAGAAATCCTCAAAGGAAAACTCCTCAAGAGTACACAAGCTAGGGAAAAATTGTCATGAAAAGCATATTTGGACAAGCAATGAAAGGCCAGCATAGGATAAGTCACAAAAGCGCAATGTAAAAGCATGAAAGGATGCAGTCCAAATAGGGTATACATGTCAAGAGACTTCATAGCATCATGTTTTACTCTTGTTTATTAGATCAAGACCAAGGGGAAAAGGATAGCGAAAGGCTAGAATGAATGGAGGAAAATGAAGATGAAGGCTAGACATGAATGGAATGAAAGAAAGATCATCATAAGATAGCTCACAAGATAGCCAAATGTTCATGTATAGTTCAAAATTGTCAAGATCAAAGATGGAATGGAATGGATGAAACATGTAGAAGAACTATGCATGATGCCTGATTGCCAGGTTTTCATCATGGTACTTATCTAAGGTGCCACAAGGGAGTGGTTTTCACCATAGGATGAATTTATTTCTCTTTACTTTTGCTACCAAGGTGCCTGTTTTCAGGTTTTCACCATGGCACATTTTCAATTTTTTTCAATTTTTTGCTATTTTTTGAATTTTTTTATTTTTTAAAAAAAAATTTATTTTTTTTGGAAGAAGGCAAGCTTTTAGGTAATGCTCCTTGAAAGGATAAATCATTGATATACCAAGGATCCAAAATGATATGCTCAAAGATGCTGATAGGGAAAGGAAAATGAAAGAGAAAAAAATGGAGGATAAGGCTTTATATAAAGCGAGTGAGGTTGGAAGATAGGAGGAATAGGCAAATGAGGAAAAATGATAGAAGGTAGAAGGATAATGAATGAAAGGATTGTGAAAGGGTAGATGGAAAGAAAGGCAAGATCAACATCAACACACACCTTGAAGGGTGGTGAGAGGGTGGAGGAAATGTGAATGAAGGAATACGAGAAGGAATATGGAGAATATTTAGCAGAGGTTGTGGTTCAGGCACATGGAATTGAAGAATATTTTTGGAAGAAAATGAAGTGGAAGCCTTTGGAAGTTTGAATGTCAACTTTACTTTTGTTCAACATGAGACTCTTTCAAGAGAGACTTTGGAATCCATATAGCCTTAGGATTTTTATTTCTTTTGGATGATTTAGAGATAATATCTTCAATGATGGATTTTGGAACCCATACTTGTCTTGTAGTTTTCTTTTTAGATATCTCTTTTGACTTTATGCTCCCATGTCGATTAGAGGAGACATGGTGATCTTCTTTTTTTGATGGATTCTTGTATTGCTTCTTTTTCTTGTATTGAACATTCAAGTTACTTCCAAAAGACTTGGGACTTGTGGAAGAAGAAGGAAGATATGACTGGTTTAGATGGGTGAGTGGATTAAAAGGATTCAAGGGTATGCATCTATGTTGATCTTGAGGAAAGATAGGAGATGGAGGGACGTAAGGACCCAAGATGGATGACAAATTAGGAGAATTAAGAGGAGAAAGTGAAGGGACACAAGGGCCCAAGATGGAAGGAAGACGTGAAGCCCTTAGTATTGGTGGAGAAGGTCCAAGGATGGACGTGGAAGACGCAAAAGGATAATCAATAAGTTCATCAACATCTACATGACAACTAAGGACATCAACATCTTTAGAGCGAGCATTAGGATTTTCAATAGAATCATGAACATCTTGAATAGGAGCAGTTTCTTTGATAGGATCATTCAAAGCTTGCGAAGATTTAGGAAGAGTAGAAAGTGGAAGCAAACATGGAGTGGTAGAACAAGAAGATGGAATACTTTGATCTTGACAAGGATCTTTGGATAGCGTAAGCGTATCATTTTGCTTTAGATTTTCAATAGGCTTAACATTGGAAGTAACAACACCATTTTTAATAACCTTAATGGAAGTATCACCTTTGGAAAGTGCAAGTGTGGTAAGGTTATTTTGATTATCAATAAGCTCAACGGTGTAAGTAGTAGCTGGATCTTGCTTAGGAGATGGTGGAATGAATGCGGAAGAGCATAAAGGATCAAAAGAACCATGAAATGGAGGAGATACATCATGAAGAGAATTGGATGATATGGAGGGTTCCTAATCTTGATCTTTATTTATATTCTTTTCTTTATCATTCTTAGAGTCCTCTTGACATGGAGCCACTTCTACGGACAAGGAAGCATGTTGGAATTGTATGGAAGACTTTGAAAAAGATGGTGAAGGATTAGCTGAAGTAGGCATTATAGTGCATGAAGACTTAGGCTCTTCAGGTTTAGCATTATTGAAAGTATTTTCAGCCAAGTGAGGGTTAGATTGAGTTTCTTTAAGAGGTAGCCCTTGAGGATAACTATAGGGAGCCACATGAAAAGCCTTAGGATCTTTGTTGGATGAAGGATTTATGAAAGATTTGGAAGACTCAGAAGCTTTAGGAAGTGTGTGGGTATTGGAGAAAGAAGAGGATGGAAGGGAACCATCACAAGACAAAGGTTCATCATTAACATGATCTCGCTTGAGAGTGTCATCTTTACTTTTAACATGAGAGTTCTTAGAAGAGAAATGTGCATAGTATCTACGTTTATAATCAGCACGGAAAGCTTTCTCTTCCTCAATAGAAGTAGATGTATCATATTGTTCACAACAAATATCATAATTTCTCTCAAAATTAGAGTCATATGGATCACTATCATGATCTACCCAATAGGATGACCCTTTAGCAAGCACGAGCACACGACGAGGAGGACTCTTAGGAATAGAGGTGTCATAGGTTTCACTACATTGTCTATCATCATAATCATCACAATCATCATAGGTGGGTGTGTCACTCTTTGTGGAAGAGACATCATAAGGACTATCACATTGCTCTTTATGGTATGTCTTCTAAAGAGAAGTAAGACTCTTGGGAGAAGTAGAAGAAGAATGAGATCGTGAAGAAGAGGAAATTGAAGACTTAGTGGAAAAAGAAGACTTGGATAATGAAGAATATGAATAATGTTTAGAAGAGTCATGATAAGATTTGGAAGATGAAGAATGTGAATAGTGTTTAGAAGAATTGTGATAAGATTTAGAAGATGAAGAATGATGAGAAGATTTAGAAGATGAAGAATATTTGGATGAGATCATGAGTATGATTCTAGCAAAGGTGTCTGATTTAATCAATTTTTCTTTTATTTTTGTCATAAATTTGTCACTCATGAGAATTTTGGAGGAACAACACTTTTCGAATATGTCAATGAGCTCAAGATCGTATATTCTTAATAAAGGTTCCAAAACTAGATAGTCAAGATTCATGGCTATAGAAGAGGAGGAATCAAGCATGGAAGAAATGAATAGATGAATAGAAGAAGGTAGCCTAGATATTAAGAGGAAAAGAATTAAGAAGAAGAAGAAGAAGAAGAAGAAGAAGAAGAAGAAAAATTTCCCATGGGAATAGAAGACTTTAGAAGAACATGGGAAATGGAGAAGAAAGAAGAAGACTAAGAGTCATCTTGTGTAATTGATATCATAATGTTCATTGAGATGTTGAGCAACATGACAGCACCTAGGATCTAATCTGGACTGACCAAGGAAGACCAAGCTTCTAAGGAGAACTCACTATAGCAGGACAGAACTCAGTTTCAGTATTCCAATTAGATCTTTCAAAAGATTTCACAATGATGATCAAGCACATAGAACAGCAACCAGGGAGTTCAAGCAAACAGTCTTCAAGCAATGAGCAAGGGGCAAAGCAACCTTGCACATGAACAGAGATAGTGAATTAGTATTTCTACTCCTTAAAGGTTCTACTTGTGTATGTTCTTGAAAATGTTTTAGCAGGCACATAGAACACAACAACACCTTAACAAGCTGTCTACAAGGATACATGTGGCTTTCTAAAAGGAGTCCTCGATATACGCAAGGTACGTGAGGCCCAAATCTATAGATGAGAAGAATCTAAAATCACACAACGGGGGGAGACGGTAACCCAAATCTCCTCCTTCACTTCTCAAAGGTATAAAGTTCTTTGAGGCTTAGCCAAGAGTGATATCAAACTCAATTCTCAAGAGAGGTGTCTTTCGATTCACCACCTGCTATTTATACTCCATCAAAACACAAGAGTTAAGGTCGTCCCTTGAGGTGGTGTGTCCCCAAGCAGGCCTTCTAAAAATAAAATTAAGTAATTCACTATCAAAAGTATTTAAAGCACTAAAGGTGGAACACTTAACTCTTCGAGTAAATGTGAAGTGAGTCCAAAAGTGGAACATTTAACTCTTCAAGTGAATGTGAAGCGAGTCCACAAGGTGAAACATTTAACTCTTCACACAAACTCAAAGTGAGTCCAAAAGTGGAACATTTACCTCCTCACACAAACTCAAAGTGAGTCCAAAAGTGGAACACTTAACTCCTCACATCAACTCAAAGTGATTCCACACCTTAGAAAACAAGTGAGTTCCAAAAAGCACAAAAGGGTTGCCTAGTGGAGCAATTAATGCTTCTTTCCTGTAGACCCCTCCCCTTTAATGTGGCGCTGATCTTGCAACCACGGGGTGAAAATGAGGGGCCGACAGATTAGCGAGTCCAATAACCCAAGATAGTAATCTAGATCAATCACAAGTAATCTAAAGTTGCTTATCAATACTACACACAAATGACAAAGGGTTGAATCAATGGAATATTTAACTTTCCAAGCAAACATAGAGTGAGTCCACAAAGTGGTGCATTTAACTCCCTATGTAAACAAGGAATGAATCCATGCCCTCAATCATTTAATGAGATATTTGCTATTGGAACCAAGAATTACTTAAGGTTTAAACACAAGCATTCACTTACACAAACTTGTATGAAAGCAAATCTATGTTCATTCATTTCCCATTAAGAGCATCAATTGAAATGTGTTCTATGAAAGCATGTAAACACTCAATTCAAACACATGAGAGGTTCAATTTTAATCCCAAAATCCAAATGTTGTAAAGATGGAACAAAGTACCTCAAACAATTTTAAGCATTTCCCATGAAAGCAAGAGCACCTTCAAAACAACTTGTTAGACCAACAAAAGGTTAGCAAAATCCAAAATCTAACAATGGTTAGCACATAAAAAAATTAGATAATCTGCAAAAATAACTGATCAAATGACAAAATCTGAAAATGAAACCATCATGGTTGGATTAGGCTCGGAAATAGCTTTCCAATGATATATCACACTTTGATTTTTGATACCATTTGCAATAATTTCTCAAAAATGGGTGCCCGTTTTCTAGAGAACCCAAAACTTGCAAGATAGATAAAATAGCTCACTACCAGGTACAGGCGACAGTACAGTCACCAAAAATGTCACGCAACACTTCTCCATATACGGGTGCGACACTTTATTTCTGGCGACAGTTCGCGCTATACGCGGGTGACATAACTCCTCAAATAGTGCGACACTTTCTGTCAAATGGGGCGACACTTTTAACTGGAAAAGTGTCGCGCCGCTATACAAAGAACTGTCACACGACACTGGCAAAATGTCGTGCGACACTCTGAGATAGAAAACCCAGAGACAGAAAATAGGGCTAAAAATTAATGAAAAATTAGTGAAAATTGACGAAAATGCAAAAAATGAAGGGACAAAGCTAATGTCTTACCCCACGGTGGGTGCTAAAAATATACACACAAAAGTAGTGCACTTCTATGAATCCTTACATGCAAGGAAACTCAAGAATGAGCCCTCACAAATAGACCCATAGCTCTTTATGCATGGAGTTGCAAGATTATGAATTTGCTCTCAGCTAGAGCTATTGAGCTTGTGACCTTGCTAGTCAACCATACAATGAGAGATTCGAATGAGGACAAGGGCAAGAGTGCCAATATCTCCAAAGAATCAAATGGAAATGCAATGCAATGCAAGCTAAGAATGAGAATGCAAATGTGCAAGCTATGCTATGAAAATGGAAGTACAAACTAAGCTATGAAATGGAAATAGCAATGGATTACAATTCCCCTAATTAAGCTATGTGAAGCTAATCTATTGCATAAATGGAAACTAAGCTATGAAATGAAGCTATGGATGCTATGATATTGCAAGAAATAAAGTCTAAACTATGAAGCAATGAGGAAATCCAAGAAGAGCTCGATGTAGCAATGATCTCCAAAAGCTCCAAATGCACCTAGAAAACCTGCAGCATAACAATGGCATGAAAGAGATGGATATGCAAATGAAGGAGAGAGCTCTCCTTTTATAAGAAATGCAAAGGAATGGACCATAGAGATTAAGAGGCAAAAGTATCAATCAACGGTGGAGCTTGAAAGAGGAGCAATCCGTGTGCACAAGTATCCTCCAATAGGAAAATAGGAGTTGAGTTTATGTCCATATGAGACAAAAAGTGTTTTTCTCTTTTTTATAAAATAGGAATAATGTTTTATTTGTGCAACTTAGGATAAGAAGAAAAAGTGGGGCTTTTTATTCAAATAAAAGGGGAGGAAATATTTTTTTTAAGTAAATAAAAGCTTAGGATAAAATGGTTAATCCAAGGATAAAAATCCAATATATGATCGAAACTAAGATTTGATCAAGGAATTGATAATGTTGAAAATGTTGATTATTGATAAAAATGATTCAGGGTTGATAAATCAAATAAATGGGGCCCAAAGTCTAGGCGACCATTTTTGGGTGCATACACAAACCATCCACAAAAAGAAACAACCAATAAAAGAAGAGAATAAGGAAGATCTTGGGCACAAACACAACATCACCACATACAAATCTGAAATTACCTTTTTTGGCAAATTTTTCATAAAAAGTGTATTTTGCCATTTTTGGTAATTTCTAAAACAACTCAAAAAAAGCTAATTTTTTTCGTGAAGCTTCCTAAAACTAAGATAAGATCAACTAACAACTAAAATTCAAAATTGAAAACAAGATTTTAAAGTTATTAAACAAAACATAACAAAAAAAATACTAAAATCTTCAAAGCCACTAAAAGCTCTTGCATCAACTAGAGAGTACATATTCATGTTTCTGGAAACAAATTATCATTAGAAAGTTGGTTCTTCCAACTTTGTAGTAATGCAAGTTATTTTTGTAGAATTTTCTATTTCATGGTATGTTTTTTATTAATTGAAATTAGATCCTCATTTTTTTGCTCCCAAGATAATAACTCTTTGCTATATAATTTAATGTTGGTATTGAGGAGCTATATATAGCTATTTGTGCATGTTTTTCATTTTTAGTCCTAGGTACAATTTATTTTAGATTTCATCATTTGGGCACTTTGTGGTATTAATTGGATATATTGTCACTTTCAAATCACACAAAATAATTTAATGTTGGTAAAATCACGTAGAATCTTTAATTGTGTATGTTGTTGTCATCACATGCTCCAACTGGTAGAGAATCACTGAGAATTAGCCATTTCATAGCATTCTCCCTCTCTGTTGAGCTTTTCTATGAGATTTATTTTCTTTATGTTAGTGTTGTTTGTAATTTTGGTAGAGAGGTTGTAAATTCACTAAGGGATCACCCTCCCAGGTTTTGTTGAGACCAAAGTGTAGAAGGGTTTGTTTGATCCTTGTCAGTTGGTCCAAGTCTTGGATATTTTTTATAATTAGTGTTGGCTTCTCAATAGAAAATTGAAATGTCAACTTGGTTGATATTTTGTAGCGTGAACCTTTTCAGGAACTAACAGTTATTACTCTAACACATTAAGACAATGTTATTTATGGCTAAGTTTAAGCATTACAATGGGTCCACAAGACAAATAAATCTATGTGAAAAATATGACTAAGCTTGTGTCTTAAATTTATTCATTTTTGTTCCAAACTTTGGTTTTTCTAAAAGCATAGGATTAAAGAAGATCAAAAGAAAGAAATTAAATTGACATCTTAAGACTAAGATCCTAATATCCCATATTAAAGTCAAAATAAAACATACGACATAAAATTTTAAAATATGAATTGAGACCTAGAATTGGTGAGAGTCTAGAAGATTGATCTTATAAAATCTATAGAATTTCCAAGGACTATGTACTAAGAGTACATTATCCTTATATTGTTATAGGGTTCTAGTATTAAGCTTAATCCAATTGAGAGAGGATGCATGTGAGGGAGGAGGTTGCATACATTATATGATGTATGTTCATTCTAACTTCATGTTTAGAGATGGTGTACATTTGAAAGTTGGTTGTTTTTATTGCATGTATTGATTTTGAGATATTTTGTATGTAATGATTGTATGATGTGTATAATATTATACCTCTTTGAGTTATTGTGCATTATGTTTTTAATGATGCATGTCACATGTATGTTTGACATGTGAATTGAGTGTGCAGGCACTTGGTTATTTTTCCACTCAATTATGTAAGTATAGGTTATTTTCCAATGATGAACTTACCTTGGAAATGTCATTTTAGGTTCAGTGTATTTGATAATATCTATTGCACTAAGTTAAAGTGTGAGATGGTCATTATTACCCTTTTTAGGTTTGGATCAGAATTAGTGATGACTTAGAAGGTTGTCTTGCGGAATAATAATAAATGTATGATTTCAATGATGAATGTTAATGTTTTTTGTATTTTGACTATATTTGACATTTTAAGCATTAAATTTTGATAATATTTAATGTATTTTGAAATCTAGAAAATTAGAAAACAGGGAGTTGCTAGTGAAATACATTTGAAATTATAGTCGATTTATATATATATTTTTATACATTAAAATTATTTCATTTCTATATGTTAGACCTAGAACTGAAAAAATGATTTAAGTATTTTGAATTAAGTGCTAAAGATTATTATGTGAAATAAATTTTGAAAATGGTAAAAAAATAGAAAAAAAAAGAATATGAATAAGAGAATGAAAAATTATGTTTGGGGGTCTTCTCAATTGGTGAGAGATTCTCGTGTTTTGCATGAGGTCGCGAGGTTTAATCTCCTCTAAGCCACATGGTACTAGAGGACATATCATGCCAATGTCACTAGTCATGTTAAAATCTTTATTAGACAATTTTTGTAGTATTAAGATCTACATTTTAGTGGACTAATTTTGTGTTGGGTGAAAATCAGATAATAAAAAACTAAAAAAATTCCTCCCAAATGTTCATCTCCTTTTGTAAATATTTATAGTTTTTTCCTCCCTTAATTTATTTAAAATTCTTGTTTCTTTGTTTACTATCCATGCTAAATTAGGCAACATATAGATTCATTGTACAAATCCATTTTGTAATTTTTTAACAAAACATCAGACTTAAATTTAATTTTAAATGTCTAAAATAATGCCATAATTATAAAAAAAGATTGTAAAGTTTTTTTAATAGATTTTTTTAGATTGTCATATTGTGCATGAGGAGATCAATATGATATTCTTTGATCTTGAAAAGGTTTTTATTGAGATTTTTTAAAAAGAAATATTTATTTTGTTGAAAGATAGATTTTCAAATGGTTTTGCCATTGAAATATATTTAGGAAAATTTAAATTGTGAATGCATGCTAATGAATTAGTATAGAAGATACAATGACTTCAATTTTTTCTATTTAAAATATTTTGAGACTATTAAAAACCAATTTTTTACTTTTTGTATTAAATCACATCATATACTCAAACAATGATTAAATACGAGACAACTCATATTTGAATTTTTGAGTTTGGAGAAGGAGTGGTTCATGATATTGTCTTACATCTAAAGTGATTTCAAGGCAACAACAAGACTATCAATATTAATCAATTGATAATTAAGATGTTAATTTGGTGACATAGTTAGATAATTAATAATGAATTACTATAAATATAAAGGACATGCAACACACTAAGAGCCATTGGATGCCATAGAACCATAGAGATTCTAATATGACATTCCTAGGCTTTCCTCTAGGATCCTCATTCCCACCATACTTTTTTCATCATCATAATATGTTGTTAAATGTACTAAACAAGATTTTTCTCTCATTTTATGTAATTGTCTCATTATATTGGAACCTAAGTGTTGATGAAGTTATCATTTTTCTTATAGCATCTTAATATTGGTATGGAATGGACATACATTTTCTCATGTTTTTCATTATTCTTGATATACCGGTAGAATTCAAATCTTGAGCATCTTGTATTTGGGCATAAAATGAACTTAAGATGTTAGAAAATGTTCATTTGTGATATCATAGAGATGTTAGTTAAATTGATTTTCGTATCCTTTGGTTTGACATATTCCATTTAAATAATCATAAAATATTTTATGCAATAAATAATGAAAGAAAACTGCCATGGCATGATAAGTAGCTCCACATTTGTCAAGTTGAAATACATGCAAATGTAAAAGATAGAGTTTCAAGTTGATCATGGAGATTAATGACTCTTTGATTCTATCATGAAAAAATCATTCATAAATGAATATAATTAATGAATGGTAATGGAATCTACAATAATTTTAATATTGCAAGGAGAAAAGCATCATTATGAAATATTCTCGTAACGTCTCTAAAATTTTATAATTATTTCCACCAAATTTTCACAATAGACAACATATTAGAGATCTAAGACAAATAATTAATTAATTTAATAAACGCGACATGTATCATCTTTTCTAATTGCTCTTACACCGTTCACACAACTTTTATAAAGATCTTTCCAATGTTTTTTCTACTATATTTCATTTAATATCTAATAAGAAATTCAAAATGCTTCAAAATCCTTCTAGAAAAGACGAAATCACATGATTCTAGTATCTTTATAAATTTCAACGTAGTAGTAGTTGGCACGTATGAATCAAATAATTTCCATCAAAAATACCAACTGTGGTTGATTTTAAGAGCGTGTAGAGAAGGGTTGCATTATCAGTCTTTACATCGATACCGAGGTACAAACTAATCAAAATGCTGATGTCTAAATGTCAGTCTTTAATGCAGAAATCAAAATGCTGATGCTACCCTTCCTGACTTAATTTCGCAATAATCACAATATTAATGAAAATGTTGATGTGTTGCGTAAACAATTGTTGGAGTAAACGTTCCAATAATCACAATATTAATGAAAATGTTGATGTGTTGCGTAATATTTTTTGACAAATATTAAACAAAGTTCAAATGTCTGATTTTTCAAATCTCTGAAATTTTCAAACTTCATGTTTTGACTAATTTTGGCAGTATCTGCGAATGTAATTAACAAATTGGAACACGCGGAATACTCCCATTTAAATTTGTTTGTGTCTCTCTTAAAAACATTGAACTTTCATAAGTGGACAAACATAATATCTGAAAAATCTTTAGCATATGAATATTTAAGATATGTATTTTCTAGGTCATGTGAGTAATTTCTTTTTATGTATTGTTTGATTCTATTATACTGTTATTTATCATTTTAAATATTATGATGATATATTGATATTAGATGTGTTTCTTCAAATGTTTTTAAAGATAATTAATTGAACTTTTTATAAGTAGAGACATATAATATCTGAAAAATATTTAGGATATGTGTAGTCTTCATCATGTAAAGATTTGTCTAATATTGACCTTTTTATTGTTGTTTATCATATCGTTTTATGTCTTGATGCCAAATTTGTTAAATAACAAATTAAAAAGGTGAATCTATAGGTTTCTTTAGTGGTCAAGGCTAAGATAGAAAAGCTTTTAAATTTTGGTTTTATCCATCTTAGAGACTATTCACCTTTGATTTGGAATATAGTAGCTACCATTAACCAAATGACCATATTTGATCTTTCATTGATTTTGAGATTTAAACAAAGAATCTCTTACAAATAACTTTCCACTTCCTAATATAGACGTAATTGTAGAATCCATAGTAGGCCATGCATTATTATTCTTTATGGATGACTTCTCAAGATATAATCAAATGCTTATAAATCTAAAAGCTCAATATAAGACAACTTTCACTACCCCTTGGAGTACATTTTCTTATATGTTTGTGCCATTTGGTTTATAGAATTCTAGAGAAACTTACAATGTATGAGGACTCGTATATTTCATAGATTTGTTAATGCAATTTGAGAATATTATTTAGATGACATTTTGGCTAAGTATTTAACTCACTAGGATCTTTTTTAAAATCTTCATCTTATGTTTGAAAGACGTTGACTTTACAATATAAGATTAAATCCCCTTAAATTATGTATGTTTAGTAATGGTGCTAGAAAATTATTGGGATCTAATTTCTATCATATTGGAATTGAAGTTGATACTAATAAAGTTGATGCAATAGTTAACATGCCCCCACCTAAACATGTTTCTTGACTTTGGAATTCAATATAAAAAAATAGAAAATGTGTGGTTGGCTAATTGTACCCTTCTTTTCACACATTTGTTTGGGATAAAAATGTGCACTTTAAATGCAATAAAAAGTAGAAATGACCTTTTGATTCCATTAAAACATACTTGATCAATCCTCCCATTTTGATGCCTTCTATATAAAATAAACATTTCCTACTTTATGCATTAGTTTCATTGAATTCTTTAAGAGAATTATTGTGTCAACATGAAAATCATGGTAAATAAAGAGAAATACATTATATATATATAAGCTAAAATTACCTAATTATGAGTCTCAATATTCTCCATTATAGATACGATGTCTTGCTCCTTTTTCAAACCATATATGTTAATATTAGTGTGAATAATGTTATTTCCTATCTACACATTAGAGGGAACCTATTCACATGTTAAGTTTACTTAGGTCCTAAGCGAGTTATATCCTTACATTGTAGGTGGAATTATAGAAGATCCTTATAGTGGGTCCATGTCTCATTATTTACTTTTAGTTATGTACGAATTTAATATTTGCATCACACATTTAGTATTTGTATCAAGGATAGTTGTTTCATTGCATATTGTTAAGGCATATATTCACATCTTGTGTAATCCTACCCCATAATTTTCCTATATAAGAAATACCTATTGTACATTTATAATCATATTCAACCATTACCAATCAATGCATGAATATGCAAGTTATCTTTTCATTCTCTCTTATAGAAGTTATTTCCTCTAGTTGAGATCCTTGGAGGTGCTAAGGAGTCACCTATGTACCTAGGAATTGTATCAAAGCTTCATGATGAATAATATATTCCCATATTGGAGAGTGAATATATTGCTAAAATATCTTCTTAGATGCATTTTGTGGTTTTATTAACCTCACAAATCAATCCAAAATATTAGAGAAATTCAAATTAGTCTTTTGTTTCATTAAATTTTGACATATTTTGTTGAAACTATGAGGGTTTGAAGTTAGACCATGTTGTCAATCGAAAAGGTACCTTAAATTTTAATAGACTTAGGCTCAAATCTGACCCTATCATTATGCTCAAAATACTTGTAAATCCTAAGGTCAACTGTTAAATCATCAAATTCTAGAAGACATTTTCCTAGGCGGCTTCATATAATTTCATCATTATTGTGTTGTATAAATATTCTATCATCGTATGAATTGTAGATTGATTACTCTAGCATTGCATTAGTGTTCAATAAATAATTAAAGATTTTTTATTAAAAAATTGGCATATTTGAGTACTTGAACCTTACTTCATCTGCGGATAGTATTACTTGTCATCATCCTCACCCAATTTGCCTACTAAACTCTTCAGTCATTTGGATTTTAAGACTATCACCTGATATTTAGGTTCTTGTTCAACAAACCTGTGGGTACTATTCCACTGAGATTGTCTAACAAGTTTAGTGGCAATATGCATCTGAAAGAGAAAGTTTTTTTATAATTCATGCTAATCTAACAATTGATTCTCTCATTAATCCTTCTTGAGTCTATTCCGTGTTATATTCAAATCTCACATAAAGGATTGAACTACTATTTCATAGTTGCTAATTTGAAATAAGAAAGAAGGCCGCTAGTTTAGCTCTATATCTGTCGATTTTATTTGAATGAAGTTCCAAATGGTGCATGTCCTTTTTTATATGTTTTCAAGCCTCACCGTCAAATCCATTTTGGATGTTTACTTGAAAATCTTAGTTTTATTACATTATAGATGTTTGAATTGTTAAGGGCTAGAACTATTGATAATTTATTAATTTATGTGTTTTATTACAATATAAATGTTTGAATTGTTAAAGACTAGAACTATTGATAATTTATGTGTAATATTATTGTAGTAATATTTTTTGATTAAGTTTCTTACATAAATTACTTTTTATAGTATTTTAAATTTCACTTTATATTCTTCATACACTATTTAGTTAGAATTGAGTCTATAATTAAAATTCATCAAGTCTTAGCACATTGCTTCAAATAATAGTGGTTTAAAAATCATATAATATTTTTAATCTTATCCATTCCTTCACATTCTTTATTACATTTGTTGTTTTACTATATTTCTTATTAACTTTGGTATATCAGCTTTGACATTTTAATGATATATATTTTGTTTTGTTATAGTTAATATATAACTTTGAAGAAATTATAATAAATTATTTTTAAGTTTTTAAAAAATGCTTTGACAATCTCTTAAATCACTATTGATATTGCATTTAAATATAACAAATAGATAATATGTTATACAATTTCAACACATGACACAACCTTACAATTGTAATCCACGATAATAAAGTAAATGTATTATTGTTTATTACCAACAAGAGCACGATGAACATAACATGGTATATTAAGAAATACATCTTTGGTAAGAGATGCCTTCATGAACTCTAGGGATTTAGGTATTCTCTAGTCATAGGGAATTCTTAGTTATTTAAAGTTTACGCTCATTAATTTGTTGCTTTCCAGCAAGTCCTTTGGTGAAGTAATTTTTCATGTAGTCCTCGAAACACAACTCTTCATATAATGGAGGGTTGTCATCATCTATCAATTCTTTGAGAGGTGCAATCTTCTTATCAAGTTGTGGAACACAAAACATAGCCCATGACATCCTTTTTTTATCCTTATGAACCCCACCCCTATGCTCAATACTCTTGTATTTTCCATTGCTTAGTATCTACAATATAACATAACAGTGTTAGTAGTTTCTGGTCATTAAAAAATAAATTTGAACCAATAATAACAATATAAATATTCACTATATATTTGACCATTAAAATTTCTTACATTTAAATAAAGTTGTAGCTACAAGAGCTCTAATAAATAAAAGTAAAAAATAAATAAAAAATATATAGCTACCTCTAATTGATCAGCAATATTGATAACTAGAGAACCTGGAATGCACTGCACATCAATCCATGCACCATCTTTGCATATCTGCAGCCCTGGAACTTGATTATGAAGGAGAACTGTAAGGACATTGGCATCGGAGTGAGGGGCAAGACCCAATACAAGTTCAGGTTGTGGAGATGGTGGGTAGTAGTTTATGCCCACATGTAACTCCTTTTTCTCTCCTCCCACTGCCTGGTCAAGTGCGTTCTCACTCTGTAATCCTAATCCTCTAGAAAGTGCTTGCATAAGTAATCCAGTTAATTTATAAACCTCTCTTCCATATTCATCCATCACCTCCCTATAATAAACCACAAAAGATAAATAAGAAAATTCTTACAATGAGTAGACCCATATAGAAGAAAAGTAAGACAAGATGTATATACTGACGTGGTGATGTTTTTGCTTAGAGAAAATACAGTGAATACTTACGTGAAATTTGTGGGCTGTTTGGGCCACTTGCTCATGTCTCTGCGCGCAGCAGGCAAGACAACATTATAATAATAATCTTTCCACTCTAATTTGGCATCGTTAGAGGTTCCCACTTTGCTGCCATAGCCGATAGGACTCCCCCCTTCTGCCTTATACAATTCCTTCTCTTCCAGAGGAAGCCCAAAGAAGGCACTGCCCACCTCTTGCACACGACAAGTGAGGGACTCGGGGATTCCATGATTGACGAGCACAAAGAAGCCCCAGTTCTCTGCAGCACTTGAAATCTGTGCTACGATATCTTCTTGCAGATGGGCAGTGGGGGTGGTCAAGCCTTGTAAGTCGATGAGGGGAACTTTTGGGAGGTGCGATTTTGGAAGGGTGGAGTACTGAAGCCCCGGCCACACATACTGAGGTGGAACGCTCTCTATTCCGCTCTCTGCCAAACTCTGAACTCTTGTGGCCATGGCTACTTTAATGGCTTCTACTCTCTCTACAAGCTATTATTGCTGAATACACATAACAGATATGCATAACTGGTCGTCTTTATAAAGGAAAGAGCAGCTGTTCAATTTTGACTGCGTGCGTTTGACAAACAAAACCATAGCATGTGAGAATCGTCCATATGCAGAAACAAACAACGCAGGGCATATCTTCACATCACTTTCGCGCATACTGACTCTTGCATTAAGGTGGCGATTCGCTCTTAAAAACCTCAGTTTTCTTTCACATCATTTTTAACTATTTATGGAGGGAAAGAGCCTTAATTTCAAGAAAGGTACTGCCAAAATTAGTGACTGAGACATGAAGTTTGAAAATCTCAGACATTAAGTTTGAAAATCTCAGACATTTGAAAAAATCAGACATTTGAACGTTGTTTAATATTTGTCAAAAACACTGAACGTTTACTCCAACAATTGCTTATGCAATACATCAACATTTTCATTAATATTGTAGTTATTGCGAAATTAAGTCAGGAAGGGTCGCATCAGCATTTTTGTTTATATTACATTTCTGCATTGAAGACTGACATTTAGACATCAGCATCTTGATTAGTTTGGTACCTCGGCATCGCATCACTATCGATGTAAATACTGATAATGCAACCCTTATCTGCACGCTCTTAAAATCAACCACAGTTGGTATTTTTGACCTGAAACTTCTTCAAGTTTCTAATTCAATATGGAAATTATTTGATTCATATGTGCCAACTACTACTACGTTGGAATTTCTAAAGATACTAGAATCATGTGATTTCGTTTTTTCCTAGAAGCATTTTGAATTTCTAATTAGATATTAAATTAAATATAGTAGACTTTAAATATTGGAAAGATCTTTATAGATAAATGTCGCGTTTATTAAATTAATTAATTATTTGTCTTAGATCTCTAATATATTGCCTATTGTGAAAATTCGGTGGTCATAATTATAAAATTTTAAAGACATTAAGAGAACATCTCATAATGATGCTTTCGTCCTTGCAATATTAAAGTTATTGTAGATTCCATTACCAGTCATCAATTATATTCATTTATGGATGATTTTTTTTAACTGAATCAAACAGTCATTAATCTCAATGATCAACATGAAACTACCTTTTACATTTGCATGTATTTCAAGTTGACAAATATGGAGCTACTTATCACGTCATGACAATTTTCCTTCATTATTTATTGCATAAAATATTCTATGATTATATAAATGGAATATGTCAAACCAAAGGATAGGCAAATCAATTTAACTAACATCTCTATGATATTACAAATGAACATTTTCTAACATCTTAAGTTCATTTTATGCCCAAATACAAGATGCTCAAGATTTATTCTACCAGTATATCAAGAATGATGAAAAACGTGAGAAAATGTATGTCCATTCCATACCAATATAAAGATGCTATAAGAAAAATGATAGCTTCATCAGCACTTAGGTTCCAATATAATGAGACAATTACATAAAATGAGAGAAAAAACTTGTTTTGTACATTTAAAAACATATTATGATGAAAAATGTAAAGGTGGGAATGAGGATCCTAGAGGAAAGTCTTGGAATGTCGTATTAGAATCTCTATGGTTCTATGGCATCCAATGACTCTTAGTGTGTTTCATGTCCTTTATATTTATAGTAGTTCGTTATTAATTATCTAACTACGTCATCAAATTAACATCGTAATTATCAATTGATTATATTGATATGCTTGTTGTAGCCTTGAAATCACTTTAGATGTAAGAAAATATCATGAACCACTCCTTTTCCATACTCAAAAACTCAAATATGAGTTGTCTCGTTTGAATCATTATTTGAATATATCATGTGAATTAATACAAAAAACTTAAAAAATCAATTTTGAATAGTCTTAAAAAATTTTAAATAGAAAAAATTTAAATCATTGTATCTTCTATACTAATTCATTAGCATGCATTCACAATTTAAAATTCCTAAATATGTTTCAATGGAAAAACCATTTGAAAATCTATCTTTCAACAAAATAAATATTTCTTTAAAAAAAATCTCAATAAAAATCTTTTCAAGATCAAAGAATATCATATTGATCCCCTCATGCACAATATGACAATCTAAAAAAAAATCTATAAAAAAGATTTTAGAATATATTTTTTAAAATTCAAAATTAACAATCTGTAAGTGGGAGGGAAGCATAGTTGGCTCGTCCTTCCTCCGACTCGATCCATCCGACCCCGATTTGGTGGTGGGATGGCCCACCTCTCGATCAGCTTTCCGAAGCATTCCCCATCCAGGCAGGGGTCGGGTGGGCCCTACTATTCTATTACATAACTATAGGGTTCCCTGTTCGAGCCTTCTCCGATCATCGGATTAGCACTAGACATGGGAAGAAAGAAATATAGATATGGAGAGAAGAGATAGATAGATATGGAAAGAGATAGATAGAGATAGTTAGTTCACATAAATTCAGTACATTTGAAAAATTAAAGTGGAGCTTTTAATCAAATTCAATTTTGTACTTTGTGGATGGAATAAGGTGTGTAAGTCCATTCCAGAATTAAAGACCTTAACTACATTAAAAAAATTAGAATTTTTGAATCACACATTGATTGTTGTATTCAATGGAATAAAGTATATAAGATAATATGATTTAAATTGAAAAATAATTATTTATAAATTTAAGTCTATTTTAATATGGTTTTTGAAAATTTCTAGCATATCAATAAATATAAAAAGTAAAAATGTATTTAAATATTAAATTATTCTATTAAAATTAATCCAATAATTATAACTATTTTTAGAATACGTTATTAATAGAACGTGTTATTAGTAGCTATTGTATTTTGTTATATTTGGTTGTTAATATGTAAAATTAGTTTTCAATATTTTTTTTTTAAATTATGTATGTCTTATTGTCTAATATTATTTAACAGCTGCTCTTTCTTGCATACATATCCATTAGATTTCCAACTATTCTCTCTAATAATCCTTAGGAATATGTTTTAATGGACGTCCATAACCAGTTCTGAAGCTCCCATTTTTATGCACTACCTATGGAAGATGCGTGTAAAGATTGTAATGAGTGGCATTGCACCTCCCAATTACATTTTCTTCAATCTTTATAAACCCTTTTTAACGTGTTCATTTCATGCATAATCTTTAAATATTAGATTTCATGAGATGACTTTCATTTTGTCGAATGATTCAGGTGCGAAGTCTATAATTTCTACATTTTTCATATTGTTTATATCACTAAACACTTATAATCACAACATATGATTAAAATTGTTTATCCATTGAACCCTAATCTCGTCCACATTTTTACTTGGCCAACATATTCTTGGAGGAATTCTCTCAAGCAATTCACACGCTTGTCGATACTTCCACACATGTTTTGCAAGCCTGGTAAAAAAATTTAATGGTGCCAACATGGATAATGTTTATTTAACAACTCTCACATTTTATTAAAGTCTTTGAAAGCCTCTTAAACTAATCCATTTGAGCATTTCCTGCAATCATAACAATCTATCGATGCTTCAACTATTTCTAACGTGTTTTGTTAAACAACTCTAAATGCCTTAGTGTTCAATTCTAAAATTTTCATGCAAGTCTATCAAAGCACTTGTAACTGCATGATCTGATAAATTCTCATTTCCATTATGTTTTGACGGATGACCGCACACTGTAGAGATCTCTAAACTTGGCACGAAGGGGAAGATGCTGGTAAATGTTGTGGAATTTGGCTTTCCATTTGCAAAGTGCATTACCTTGAACGATTCTAAGGATGACTCAATATATCCATTTCGTGCATATCATTGCTCATTGGAGCCTTCAAATGGCATCTGTTTGTGGTATCCTATTAATAACACATTTGTTTTTCTACTTGCACTCTACCATAGGCCGCACATGAAAGGGGTACTGAGGAGGACTTAAAATGAAATCAATAGATAGAAAAGTACAAGAAATGAAATCACAAGAAATGAACACAATAATTTATAGTGGTTCAATAAATTGTCTACATTCAATTTGAAGAGTAGGGGAATCTTTTTATTAATCTCTTTTTTGAGAGCAGTATAACAATGCACAATATACAAAAGAAACTTCAAAATTAGAAGGCCAATATCTTATTGTTGGAGGGAAAATGGTTGGGCTTCAGTTATTAACAAATCTCCCACTTGAAGTCTAATCATATGCTGCTCAAAATAAATTTTCCCAATCAAATATGACAATGTCTAATCGTATGCTGCTCAGAATTAATTTCTCCAATCAAATATTTGTTAGGAATGAATGCAAAGTGTTTTGGCAGTCATTCTGTAGCAGTTGTTGCATTCATGACTTGGATTGTCATTGATGTCAACACAGTGATATTTTGGATATTAGCAGGAAAGCAGGTACAGTTTTGTTTTGCGCACATGTTGTATTGCATATTGGCTTTTGCGCAGTTGATGGTATGTTCTTTAGTGTGTTATTAACCTATGGTTAACAGTGCAAAAAGAAATTCATTCATTTGTAAGAGTTATGAGCATTTTGGTGAAAGCAGTGTTTAGACAGTGTTTCTGTGTAGCGATGTTCGGAAATTGGAGGATATCTCTTAGCTGGGATGGAATCTAATTTTGTGCAGTTAAAGGGATGTTGGAGACTCATTAATGATGACGTGGTTCACAGCGCAAACTTCGAGGATATGTTTGGAGAAAGTTATAGCATTTGGAAGCTGACAGTTTTATGTGAATTCTGTGTGTAGTGTGTAGAATTTATTATTTTGTAATTGAGGACCGACTCATTTGTAATTATTTGAGTTTGGTATATAAGAAGAAATTTTTTCCTTATTGTAAAGTGTACTATGAAGAGTGAGATGCGAATATATGCATGAAGTGAAGAAAAGAGCTAATTCAGTGATGAAGGAAAACTTGTGAGTACAGAGATCTGGAATTGTGATCTTGTGTAGCAGAGAGTGCAGTTTTGGCATAGTGTGGAGGAGGTAATATATTTCATATTATTTTGTTAAATAATTCTAAGATCTTTTGGACAGTGGGTTCAGAGATCTTGCCTTGAAGCTGTTTGGGCAGTGGGTCCGTATGTCTTCCATAAACTCTTAACCGGGTTAGAATCTTTTAACAGGGATTCAAAATCTCCTAACAGGGATTTATATGTACTGAATGTATTTCATAAGACTCCTAACAGGGTCCATCCTCTAACAAGGAACTTTCATATTAGTGCATCATTTTGTGGGCATCATTCCCACCGGGGTTTACTCCTTTCAAGAGGTTCCCTAGTTAACATATCTTGTGTTATTGTGCAATTGTGTATGATTATCTTTCTATGGTTGATCAGTACATTGATTATATTGTTTAAAGCTGTTGAATGGATAAATTATCTGATAACTGATTCACCCCCCCACCCCCCCTCTCAGTTATCTTGGGGATCTTTACTTTCTAACAATTTGTATCAGAGTAGCAGGTCCTTGAAAGAAAAGTTTAACAACTTAAAGAGATCCATGGCAAATTTCAGAAAAGAAAGCCCTAAGTTTGATGGAATAAATTTTGACAGCTGGAAAGAAAAGATGAAGACACATCTATTGTGTTTAGGACCAAGTTATTAGTTGATTACAAAGAATGAGAAGACTATCATTGAGAAAGACAATCTAGAGGCAGGAACTAAAGATGAAGTAGATCTATTCATGTTTAACATACTTGCAAGAGAAGCACTTTTATCAGCACTACCGGAGAATGAATATAGTCAGGTAAGATGTTTGAAAACATCTTATGCAATTTGGAAAGATTTACATTCTACTTTTAAAGGTGATGAACATGCAAAGAAGGCTAGATTACATAATTGGATTTATGCATTTGAAGATATCAGAATGATGGAAGATGAATCTATTAGAAGTTATATTGGTAGGATGTCTGAGATTGTGACAGGAATAAAGTCTTGTGGAGGTGATAAGATAGAGAATGAAGTGATATGGAAAATTCTGAGAACTTTGACACCAGTATTCAAGCAGACAACGCGGATGATTGAACAAGTGATACCTTGTACATCGAACTTTTCAAGAGAGACTCTTCTTGGAAGATTAGAAACAGCAGAGATGAACTTGAGATTATCAGGAGACCTACCTAGAATGGAAACAACATTCAGTGCTCTTAGCATTAGACCTACAAGAAGTACTAGTGTGAATGGAGATTATGCCAGCAGTAGCAGATCTGAGGAAGATAAGAAGATTGAAGAAAGTATTGCATTACTTGTAAAAAAAGAACCAGATGGTAAGAAAATCTTTAAATGTTGAACTTGTCAAGAATATGGTCATTTTGCATCTAAATGTCCTAAAAGAGTTAAGAAGTATAGAAGCAACTTTAAACCTAGGAGATCTAAAGAATGTTATTATGCAAATGATGAAGATTTTGAAGCAGGAATCGAAAAATATTTAAGTGACAGTGATAATGATAACTTTGAGGAAATAGGATTTGTAGCAATTAAAGAAGAAAGTTCTGAATCTGATAAAAGGGAAGAAAAAGCATTAGTTTCACAAGTTGAAAAGAAATCTGATTGGATTATAGACAGTGGTTGTTCACATCATATGACTGGAGATAAAAGAAAGTTTGTTAAGTTAGATAATTATGATGGAGGAATTGTAAGGGTTGGTAACAATGCACCTTGTTTGATTAAGGGTATAGGATCTATTACTCTTGATGGAAAGACTAACACTGATGATGTTTACTTTGTTGATGGACTAAGACATAATCTACTAAGCGTTAGACAATTGGCTGATAAGGGTTATCAAGTTTGGTTTTCTGATAAAACTTGTGTGATAAAAGATAAAGATGGAAATCTGATTGGAAAGGGATCCAGAACCAGAGTTAATGTATTTCAATTGAATCCTACTGAGATGACATGTTTGATAACTAGAATTGATGACAGTTGGTTATGGCATAAAAGGTTTTGTCATATAAACTTTGATAATATTGTCAAGGTGAGCACTACACTTGCGGTAAGAGATTTACCTAGAATTATGAAACCTACTAACATGATTTGCAAAGAATGTATGATGGCAAAGCAAAAAAGGAGTTCATTTCTCAATAAGAAGTTCACATCGACAGAGAAGTTGGAGATTGTTCATACAGACTTGAGTGGTCCTACTAGGACTAGAGGATTCTATGGTGAAAGGTATTTTATGATTCTTGTTGATGATTTTACAAGAATGATGTGGATTGCATTTTTGAAAGAAAAATCTGAAGTATTTGATAAGTTTAAGATCATGAAAAGCAAAATTGAGAATGAATCTGGAATGAAGATTAAGTGTCTAAGATCTGATAGAGGTGGTGAATTTACATCTAGATAGTTTAACACTTTTTGTGAAATGAATGGCATTAAGAGACAACTTTCAGCCCCTAGAACACCAGAACAAAATGGTATTGCAGAAAGAAGAAACAGGTCAATAACTAAAGCAGCAAGAGCTATGTTGTTTGAAAATGATTTGGCTAAAAAATTTTGGAGAGAAGCAGTGAACACAATAGTATACACTATGAATAGAGTACAAATCAGAGCAGATACAAATAAGACACCTTATGAATTATGGTTTGGACATACACCTTCAGTTAAGTATTTTAAAAATTTTGGAAGTAAATGTTATATAAAGAGAGATGATGATAAAGGAAAGTTTGATCCTAGAAGTGATGAAAGAATATTTCTTGGATATTCTTTAAAAAGAAAAGCATATAGATGTTATAACAAAAGAACTAAGACTATTATTGAAAGTGCAAATGTAAAAGTTGATGAGAAGTTTAAAATTTAGGAAAGAATGCTTGATTATGAATCTGATGGAGAAGCACAACTTTAGCCTAACATTGAAAATACAGAATTATTTTTTGAAACTAACAGTGATTTGCTGAATGAAAGTCATACTGAAGAAGACAGAGAAGAAAACAGAGAAGAAAATAGAGAAGAAAGCAGAGAAGAATCTACAGTCAGAACAAGATCAGTAACTATGACACCTAACAGGTAACTTCAAGACATCACCATGTTGAGAAAGTTATTAGAAGTTTAGATAGAGGAGTTTTGACTCAAAATAAGGTACATTTATGTTTGATTTCTCAAATTGAACCTAAGACTACTAATGAAGCTTGTGAAGATGAACATTGGATCAATGCTATGAAAGAAGAACTAGAGCAGATTGAAAAAAATAAGACATGGGAATTGGTCCCTAGACCTGAAGACAAGAATGTGATTGGAACAAAGTGAGTATTCAGAAACAAGATGAATGAACAAGGAGAAGTGATAAGAAACAAAGCAAGATTGGTATGTCAAGGATATTCACAACAAGAAGGAATTGACTATGAAGAAACTTTTGCACCTGTGGCCAGACTTGAAGCAATGAGAATGTTTCTAGCATATGCAACTTACAAGAAATTTAGAGTGTATCAAATGGATGTGAAGTCAGCATTTTTGAATGGTGAATTGGAAGAAGAAGTCTACATTGAGCAGCCTAAAGGTTTTCCTTTAACACAAGAAGGGGATATGGTATGTAAGTTAAAGAAAGCTTTATATGGATTAAAACAAGCACCTAGAACCTGGTATGCAAGATTGGATAAGTATTTATTGAAATTGGGATTTATAAAAGAAACAAAAGATAGTAACTTATACACAAAATAAATTGAGAATGGTTTGTTGGTTATAGTTATATTTGTTGATGATATTATCTTTGGAGGAGAAGATGAAGCTAGTGACAAATTTGCAGATGAAATGAAGACTAAATTTGAGATGAGCATGATTGGAGAAATGAAATATTTTTTGGGATTACAAATAACAAAAAGCAAGGAAGGTATATTTGTAAGTCAGACTAAGTATTTAAATGAATTATTGAAAAGATTTAGAATGGAAGATTCTAAACCTATTGGAACACCTATGGTAATCAGACATAAGTTATTTAGCAAAGATGAGACACCAGCAGTTGATCAGAAAAAGTACAGATCTATGATTGGAGGATTGCAGTACTTGACACATACAAGACCTGATATAGCACATTCAGTGGGGATTGTAGCAAGATTTCAAGCAGAACCTAGAGAATCACATTATGTAGCAGTAAAGAGGATACTGAGATATCTGAAAGGAACAATGGATTATGGATTATGGTATGAGAATTCTGATGATTTTACCTTATGTGCCTATACTGATGCAGATTGGGGAGGCAGTGTTGATGACAAGAAAAGCACCAGTGGTGGAGCCTTTTTTCTTGGAGGAAAATTGGTCTCTTGGCTAAGTAAGAAGAAGAATTGTACTGCACAAAGCACAGCAGAAGCAGAATATGTTGCAGCAGCAAATAATTGTAATTAGATTATTTGGATGAAGCAGATGTTGAAAGATATTGGAATAAAGTTTGATGAGCCTGTTGTTATACATTGTGATAACACCAGTACAGTGAGTATGTCAAAAAATCCTATTTTACATTCTAAGACTAAACATATTGAGATCAAGTATCATGTTGTAAGAAAGAAAGTTGCAAAAAAAGAAGTAAGATTGGAGTACATAAGTACAAAGGAGCAGATAGCAGATATATTTACAAAGCTTTTCCCTAAGGATACATTTGTGTATCTGAGAGGTATGCTTGGGGTTATGCCCCGACCTATTTTTGAGAATTGATGCAGATGATTGCATCCGTCCAGTGGTATATGAGCCCTATCTTTCTTTTGGATTGGATGTTGGAACTTCCTCTATGGGGGAGTTTATGAGCTGATTCATGAGGACTCTTGTTATTGTATTCTTCTGAAAAGTGTCTTTTGACATTGAGTTGTTGTTGACTTAGTGATGGAATTTATGTCATTGATGTCAATGGGGGAGAGATATACATGAAAAACATTGTGGATTGTATGAGAGAGCTGAATAGGAAAACGAAGCAAGATTTGATTTGATATTTTGTAGTGATGTTGCAGTATTGGATTCTTGGAACATTGGATGTTTTTCATCTATGTTTCCATCAATGCCAATGGGGGAGATTGTTAGGAATGAATGCAAAGTGTTTTGGCAGTCATTCTGTAGTATTTTTTGTTGCATTTATGACTTGGATTGTCATTGATGTCAACACAGTGATATTCTGGATATTAGCAAGAAAGTAGGTACAATTTTGTTTTACGCACATGTTGTATTGCATATTAGATTTTGCACATTTGATGGTATGTTCTTTGGTGTGTTATTAACCTATGGTTAACAATGCAAAAAGAAATTCATTCATTTGTAAGAGTTATGAGCATTTTGGTGAAAGCAGTGTTTAGACAGTGTTTCTATGTAGTGATGTTCAGAAATCGGAGGATATCTCTTAGCTGGGATGGAATCTGATTTGCACAGTTAAAGGGATGTTGGAGACTCATTAATGATGATGTGGTTCATAGTGCAAACTTCGAGGATATGTTTGGAGAAAGTTACAGCATCTGGAAGCTGATAGTTTTATGTGAGTTCTGTGTGTAGCGTATATAATTTATTATTTTGTAATTGAGGACCGACTCATTTGTAATTATTTGAGTTTGGTATATAAGAAGAAATTTTTTCCTTATTGTAAAGTGTACTATGAAGAGTGAGATGCGAATATATGCATGAAGTGAAGAAAAGAGCTAATTTAGTGATGAAGGAAGACTTGTGAGTACATAGATCTGGAATTGTGATCTTGTGTAGCAGAGAGTGTAGTTTTGGCACAGTATGAAGGAGGTAATATATTTCATATTATTCTATTGAATAATTCTAAGATCTTTTGGACAGTGGGTTCAAAGATCTTGCCTTGAAGCTATTTGGGCAATGGGTCCTTCTGTCTTCCATAAACTCTTAACCGGGTTAGAATCTTTTAACAAGGATTCAAAATCTCCTAATAGGGATTTCTATGTACTGAATGTATTTCATAAGACTCCTAACAGGGTCCATCCTCTAACAAGGAACTTTCATATTAGTGCATCATTTTGTGGGCATCATTCCCACCGGGGTTTACTCTTTTCAAGAGGTTCCCTAGTTAACATATCTTGTGTTATTGTGCAATTGTGTATGATCATCTTTCTATGGTTGATCAGTACATTGATTATATTTTTTAAAGCTGTTGAATGGATAAATTATTTGATAACTGATTCACCCCCCCCCCCCCCTCTCAGTTATCTTGGGGATCTTTACTTTCTAACAATATTATTGTCACATCTTAACTAGACCAACAAAAGTCCTACAGAAGTTGAACTTCTTTGTGGAAACAACCTTCATTAAGACATTAACTAGATTGACCTTTGTGTCAATTTTTGCAACCTGTAACTTTCGCTCTTCAACCACATGGTGGATGAAATGAAAATGCATATTAACATGCTTAGAGGGACACTAAGATTAATGATTGTTAGTCATAAAAATAGCGTTGGGACTATTAGAAAATATAACACAATCACTTTGTTGACACCTCAAATTGCTAAGAAACCATTGTAACCAAATCATTGCTTGGACACCTTCTGAAAGAGTCATGTTTTCAGCTTCAGCGGAAGAAAGAGAAATTGAATGTTACAACCTCAAAACCCAATTAATGACAACTCCAACAAATATGAAAGAATATCCAGTAGTAGATTTGTGTTTGTCTAAGTCTTTGGAAAAATTAGAATTAGTAAAACCTTGTAACTCTACATTATTTCCACCAAAATATAAAGCTTAATCTGAAGTACCTTTAAGATACCTCAATAACCATTTGACCACTTCCCAATGAGGTTTGTTGGGATTGCTCATGAATTTTCTCACAACTCCCACTTCATGAGTAATATTCAGACGGGTACAAACCATAGCATACATAATACTACCAACCATTAAACAATAGGGAATTCTCTTCATGAATTTTTGATCTTATTGTGTCCTAGGACACATATCGAAAGATAAATGAGAATGACCTGCAAGAGGGGTGCTAACAACCTTAGCACCAACCATACAAAATCTATCTACAACTTTACCAATGTAATGCATTTGAGATAATTTAATTTATTTTTTCTGTCTATCCTGAATAATGGTCATCCTAAGAATTTTCTTTGCAACCCCTGGGTCCTTCATTAAAAACCTACTAGCTAATTCTTCCTTTGAAATTTACCAACAATCCTTATAGAAGAACCAACTACAAACATGTCATCAACATAGAGCAATAGAATAATAAACTCACCATTGGGAAGTTGTTTGTAGTACTCTCCAAAATAATAACAAGATATTAATATTGATAATTAGTACACATAACATATTTGCATAACTAACCTCTTATTTATAAAGGAAAGATCAACTATTCAATTTTGACTGCGTGCTTTTGAAAAACAAAACCATAGCATGTGAGAATAGTCCATATGCACAAACAAACAACGTAGGGCATATCTTCACATCACTTTTGCACATACTTACTCTTGCATTAAGGTGGTGAGTTGCTCTTAAAAATATCATCTTTATTTCAGATCATTTTTAATTATACAATTCCTTTTCTTCCAGAACCCATGCATATTATATTACAATACATAAATAAATTCACTAACAAGGAAAATAAATAACTTTTTGCTTCAAATAAAATATCATTGTTGTCTACTATAAGTGTGTCATTCAAAAAATAACATGTTCACTTCATAAAATAAGATACTCAATTAAATATGCATTCTTATCCTATTGAACAAATATTATTCTTATGTGTACAACTATTGAGGTAGGAATTCATATACATTGGAATATTTCATATTAATAATTTGTCTTATCAAAAATATAAAAGGTGAACACAATAAATAACTAGTATTTTTCCATGAAATATGTGGGATTGTCAAAAGGTTTAGTAATACACATCTCAATCATAATACATTTAGTAATTATAATATAAGTTTTCTTGTATTTCTAAATTTGATTTAGTGGAATGTTAGAATCTTGATACCTATTAGACCTCTAGAAATTATTCATTATCCCTTGTGAGAATTTAAAGGACAAGGAGCTTAAGGGAGATATATGAACCCCTTGATGCAATCTTAGCTACCAAGCCCATCATGTCAATCCATGCCTCTATGGATATAGCATTTAAACCCAAAAATTAGGTAGAAACTTCAAGGGTTTTTCCTTCAAAAGAAATCATGGAGACAAAGTATAAATCCCTCATACAAACTAATCTTGGGACATAGAAATTTTCTTCCTTCCAATCAAAATCTTGTCTGAGGTAACTAGATCTATAGGATAAATAAAGTGGTTGATGAATATATGAGTAGATACATAGAAGGGTTTCTCGGCAAAGTCTTTCAACAAGTTCATGTCATCAAATTTGATAATGATTTTGGTCTAGTGATAAAATTAGACTCTATTTGGTTAGCTCTTTTTATTTCAACAACAAGAAGGTGGGAGGTTCACCGCATGGATATATAAAGAATACATTTCTTCATGGTGATCTCAAGGAGGCAATCTATGTGGAGAAGGAGATAGGGTATTAAAAAAATTCATCATCCATATGTAAACTCGAGAAGTCACTTTATAGAATGAAATAGACTTACACAGATCTTTGTATGCTAAACTAGACTTTTATATACTGTATTTTGTAATTTTATCTAAAAAATTTCACTTTATATATGTATACATGACAAGATAATGATCTATCAAAAGGTGTGATTGAAATTGTAGGAAGATTAATTTTTCTTGGTATGAATATAGACATGATTGAGATTTTATGAGTATGCCTCATGGTGATTAGGCCATATTCAAATGTCTAAAAGTACTAAAACTCATGTGGGAACATAGGATCTTTGTCTTTTTTTACCACTATTAAAAAAAATTTAGGTGATGATAAGGGTATTTGAGGGTATGTGACTATAAACTAGGTTGGAATAAAATTGTGTAGTTCAATTACTATTGAGAATATTATTAGAGGTCACCATAGATCACTCTATTGATGATGCTCAATCACATTTCTATTTTGACTAGTTTCTAGGTAGGACATATGGGGACTATGAAGGGAATTCTATTTCTATGGGTTGGTTTATCTTCATACAAGAAAACTTACTTAGAAATAAAGGTGTGAAGGAATTAATTTTGTGTTGGAGTACACTGATCAATAAGATCGGGGGAGTGGGGGTGAATTAGTGATTAGACACAATTCTAAACTTTTTGAAATCTTTGAAAAAAATTACAACTTCAAGAGTAATATAAAAATAAACAACAAATAGGAATAATAACATACACAAGAATAACACAAGATGTGTCCTGGGTGGAAACCCTCCTTGGGAATAAAATCACGCAAAAATATTGCCTCACTAGCTTAATTAATATATTTTGATTAACAATGCCTCACTAAAAATTTCAAATGCCTCACTTGATATTAGGCACCTCATTGGCCTTTTACAACTTCATACTAGACTTACAATGCCTCAATGGCAATGTCTCATATGACTCTTCATTCATTTCAAAACATAGAGTAAACCTTTGATTTTAATCTAAGAATTAGAATCAAAAGTCCTTTACAAACAATAATTTTCAAGATTTAATACAATATATCATTAAGCATATCAAATTCTTTGACACTTAATGATACATTATACAAAAAAAAATATTCTCATTCTTTTACAACATATAATAACTACCTTTGAAGTAATTTGCACACTATTACTATAACTATGATGAATCTTTTCAAAACCAAGTAACCCCATAATCTTCTTCTCTATGCATCAAAATATGCTTTTTAATAATGAATAAATAGTTTTCCTTATGAAAAACTAAATAAATCCCACCATGAAACAAATAACAGATTCAACCACCTTCTCAATAACTAATAATTTTTTTTATTAATAATAAATGATTTATCAAAAACCCAAGAAAGAGAAAGACCAAACAATTAACACAAGAACACACTAGGGTTTAACATAATACCTCTTAACCTATGACTATATAATCATAGAGAAAGAAAGCATTAAACACAACATCTCAAAAAACTCTAAAAGAATAAATCTTAACTGGGATTTAAGAGGGGTAACTCTCCTTTAGTAATAAAACCAAATAAACATTAGAATACAACAAAAAATCACAAATATCAATAATCTTCAACAAAACATGAGACATTGACCAAGATTTATAGAACCCTTGACAAAACTTTAATCTGTGTTACCAAAAACTATGGGTATAAACCTTAGATAATTATAATGCAAAAATCTCCATGTCAAAAACTCAAACAAAGATGATTAAGAAAGAAGGATTTAAACCAAAATTCTAAATATGCAGGCTACACAATACATTGAACTTAAAATAAAAGACTAAGGAAGCTCAGAAAAGAAAACAAAAGAAGGAGAACACTTATTATAGAATAATATTTCAATGTCCTCCTCATAATCTCGCAAAATATTCTTTACAAATTCTCTCAATATCTTTTCACAAGAACTATTCATACTTCGTTGCAATTGTCAAAGCATCCAAACTTCCCGCTCCACTAAAAAACTCTAGTATGTGTGCCCTAGCTTATTCAAGCTTAGGGTTTTTTAAAAATAAATGAAACAATATTCTTTTGTCAATGCTAGTAATCAAAGGATTTACCAAGTATAATCAAACATAGGGTCCATAAGATGACTTATGTCACTTTAATTTTAGTACTTAACAAAGGGAAATTTTGACCCAAACAATTGCCTTTGTGTACAACTTTAATGCCTTAGTCAACACTTTCAAATATAATGAAATGTCGTAGTCACATAAAGTGACTACATGATACAAGGAACATCTTTGATAAACTTATGCAAGAATATAAATTACCAACTTCTTATAACTTCACTGAGATGGGACAAGTTGCTTCGCACATTTGAAACAAAATACAAGTTTCATGTTAACATTGTAGTGATCAAACCAACTATAATACCTTCAAGATAAGACCATGATTCCCACTCATTTATCATATTTTGACATAATGCCAACATGCCAGAGAGGCCGACAAACTCCCCCTTTGACATTCATGTCAAACTAAAATAAGTTTGATCACATCTACACCATTTAAAAAATGAAACCTTGTACCCATTTAACTAAAAAATATACATAAGATGGAAAACCTATAGAAACATTCACATGTATCTCTATTAAAACATTAAACTAATAAAAAACATTTGAGAATAAAGAAACAAAACAAAAATTTCTTTCATCTCTGTTAAATTTGAATACCAATGTAAAATTTGATACAATGAATCTTGTCAAATTCCAACATCACTAATAAAAAAATTCATTGAATATCAAATGATTACCACACATGTTATTGTCATAATGAACAAAGAAACCCCAAAACTAAATATGATGAACAATGTCCTAAAGAAACCATAAACTCGTCAACATCCACAAACTGTCAAACATGCACAACAAAAGTTGTAATAATCACCATAGAAATCTCAATAAACTAAAACAAATTTGGTTAAAGTCTTGAACACTATGCAATACAATGTTTGACACAGGGGCAGGGTAGATACAAGCAGAATCAAGCAGAATTGAGTCCACTTGAATCCACAAAAAGCCCTTGCTCAAAGTTACACAATAGAATCAATATAATATCACATGAAATAAATGGAAACACAATGGATATGAGACAATCAACTGGCAGCAACAACAGAGAATTATATTATTTCTTTCAACATGCCCGGCTGTGAGGCCTTCTGGGTTTTGGCCTTATACAATGAGAATTATGAATTCAGAATTACAGCTTGCATCCTATCTTTTTCTCCAATGATTTATCTTTATAATCCTTCCTATATCTCACCCATGATGCTCTACTACATCAATCTAGACCCCTTAAATAGCCAGCTAAGCCACAGGTCGGCCAGTCAGGCATTTAATTACAATATAGGTCCAGTCTCAAGATTTAAACCAAAACTAATGCTAGAATGAATATAAATTGATGCACCTTTGTATTTAGGTCCTAACTTGACCCAAGAACATTCCTTTAAGTGCACAAGGTCCCATATGAGCACACAGAACATCGCAAGAAGAAACACCATACATTTCACCCAAAAACTAGCAGGAAATAGGTCCTGAGGCAAAATAGGCATAACTTTTTACTCATAATGAATTGGAGTTTGAGATCTTTGGAAATGATATTAGTTTAGGTCCACTTTAATTCTTTAAGTGATAAAAATAAAATTCCTTATAGATCAAGGTCACCAACATGAACAATCAGCACCAAAACTACAGTAACAACTCAGATGTGAAAGCTGGCAGAAAATAGGTCCTGTGCCAAAAAGGCCATAACTTTTGACTCATAATGAATTGGAAGTTGTGATCTTGGGGAATGATATTAATTTAGGTCCCCTTGAATCCATTAAGTTTTAAAAATAAGATTCCTTATGGATCAAGAGAACCAACATGAACAATCAGCACCAAAACAACAAGAAAACACTATTCCGACAGCAAGGAAAATAGTTGTAACTTTGAAACAGTCCATCCAAACTTGATGTGCTCATAGGAGAAGGTTCTCAAATAGGTCCCCAACATGATGTAATATTCACACACCATGAAACTATCAAATGCAAATATTATAAAGAAAACTACAGCAAACAGGTACAGAAATCAAAAAATGTTTTTGGTTGATGCAAGATTGCCAAAGACCCAAGATGCTCCTACATCAGACACCTAGGGTAAATAAAGAACTGATTTCCACATCAAGCACTACTCATACTCTAACCTGAATCATAAAGATCCAATTCAGCTTGTGTAATCCATGAATTGTCCTCAACTAGCTTGTCTTTCCACTGAACTAGATATTCCATGTAGTCTTTTCCTCTTGTACTCTTGCCACCTCTGCTATTCAAGATCTTTTCAATGTTGTCGCTATTATTCTTAGGATAGTCTGTATCATCTTCTATCTCATCATTTGATTAAAAGTACTCAAATATATCAGCAATGTTGAATATAGGTGATATATCCATGTCCTCTGGCAATTCTACTTCATAAGCATTTCCACTGTCAAACTTCTTCAGAATCTTACAAGGTCCAAACTTCTTCATTTTTAGCTTGTTGTAGGTACCAACTAGAAATCTATTCTTCTTCAAATGAATCATAACCTCATCTCCAACTTCAAAATATTTATGTCTCCTTCTCTTATCTGCTCTTTGTTTATATTTCAGATTATTGTCCTCCAAATTCTTTTTAACTTCATCATGTAAAGTTCTCATCTATTCTGCAAAATGATCAGCTTCAACACTTCTTCTGGTCTCAGTAGGTAAATCTCTCAGCTCTGTGGTTCCCTTAGGATGAAATCCATTAACAATCTCAAATGGTGTCTTCTTAGTGCTTCTATTCACTAAATTATTATATGCAAACTTTGCTTGTGCCAAAATCAAATCCCAATTAGCAGGTTTCTCTCCAACTAAACATCTCAACAAGTTTCCCAAGATTCTATTCACAACTTCAGTCTATCCATCTGTCTGAGGGTGAAATGTAGAACTAAACTTCAAATCAGTATTTATCTTCTTCCAAAGTGTCCTCTAAAAATAACCAATAAACTTAGTATCTCTATCTGAAACAATAGATTTAGGCAAACCATGCAATCTTACCACTTCCTTGAAGAATAATTCAGCTACATGCAATGCATCAGATGTCTTCTTACAAGGTATGAAATGAGCCATCTTAGAAAATCTATCAACCACTACCAAAATAGAATCATTACCTCTCTGAGTTCTAGGCAATCCAAGAACAAAGTCCATACTCACATCTTCCCAAGGTCTATCAGGTACAGGAAAAGGTGTATACAATCCCAAATTCTGACTAGTTCCTTTTGTTGTTTGGCAAATTCTGCAACCTCTAACCATTCTCTAAACATCTCTGTAAATCTATGGCCAAAAGTATCTTTCTAAAATCAAATTCACTGTCTTATCAATCCCAAAATGTCCAGAAAGTCCACCACTATGTTTCTCCTTCATTATGTTCTCTCTCATAGATCCTCTAGGTATGCACAACTGAACTCCTTTAAACAACATGTCTTCTTGAATGAAATAATCAAACCACTTATCACTCACTGTGTGTTCTTTACAAGCTTTCCAAGGCTCTGAAAAATCAATGTCAGCCTCATACAAATACTTCAAATCATCAAAACCAAGTACTTCAACTCTCATTTCTGTCAGCAAATTTCTTCTTCTGCTCAAGGCATCAGCAACCTTATTTGACTGTCCACTCTTATGCTTCAATGAAAAGAAAAAATTCTGCAAGAACTCAACCCACTTCATATGTCTCTGATTTAACTTATTCTAACTTCCCAAATACTGCAAAGCTTTATGGTCAGTATACAACACAAAATCTTTAGGCATCAAATAATGTCTCCACTTCTTCAAAGCTTGAATAATAGCATAGAATTCCTGGTCATAAACTGAATATTTTCTCTTAGCATCATTCAACTTTTCACTAAAGAAAGCTATAGGTTTTCCTTCTTGACTCAAAACAGCTCCAATTGCACTACCACTAGCATCACATTCAACTTGAAAAACTTTATTAAAATTAGGCAAAGCAAGTGTAGGCAACTCTGCAATTCTTTGTTTCAATGTTTCAAAACTCCTTTGTGCTCCATGTGTCCATTTGAAATCCTTTTTATCTCCTCTCATAGTTTCAGTCATTGCATTACAAATAGAACTAAAATTTTTTATGAACTTCCTATAAAAACTTGCCAATCCATGAAATGATCTTACCTCTCCAATATTCTCTGGTGTAGGCCAATCAAGTATAGCTCTCACTTTCTCAAGATCCATCTTTAATCCATCAGCTAAAATTACCAAGGTACACAATATCTTCTTTCATAAATGAACATTTCTTCAAATTAATTAGCAACTTTTCTTCCTTCAATCTCTACAATACTTGTCTGATATGTTCAAGATGTTCCTCCTTACTCTTACTGAATATCAAAATGTCATCAAGATATACAATCACAAACTTACCCAAGAATCTTTTCAGAACTTCATTCATCAGCCTCATAAAAGTACTAGGTGCATTAGTCAAACCAAAAGGCATAACCAACCATTCATACAAACCTTCAGTAGTCTTAAAAGCAGTTTTCCATTCATCCCCTTCTCTAATCCTTATTTGATGATATCCACTTTTCAAATCAATCTTTGTGAAATACTTTCCTCCACTTAAACTATCCATTATGTCATCCATCCTGGGCAAAGGAAATCTGTACTTTACTGTTATCTTGTTTATAGCTCTAGAATTAGTGCACATTCTCCATTCTCCATTCTTTTTAGGTGCTAGTACAGTAGGTACTGCGCAAGGACTCAGACTTTCCCTAATCAAACCTCTTTCAAGCAATTCTTGCACTTGTCTATTCAATTCAATCTTTTCATCAGGTGTTAACCTATGTGGTGCTTTATTAGGCAAACTAGCTCTAGGTATCAAATCCATACAATGACTTATACTTCTCATAGGTGGTAAACCATCAGGTACATTATCAGAAATGATGTCATAAAATTCATTTAGTAAAGGCTTAACTTCAGGTGCATGTTCTAACTCATCTTGTTTCTCAGTCTTTCTTGGAATAAAAGCAAAGCAAACATTATGTTCTTTCATTTCTCTTGCAAACTTTTTACCATCAGCCAAACATACTCTGACTGTGGTACAGTGACTTTCATCAAACTTCTCTATCAAAGGCAACAACACTTTTTTCTTTCCATCCATCCAAATAGTATATTGATTCAATCTACCATCATGCAAAGCTTTCCTATCATACTGCCAAGGTCTACCCAAAAGAATATGACAACAATCCATAGGCATAATATCACACAAGACTTCATCATGATAATTCCCATTTTTGAATTTAACAAGGCATTGTTCACTTACAAGTAGTTTATGCTCCTTCTGGATCCAAGCAATATGGTAAGGCTTAGGATGTTTCAATCTTTGCAACTACAATTTTCTAACCAACTCTTCAGATGCCAAATTATCAGAACTTCCACTATCAATGATTACCTTGCAACATTTATCAGCGATCTTACATTTAGTTCTGAACAAACTTTTCCTTAAAATAGGTTCCTCATCAGCTTCTTCATTCCACAAGATCCTTCTTAGCATCAAGTTCTCACCATGTTCAGGTTCATTAGACATTTCCTCAACTTCTTCACAAGCCAAATTATTTCTACCATTACCTCCAGTCTTCTTTCCAGAGTTAGTACATTCAAAAGCTCTATGTCCTTCTTCACCACATTTGTAACAAGTACCTTTAAACCAAGATTTCTCTTCCCTTCTACCATTATTGTTATTCCTAGAGTAACCAGTATAGCTACCTCTAGAGTAATTACCTCTTTTAGTAGGATCATCTTTCCATCCTTTATCTTGCACTAAATTTTTAGATCTTCTACTTTCTCCATTAGATCTACCTCTACTTCTCTAAAATCTGCCACCTCTTCCTCTTTGTCTTTGATCATGTCTTTTTGTCAATCTTTCTTCAACCTTCAAAGAAAATTGGTATGCTTCTTCCACACTATCAATCTTCACATAACTAATCTCACCTTGAATAGATGTCCTTAGGCCATTCAGATATCTAGCCACCTTCTCAACTTCATCATCCACATGTCTAGATCTGATATCCAATTTGTAAAATTCCTCAGTATATTCTTTCACACTCATGTCCTTTTGTCTCAGATTTTGCAACTTTCTCATTAGACTACCTTGGTAGTCAGCTAGAAGAAACTTCTTCTTCATCTTTCCAAGCATCTTCATCCATGTTTTGATCTTTTCTTTTCCTCTCTTCTATCTCTCAGTTTGCAAATGATCCCACCAAAGAGATGCATGCCCTTTCAACTTTGTGACTACTATCTTAACCTTCTTATTATCAGGAGTACCTTCATACTCAAAGTATTTATCCATCTTAGAGATCCAATCCAAAAGTGTATTGGTCTCAAGTCTTCCATCGTAGCAAGCAACTTCAACTGCAGGTCTGGAGTTAGCCTTAGACAAAACTCTCAAAAGTCTTTCCTCATCTTGTTCAACTTCAAGTTCAGCATTAGGTGCTTCTTCTTCTTCTTCATCACTGACATATTCAAGATGTGCTCCTCTTCTCTAGGCTGTCTCTACAGCTTCAAGCCTAGTTGCAATTTGCCTCAAAATATCTATAATAGCATTATCATTTCCTCTACCATGAACCATCTTGACAATCAGGTTCTAGCAAGATCATAACCTTCTGCAAGTTATAGGTCAAATCTTAGATCTACCACCCTACAACAAAATCCAATAAGGTTCTCCATGATCCAATCCACAAGAAATAACTTTCTCTGATACCACTTGACACAGGGGCAGGGTAGATACAAGCAGAATCAAGTAGAATTAAGTCCACTTGAATCCAAAACAAGCCCTTGCTCAAAGTTACACAATAGAAGCAATATAATATCACATGAAATCAATGGAAACATAATGGATATGAGACAATCAACTGGTAGCAACAACAGAGAATTATATTATTTCTTTCAACATGCTCGGTTGTGAGGCCTTCTGGGTTTCGGCCTTATACAATGAGAATTATGAATTCAGAATTACAGCTTGCATCATATCTTTTTCTCAAATGATTTATCTTGATAATACTTCCTATATCTCACCCATGATGCTCTACTACATCAATCTAGACCCCTTAAATAGCCAGCTAAGCCACAGGTCGGCCAGTCAGGCATTTAATTACAATATAGGTCCAGTCTCAAGATTTAAACCAAAACTAATGCTAGAATGAATATAAATTGATGCACCTTTTTATTTAGGTCCTAACTAGACCAAAGAAAATTATTTTAAGTGATAAAGGTCCCATATGAGCACACAGAACATTGCAAGAAGAAACACCACACGTTTCACCCAAAAACTGGCAGGAAATAGGTCCTGAGGCAAAATAGGCATAACTTTTTACTCATAATTAATTGGAGTTTTCTCTCTTGGAAAATGATATTAATTTAGGTCCACTTTAATTCCTTAAGTTCACAAAATAAAATTCCTTATATATCAAGGTCGCCAACATGAACAATCAGCACCAAAACTGCAGTAACAGCTCAGACGTGAAAGTTGGTAGAAAATAGGTCCTGTGCCAAAAAGGCCATAACTTTTGACTCATAATGAATTGGAAGCTGTGCTCTTGGAGAATGATATTAATTTAGGTCCCCTTGAAGTCCTTCATTGAGAAAAATAATATTCCTTATGGATCAAGAGAACTAACATGAACAATCAGCACCAAAACTACAGGAAAACATTGTTTTGACGACAAGGAAAATAGTAGTAACTTTGAAACAGTCCATCCAAACTTGATGTGCTCATAGGAGAAGGTTATAAAATAGGTCCCCAACATGATTTAAGATTAGCACACCATGAAACTATCAAATGCAAATATTATAAAGAAAACTACAGCAAACAGGTACAGAAATTAGAAAATGTTTTTGGTTGATGCAAGATTGCCAAAGACCCAAGATGCTCCTGCATCAATGTTCCCCAATGTTGTTCACTTGTAAAGTTTCATGAGCATCATTTATAAAAAAATTCTCCCCCTTTTGACAACAATGCCAAAGGAGGGTAAGAAAATCAATCTTGATACTGATATCACCACAAAGTCACCATTGTTTTAGAACTAGGAATTCCTAAAACATGTTTCAAAGCTTCTATACTCAAACATATTGAATCAAAATTTCTATTACAATTTTTTCATGAAAGCCTAGATCCAAAATCTCCATGAGCCAAAAACATTAGAAATATTACAATAAAAGTACCAAGAAAGCATCATGAAAGAATAAACAATCATTAATTTAAGAACTATCATTTCTAAAAAATCACTAATGTCTAGTATCAGGAACAACTATATAACAAAACATGAATCAGCCAGTTGACTACAGAGTCATTTTGAGTAGGATAATAAGGCCAACAATTCCTAGAGGGGTAGAGGTAATCTAAAATAATCCCCCTACTATACAATAATGTTAATGTAAGTGTACTAGTTGTACCAAGTTAGAACATCAACTAATCACTATCACCCATGAATTAACTGGAAACCATGGAAACAAATTGAATGATATCAAAAGAATCAAACACAAGTTCTCCCCCTTACTGCAATTCCTTAAAGAAGAATACTAAGATGAACCAAGTTTAAACAACTTAACTTGCAAGATAGAGTCCCATCATATATATAACCAACCTTCTCACATGATCAAAGATATCAACATTATTGTATCATGTGATTTCTCCATATGGAACCAAATTAGAAAAGAGAGAATTTTTTTTTATATCATGGCAATAATATCTTGAAAATTGCTAGATTAAGACCAAATCTTATTATTAAGTACCAACATACTCATTATAAATACCAAGAAACCCTTTTTTTTAAAAAAAAAACCCTCTACACTGATATCCTGGTGGAAGAGGATCATTGAAATGTTTCAACAACAAAAAAGAAACAAGATTGCAATATAGAAAACCAACAGAATATTAATCACCAATGAAACCACTATGAAAAAATACATTTCCTCCCAACACTATGAACAAGAATATAGAACATCATTGTTCAATTTAAACATACTATTATCTTACTGTCAAGACAAATTCAATGTTGCATATCAAATTATATATTAAGAATATCAATACATATTGTTCTTATAAACTCGAAAGTCAACTTAATAACTCACTACAAATGAGTACCATCTATGATATCCTCACATAAACTTGTGAACCATGAACACATTCCAATATTTTCAACAAAGTTAACATTCAAATATGTAAATCACCTCTAATGCATAGCTCAAAAATTATGTTATCAACAAATTGTCACATGCCACAAAAATTTAATCTAGCAAAAAGAAACAACAAAATTGTCATAAATTCTCCCTAAATTGAAACTAACATTTTCAAGAAGAAACTATATATCACAATTTCACCATGACATTTATGTCAAAAATAAACTACACCCCAACTAATGTAAAAAAATGAATTAGCACCCTAGAGATCCAGATCTAAGAGGGCTTGGTCATTAATGAAGTTCATTAAGTCTTGCCTACTTTCTTGGTTTGGGGAGATCCCTCCATGTTTTTCCCCTTCTTTGAGGGGATTATTGAAATCCCCCATGATAATCCCATTAGAGAGATTTGAGCCAGCCAAAATAGATTTGATTTTCTCCCAATAGGACCTTCTGCCTTTTGTGGAGTTAGGAGCATAAATATTCAAAATAAACCAACTATAATTTTTTTTTATTTTAGAAAAGTTCATAAGGAGGAGGTTACCTTCTTTGTGAACTACTTCAGCTTTGAGGTGAAAAGAGTTCCACATAGTCATCAAGCCTCTAGAGGCTCCTTCAGAACTAGAAGATTTTATTTCCATAGCTTTTCAAAATCTAATTCCTTCAAGCTTGTCCTTCTTCATCTTGGTTTCTTGGATTAACAAAATATCAGGTTTGTGATCCCTTATCATATTTCTAATAACATCCTGCTTATGTGAGCTATTGAGCCCATGAATATTTTAGGATACAACTTTCATTTCTTATTGGAGGTGTAGACTTCTTGGAAGGTCTTCTGGGTCCCATCTGCTATGTTCTTGTTGGTTTCTTCTTGCTTGACCTGACTTGCTTTCTTTCTCCCTGGAGTTTTTGATTTGGCCCCTACATCATCTTTATTTATGCTTATGGTTTCTATTGGAATTAGGAGAGATAGGTGCTGAGAGGAGAGGGGTGAATCAGTGCCTTCAAAAACTTCACTTGTAAACCTTTCAGATCTATAACTGTAAACAGTTATAACCAACCAAAATAGCTTGAATCTAATTGCATGAATCAATCATCCATTTAACTTAAGTAAACAACATGAAATCAATATCACAATCACATGACACAAGTATTTTGGTAACGTAGAAACCCTTGTTAGAAGGTAAAAACTACAGTGGGGATGACACCCACAAATTCTTAACTACTGCAGATAAAAAAAGTTTGGTTGTTAGGGTTACAAGTTTTGATCACTTTTGGTGATCTCACCCTGTTAGGAGTGACATGTTAGATCGGCTAGATCTACCTAGTTATAGGATTTTAACAACACAAAAGAAGTGTGCACTCGGTTAAGAGATTTACATAAGATTGTTAAGTCTACTCTATTAAGAGATTTTATCCAAAACTCTATTACAATTGTCAGAAAGCAATAGGCAATTATCTGTTATTTAACAACTCAATTGTCTGATACAGATCTATAAGCTCTGATAAAATATCACCTTACTTGTGATGAATCTCTGCTCTGAACTACTCAGTAACCTCTACTTATTCTACTCAATCTGAATTCCTCTGTACTCGGTTCTATTCTGTTAACTGATAGACTTGAAGTTAGGCAATTGCTTCAAGTGCTCCGTGATTCATATATCATCTCACACCAAAAATGATGTGAACACACAAATATATAGTGTTCTATTTTTGTTGCTTTAACAAAATTAGGTTACACAATATAGTCATAACCCTAAGATCTATGGTGTACAATAATAACCTAGATCAACTATTACAAAAGATATACATTGCATTTAATGAATCTCATCACATTAAATATTCCTCGATCTTGGTAAAACATTTTATAAACTATTGTAACCGTTCGCATAGAAGAATGTACCATTTCTGATTACTATGATGTTTCTTGTGATCCTTAGTAAACACTATGTAAACTGATTAGTGTTTACTGTGATGCTTGGTGTTTATTGTATGTCGGTGTCGGTGTCTGTTGGTGCTTGATAAACTGTCTGTTGCTTGGTATATAAGCTTTACCGACTAGTTTGTTCTGCTTTATGTTACCAATTAGCTCAATGTAAGTGACCGACCGATATCTTTATAAAACTTTGGTACTAATGACTGTACACACAAAATAGTGCATTTCTATGGATCATCACAATCAAGAACACTCAAGAATGAGGTCTCAAAAATTGATCCATAGCTCTCTATGTATGGAGTTGCAAGATTTAAAATTGCTCTCAGCTAGAGCTAATGGGCTTAATGACCTTGCTAGTCAACCACGCAATGAGAGATTCAAGTGAAGACAAGGGCAAGAATGCCAATATCTCCAAGAATCCAAATGAATGCAATGAAATGCAAGCTAATCTATTGAAATGGAAAGAACAATGCAACTAATCTATGAAAGGAAAGAACAAGTGTTACAAATCCTTCCTATTTAGACTATGTGAGATTAATCTATAGCATAAAGGAAATATAAGCTATGAAATGAAGCTATGAATGCTATGACCATGCAAGAAATGAAAGCTAAACTATGAAGCAATCAAGAAATCCAAAAAGCTTGATGCAACAATGATCTCCAAAAATCTTGATACAAGAATGTCTTCAAAAGCTCCAAATGCACCTAGAAAACCTACAGTATAACATTAGCATAAAAGTGAATGACCTAGAATGAGGAAGAGAGCTCTTCTTTTATAGGAAATGAAAAGGAATGGACCATGGAGCTTAAGAGGAAAAAGATTTAATCAAGGGTGGAGCTTGAAATAGGAGCAATCCATGTGCACAAATATCCTCCAATGAGAAAATAAGAGTTGACTTTTGTGTCCATATAAGACAAAAAGTGTTTTTCTTCTTTTTATAAAATAGGAATAATGCTTTATTTGTGCAACTTAGGATAAGAGGAAAAGTGGGGCTTTTTATTTATTAAAAGGGGAGGAAATATTCCTTTTAAATAAATAAAGACTTAGGATAAAATGGTTAGCCCAAGGCAAATAATTGAAAATGATGAAAATAGGATTTGATCAAGGAAATTGATATAATTGAAAAATGCTGATTTTTGAAAATATTGTTTCAGGGATTTAATAAATTGCTAAATGGGGCCCAAAGTCTAGGCGACCATTTTAGGGTGCATACATTTTCCCCTCTTTGACTAATGTGTGATCATTTTGGGAACACATGTGGTAAAAGAAGAATTGAATTGTGAGATCAATTTGGGATCTCAAAACAACTCAGATGTGTGTTCGACAGATGGGAACACATTAGGACAAGCATAAGAATAAGCTGAAAGACAAGACCAACACCGTCACTACTAGGTGCAAATCAAGCCTTAGACAAAACTATTGCCATCGCTGCTAGGCAATAATCAAGTCTGAAAAATAAGAATCTCAAGCTGAGCTGAATGATAAAGCTGAATCAAAGATTGAAGCTAATAGGTACTGCCCCCTCAAAATCAAAATTGAAATCAGGTAGAGGAGAACAGGAAATTGATAAACTTGATGAAGTCACTATAAATCATAATCAAAGGTGAAACATGATAGGACAACCATCAAGCAGTGAAGAGATGCCCCAGTTTGACTAGGTTTGACTGAGAAAGATATAGGATAAAAATTAAGTCAAACCTTAGAGAAATGAAGTGAGTGATAATGAATGATAGACTAGAAGTTTGAAAGAGATGGGGGTGAAGAAATGAAGATGCCCCAACAAAGATCGAAGGATCAGACCTCAAATGGTCAGCCAACTACAGAGATGAGGGTAAAATTTTGAAATGTGATTTTGACTATCAAGATGAACTCAGATTTTGATTTCAAGTCCGAAAACAAATCCAGGATGTCAAAATTAGCTAGAGGTGCAATTTTTGTGCAATTCTAAGGTATTTTGAAAATTAGGTCAAAAAGTCAAAATGCTATAAAAGGGGTGAAAAGGATGTGATATGAAAGACATGATCGAGAAAAGGAAAGGTGAGCACAGTTGACCAACAAGTCCACGAAAGATAAAAGGAGAGCTCTCTCCATATGCAAGATGCAAAACTAACTAACATGAACCTAAGAATGCAAACTACTATGAAAAAGTGGTTGACTTGCAAGGTCACAATGCCAATAGACATCTAATAATCATCATCGAGCTTTATTGGTAGTGTTGCAAGATCATATAATACACACTAGTATGACTATGTGAATCTGAATATGATCTATATCAAATAGGAATGTGGGAATCCCACCTAAGCACCAAAGACATGTAGGTCAAGATGACTAGTGCAGTGAGATTACCTAAATTTGATATGGCAAGATTATACTCACATCGAGACACAAGGAAAGTCAAGATGACTATAAGTATGCACTTGTGCAAACAGTCAAGGACAATACTTTGTAGATCCTATTATCAAGTGGAACAAGCATAAATGCTAATGACAATTAGGACTAACAAAATATACCCACAAGCAGAAAAAGAAATAAAACATGTCCTCATACCCTCAGTCTTCTAGCTATGCATCATTGAAAACTATCATAGGGAGAGAACACTCATCAAAGAAATCATCATAGACAGCACACAAAGAAAAATAAAGTCAACATACCTCAACGAGTCAAGTGTTTAAGTGTGTGTGTGTAGGTCATAGAATCAATCTTTGAGTATCACATCTACTAGTGATAAATATCACATCATTCTAGACTGTAGGGTAGGATATCTAATAAGTGTTGAGAAACACTTGACGCTAGGGTAGTGTTGAAAAACACTGTTTGGGTTGGTGTTGAAAAACACCTGTTTGTGAAATGCCCCCAAGAGACAAACACACCTAAAGGACCTATGCTAACAGGTATGCCCCCTAGACAAAAATAAAGACCAATTCCAGACCAAGTCAAATAAGGTCAAGGCATGATGGAGAAAGGCTCAATGTCGAGGATGCATGCTAAAATAAAAGGGTGCAAGGGCCTCAAGTAGTGCCTGTTTCCAAGTTTTCACCACTTGACAGATTTTTTGTTGATTTTTTTAATTTTTTTTTGTATTTTTGCTACCAAGGCGCCTGTTTCCAAGTTTTCACCAAGGCACTTTTTCTATTTTTTTGATTTTTTGCATTTTTTATTTTTTTTTGTATTTTTTCAAGACTTTATATGCTTTTTAGGATTTTTTTCAACATCATATATGAATTTTTTTGGAATTTTTTTAGGATCAATAAATATGTACAAAGGATGCCCCCAGAATGAATAGGCATCATGGGTAGAATTTCTTGAGGTGCACAATATTGATAGGATCAAGGAGCTATTCTCCATCCTCATCAGATAACAAGTAAGAACCTATCCCAAAAGAAGAAATAATGATGTATAGTCCAAGCCAATTAGGTTCAAACATACCCTTTTTCTCTCGATGTTGTTGGTTCTTAGGATTCTCATGCAGGACAAGATCTCCTACTTGAAATTCTCTAGGGTGAACCTTCTTGTTGAATGCTTTGGACATACGCTTTTGGTAGACTCTCATGTGATCAAATGATGCTTTGCATTTTTCATCAAGAAGTTCCAACTCTTGTAACCTCATGGTGTGGTAATCCTCATCTATAATCAAACCTTTGAGAGAGACTCTAAGTGAAGGGATCTCTACCTCTAAAGGTAACACTACTTCAGCACCATAGGTGAGGGCAAAAGGTGTAGCCCCTGTTGGAGTATGAATACTCATTTTGTAGGCCCACAAGGCCAAATTTATCTATAAGTGCCAGTCTCGACCATTCTTGTGAACTATTCTATGGAGAATCTTGAGAATGGTCTTATTAGATGCCTCTGCTTGTCCATTTCATTGCGGGAAGTAAATGGAGGACCAATATTGTTTTATCTTGAATTTCTTGTAGAGGTGTGTAAGGTCCTTGTTTTTGAATTGACCTCCATTGTCAGTGATTATCTCAGAGGGTATCCCAAACTGACAGATGATGTGATTCAATATGAACAAAGAGATTATCTTTCCTAAAGCAACAGACAGTGGAATGACTTCTACCCATTTGGTAAAGTAGTCAATAGCAGTAATAATGAATTTATGTCCACCTGATGAGTTGGGATGAATCTGCCCAACAAGGTCAAAGGCCCAGTACTGAAATGGCCAATGAGAAATAGAAGGAATAAGCTCCCTACCTAGAGCATGAATCAGGTTTCCATGTTTCTCACACTTTTCACAAGATTTGGCAAAAGATATAGCATCTATCTGCATTGTGGGCCAATAGTACCCCACCCTAAGCAACCTTCAGGCCATGGCAAGACCATTAGATTGTCCTCCAAAAATGCCCTCGTGAATGTCAACTAATGCTCGGTTGGACTCAACCTTTTCCAAGCACCTAAGAAGTGTCCCATCTAAACCCCTCCTATACAGATCACCAGAGATAAGGGTATGGTGAGAGGCATTACAGACAAGGTTTCTTCTTTCAGATCGATTAAAGGTTTCAGGGATGATGCCATCATGGAGATATGAGTAAATGGCACCATAGTGGGATGACTCATGACTAACCAAGGTACAGATGACATGGCTTTCTGAGGAGTCAAAAATGGGGTGATGTAGCTCTTCCACCAAGAATTCAAATCTTGACTCATGTTGTTCCAATTGAAGGAGTGAAGCTAGTGTAGCCATAGCATCTTCTGCTTTGTTCTCTACTCTAGGGATTTGTTGAAATGTAACAAAGGTGAAGTATCAGTGCAATGAATCAACCATCTTCTTATAGGGTATCAGTTTGTCATCCTTTGTTTGATATTCTTCATTAACTTGGTTGATAGTCAATTGTGAATCCCCATAAATGTGCAGCTCTATAATTCCCCATTCTAAGGCCATTTTCAATCCATTGGTCAAGGCCTCATATTCAGCAATGTTGTTTGTGCATGGGAACAATAATTTATAGGACTTGGGAATAGTACACCCATGAGGGGAGACAAACAACACTCCCGCTCCTGAACCATTTTGCATGAAAGAGCCATCAAAGAACATCTTCCATGTTCTTGTGGTCATGTGCATGATATTCTCATCTGGAAATTCCACTTGAATAGGCATGCTATCCTTGACTGGGAAATCAGCAAGTTGATCTACAATAGCTTGCCCTTTTTTACGCTCAATGTACTCTATATCAAATTTTGACAAAACCATCATCCACTTAGCAAGTCTACCCATAAGAGCATCCTTACCAAGAAAATACTTGAGAGGATCAATTTTGGCTATCAAGTGTATTGTATGTGCAAGCATGTAGTGTCACAACATTTGGGAAGAAAACACCATAGCAAGATAAGACTTTTCAATACTAGTATAATTGATACTAGAGTACGACTAATGTAGTAGATGGCTCTTTCCTTCCTAGTATCATCAAGTTGAGCCAACAATGCCCCCAAGGAAGATTCAGTCATTGAGATGTACAAAATTAATAGTTTTCCTAGGATAGGAGGCATTAAAATTGGAGGATTAGCCAAGTATTATTTTATTTGATCTAGGCTCTTTTGGCAATTCTCATTCCAAGCACATGTAGCTCCCTTATGCAATGTCTTGTTGAATGGTTGTGCTCTATCTACAAGCTATGAAATAAACCTCCATATGGATTGGAGTCATCCTTGAAGACTTCTCATCTAACTAATGTTCTTAGGAGGTGGCATATCTAATATAGCCTGAACTTTTTTGGGATCCACCTCTATTCCTTTGGCTGAAATTATAAATCCTAGAAGTTTACCTGAGGTAACCCCAAATGCACACTTTTTTGGATTCAATCTTAACTGAAACTGCTCCATTCGATCTAGAATTACTTCCAAATCTTCTAGGTGTGTATCCCTTTGCTTAGATTTGGCCAGGGTATCATCCACATAATCCTCCATGTTTTTATGCATCATATAATGAAATATTGTGGTCATAGCTCTTTGGTATGTGGCTCCTGCATTTTTTAAGCCAAATGGCATGATGTTCCAACAATAGGTTCCCCATGCACATGTGAAGGCTATCTTTTCTTGATCCTCAGGAGCTATTTTTATTTGGTTATAACCAGAAAAACCATCCATTAAAGAGTATATCTCATAGCCCGCAGTCATATCCACTATCATGTCTATGTTAGGGAGTGGAAAATCATCCTTTGGGCAAGATTTTTTAAGATCTCTAAAGTATGTGCATACACGAATGGACCCATCATGCTTTGAAATTGGAATAATATTTGAGATCCACTCAGCATAGTCGATAGCTCTAATAAATCCTTCTCCTAAGAGCTTTTCTAATTCAGCCTTAACAAGGAGAGCTATGTGAGGATGCATTTTCCTCAACTTCTATTTTACTGGTTTAATTCCTGGAGCTATAGATAAGTGATGCATAATAAGATTAGTGTCAAGCCCTGGCATGTCTAAATATGTCCAAGCAAAATTGATTTTCTTCTTTTGTAAGAACTTTGTGTATGCCTCTTTTTCTTGCACTGACAGAGACTGAGCTAGATGTATCACTTGTGGAGCCTCTTCCGTATTCAAATTTACTGGTTGTGTAGGCTCAATAAGAATTGATGACCTGTCCTGGAAATAACTCGGTGGGTTATTAAGTACCCCATCCTTAGGTGCCTTAAAGAGGTTTTCACCTTCGAATAGGTCCTTTCTTTTTACTTTTTTGGGTTCTGACACCACCACATAGTGGTTTTTGCCATCAGAACCATTTCTCTTTTTTTTCTTTTCTTTTATTTTGCGACTGAGGTACTTAATATCTGGCTCCATCATACTTGTTGTAGGTTCACTGGTGGAAGAGACTATGGGTTCAAGAGCATTCAGGTAGCAAGCTATTTTGTAGTCGTCGTGAAAAGTGAGGAGCTGAGGCTCTTGAAAAAGTTGTGACCAATCAATCAAATGATAGTTTACAAGGGGTAGGTCAATGACTAGTTCAATATTATTGATACGAAAGGCATTATCTCTGGTGATAGCATAGTTAGGATCCATCAAGTATCCCTCTACAGTACCTAAATTAGGATTTATCCTACCGAACAAAGCATCATCCACTAAAGCAACTTGCGGATTCCAATCTTCTAATCCTGCACTAGACTCAATAGCTACCTCGGGTTGGGAACTATATGTATGGACAACAGCAATGTCCATGTCAACTATAGAACAATCAGAAAGAGTCTCCCACTCATACTCATGTGAGTCCATATCTGAATCTGGATTAGGATGTTTTACCCAAGCATGCCTTCGATGTCTAGATGTGGAAGCTTCAATGTCACCAAAGGTAACACCTTCATGCATGTCATTTGTGTATTGAGTTTCTTGAGTAGAATCCTCAACATGATCTTCAATAGCAGGCTCTTCTTGTTCTATGTCAGAATTGGTTGGGTTGGCAACTGGAGCATCAAAATCTCCCCAAAGGAGATTTGTGGAAGTAACCCAATCTTCACACCTATCTTGCTAATTTTTCAAATTAGGAACATAACTAGATTCATCATCACTATCCATCGCAGTTAGGATAGGAAAAACTTTCTTTTTAAGACCCTCAAAGCCAACACCAGCTGTCTTCTTAGACCTACATCCAAAAAGAGCATGGCCAAGGGGTTCGGCCCTGACATCTAACTTGTGACTAAGAGGACCATGTCCTGGATAGCCCATATTCTTGACCAAAGTGTATCCTCTCCCATAAGTCTAAGGAGATGGGGAGAAATTTTCATTATGCATGTATTTTTCCTCCTTGTAAATCCAATCTCTGATGGCTACCTCTTCTTTCTCCTCATGAATAGGTACTGAGGACTCTACAAACTTTCCTAACAAGGTCATAGCTGAGGATGAAGGATGCATCTCTTGTGATGGTTTACCATAGGACCTAGGTGAAATTGGAAATTTTGTAAAGGAGTCAATTTGATATCCTCCCATACCAAGGTCTATGGACTTGAATTTATCCTTACATTGCTCAAGAGCTGCCCCAAAATTGTCTACTTCTCTATTTAAGGGAACATGGGCCCCTACTGAAATGGTATTAATAGATAAGGTACTATCACCTGGTATGCAGACTTCTATGCCACTGTATGGAAACTTGACACATTGTTGATAGGTAGACGGTATTGCTTGCATGAGGTGAATCCATGGTCTACCTAGTAGGATGTTGTATGCTAAAGGACCAACATCAATGATTTGAAACAAAATGTCCTTTTCAACAGGACCAATTTTGACTAGAAGAACAGCTAACCCTTTAGAATTTCTTTCAACCTCATCATAGGCTTTGATAGTAATTTTCTTCCTGATATCAATGACATTCTCTGAGTATCCCAGGTTTTTCAAAAGACTTAAAGAACAAATATTGAGCCTAGCACCCCCATCTATCAACACACACCTAACATGGGTTTTATTGATCATGACCTCAATGTGAAGGGCAAGATTGTGTGGATGGCTCAAGGCTTTATCATCTTCTTCAGAAAATGTAAGGTAATGTGGGCTAGCAAGGTGGTTGACCATGTTCTAGAATTGGTCGACATCTATATCATTAGGGACATTTGTTGTGTGCAAAGCATCCTCAAGAATATGCTTGTGCCTTGGAGACAATTCCAAGAGTTCAAAAATAGAGATCTGAGTGGGTGTTCATTGTAACTGATCAACAAGGTTATAGCTCATCTCTAGAGTGACTGCGGGCTTGGTGACATTCTCGGATGTCACTTGTTTGGTTTTGGAATTAGGCCCTCTAATGACCACAAGACCCTAATTATGACTCCTAGTACCAGCATTGAGAGGTTGGGATGACCTTCGAGATTGAGGACCTCTAAGCACAATAATGGGTCCTTCATCAAATATGGGAAGTGAGTTCACATCATAACCATAGGGATATTTTCCCCTCATCATGTTAACATCATTGTCCACAACTTCAACCATATTGATGACATTATCTGTAGATGGGTATGTATAATTGATTGTGGCTTTTCCATTCTTGTTTGTAGAGGTCTCCCCCTTCTCATACTTAGGCAAGGGCTCCTTAAAGGCCTCGTGGTCTACATTTTTGGTCAACCCATCAACTTGTAATTTCCCATTCTCAATAAGGTCTTGAACAAGATGTTTGAGTTTAAAACAACCTTCAATGTCATGTCTAATCCCATTGTGGTATACACAGTAAGCTTTCTCATTCCACCAATAAGGTTTAGGATCCAGTATGTGAAACATTGTAGGATCCTAAGGTTGTGCCAAATTATGAGCAATCAAGGTCTTAAAAATGTCTGCATAAGAGTCTCCAAGCTTAGTGAATTGCCTCTTTCCTGATTTAGGTTTACCTTGATACTTGGGCTTGTGCTCTTGTTGGTCTAAGGATGTCTGCAGCTTCATAGCTTGAACTACGTTAGATAAATTAAGAACTCCTTGTTCCTTAGGTTGTGGAGAGTCAACAACTCCGTCATTGACTACATGCTTATTTTTGCTCCAATATGAGTTCTTTTTATCCTTATTGTTGTTGTTATTGTTTTGGCCATTGTTGTTGTTACTTTGTTTGGCCAAAATTCCTTGTTCTTTTAGAACATCCTCGATGCGACATGTATTTTCTACCATAGTGTCAAAAGAATTAAAGACCATTTTTCTAACTTCATATCTTAATTCTGGCACTAGATTGCTCACAATTATATCAATCCTTTCTTCCTCAGGGATGGTCCTAGAATATTTGGAACATAAGCATCTCCATCTTTGTAAAAATGTCACAAAGGGTTCCCCTTGATTCTATTTTAATTTACACAAATCAAGCATGGTGACTGACCTTGATAAATTATATGCAAAATGTTGCACGAATATTTGAACAAGCTCTTTAAAATTTTTGATAGGAGGGGTAATGTTGGTAAACCACTCCATTGCTTGACCTTTTAGACTCCTAAGGAATAACCTCATGAGATAGGAATCTTCATAGTGGAATTCAAAACTCATAATGTAGAATTGACGCACATGGTCATGGGGGTCACCACTACCATCATATTTGTCATATGTGGGGATTTCAACCTTTCTAGGAAAATCTACCATAACCACACTTTTGTCAATGGGATTAGGACATATAGAATCCAAGTTGAAGGAACTCTTAGGAGCCATCATTTTTTCCATAGTCTTTTGCATTTTCTTAATCACCTCATCAGTTGAAGGGTTTTGTTTCTTAATCTTTTGGTCCACATCAAATTTGTATGGAACTTTTGCACCCTTATTGATTAGACTTTCCAAGAACTAATCCTTATTTTGTTCCACATACTTCTCCACATATTGTTGGAAGGATGGTTCTTGTTGCATTGTCATGAAATCAATAGTGTCGAAGTTGGCATTACTTCCTCCATGTTGAGAGCCATGATGAGCTCGTTGGGAGGGTTGTCTTGAATGTCTAGGAGATGATTGTCTCCTATGATGGTTATACCAAGAAGTCCTTCTTCCTCTAGGACTAGGTGATCTTGATGGGGTCCTTGACCTTCTTCTAGCTCTTGGACTTGGTGAGGGAGTAGATGGTGGAGAGTTGGTTCCACTGTTGGTACCCCTATTGTTGAATTGATCATGGAGTTGTTGCACTAGGAGCCTATCTTGTTCTTCTTGTGCGGCTCTTCTCCTTATGTCTAGCAAAGTTCGTTCCTCATCCTCCAAGTGTTTGAACCTTTCTTTCTTAGCAGCTTGTTCATCCAAGAAAGCTTTTTTTTCTCTCTCAATGCTCTTTAACCTCTTACTTGCATATCATGAGGTGTCTCTAAGTGGAGAAGGTTATCTTGAATGTCTGGATACATTAGCTACATTGATATGAGCATCACCAGATTCATTGTTTTGGTCTTCAAATTGTGACCATGCATCTAAGTGAGCTTGCCTAGGATGTTTCTTAGCTCATTGATGAGCATCTAGATACCTTGTGTTGATAGGAGGTGGTCCAGGTGGACTATCAGAAGAAGACCCAGCAGACATCATGCCACCCCTATGTCGTTGGAACATGTCATTAAGAGTTTGATTCATTGCTTCTCTTTTTTGTCTAGTGAAGGTGTAACTCATGTCCATATTTGATGAAAAAGGTGCTAAAGAGGAACTCAATTCATTAGGATTACGCTTTGGGTCAAAACAAACCTCAGACTCACTCTTAGGGGATCGATCAAAAATGGGTTATTTTCCCTTTCACTGTTGACAAGTCTTAACTAAGGGTAACTGATTAAAGACAACCGGGGGTCATTTTCCTTGATTCACTTGGTACCTTGTTGTAACTGACATGAAAGAAAATGAGTCTTGATGATAAGGTGACCTCTCAAAGTGTCAACACCAAACTAGGATAATTAAAGTTCTCGAATGTCCAAAAAGAGATGGTAAGATAGGAATTACAAAAGGCATTACCAACACTATCAAAGAGGTGCTTAAATCAAAGGATCAATATCCTTGCACATTTGAACCAAGAGGATGGACTTAGCCAAATTGTATAATTAAAATTGAATTTGAATGGAAATGATTTGGACAAAAAAGGTACTAAAATTCTCCAAGAATGTTACTAACAACTCTAGAGATGTACTTTCTCAACAAAAATAATCTTCTATCTTGACAATTTTTCCCAAGGTGACTTTGTAAATCAAATGACACTACCCCTAGAGGACTAAAAACAAAAATTCAGAGTAAAGACAGGCTTCCAGCGGCAAGATAAGTTACCTATCTAAAGACCTAGCCAGCTAAAAGTAACTACAAAATGACTAAAACTAGGTTTATAACATAAAATTCTTAGGCGACACTTTCTAGGCAAATAGTGCACCACTTTAAGACTAAGCACCACTTCGCGCTATACCAGATGACACTTTCCAGGCTAGTAGTGTGCCACTTTCTAGGTAAGCGGGGTGACATTTGTGCAGGGATGAACTATCTCACGATAGTTCTCAGAACAGGGTGCAACAGATTTTCAGTGCCATATGACTCTTTGACCAATGAAGTGCAAAATCTTAGTTTTGGGACCATTTGTTCAAAATTTTCAGTTTGAGGGTTGATTTTTCCAGTTTCAATCACAATGACAGCAATAAATTGACAAGTTTGCAAATAGTATGGGATCAAATGTGTCTTCAAACACTTGAAATAAGGGCAAAAGCAACCTTGCCAAGACAAACAATTGTGATATCAAAATAGAAAAGCACCCTATGAATACTACCGATTGTTTGAATGTCCAAGAATGTTAACATTGGTATTACACAATCAAAGACACTTCAAGAAATTTCTATCCTAGAAAGTGAAGGCTCAATACTTAACAACTTGGCCCACACTTGATGCTCCCTTTCCTCACACAAAGTGGTTGCCCACAATAGATATTGGCTTTGTCATGGAAGTGCCAAAGACACAACCAAAGGAACACATATGGTGAGTAATCTTGGGGTGATCTAATTTATTCCACTTGGATCAATCCTTGCACCAAGAAGCTAAGTGAAAAAATAGGGTGGCCTCTAACTATGGTTCTTAATAAGGGCTTTCGTTCATACTACCCCTCTTGCTCCCCAAAGGGACTCCTTACCTTGCGGCAAGTAATGGACCTCACGGCCTCAAGAGTACCTTAAGCATTCTTGCTCAACATTTTCCTCATGGTCACAATCCCACAAGTACTCACATCAAGTGAAGACAAGCACTACGTCTACCAAAGTTTTGTGTCCTTGATAGCCTTGAGTTTATAGTGGGTCGGAATAGTTGGCAATAAGCTTGTCCCCACTTGGGTCATTCCTCTTGATTGCTCAAGAGTAGGCCCACTAAAGGATTCTAACAACTAAACAACAAATGGATCAACTTATGAGGTTCAAGGTTTTTGTTTCACCACAAGGGTGAAGAGCATACTCCCCTATCTCAAAGTTTTCTCCTAAACACACCAAGAAAAGATTCAATTACCCCCTTGCTTTCAAAATCCCAAGATGGGTCAAGATTTCTATTTCACCACAAGGGTGAAGAGCATACTCTCCTACCACCTCAAAATTCCTACAACAAGGTATTAAGTGCCTATGAAATGAAACAACTAGTATATGCCGCACTCAATAAAGAAAGTAATTAAACAAGCACTTGATTTGATCTTTATGCTTAAGGCAGCCTTGCAAAAGCCATTAGTAGCCCCTTTTTTTTTTTTGGTATGCAATATGGAAAATTTAATGCACCTACAACCACAACTTGTTAGGCCAACAAGGTGAGAATAATTCAAAATCCAATTAGCTCTAAAAATTAAGCAATCCACTATCAAAAGTATTTAAAGCACTAAAGGTGGAACACTTAACTCTTCAAATAAATGTGAAGTGAGTCCAAAAAGTGGAACATTTAACTCTTCACACAAACTCAAAGCAAGTCAACACCTTAGAAAACTAATGAGATCAAGAAAGCATAAAAGGGAGAACTTTGTGGAACACTTAACGCTCTTTTCAAGTAGACCCCTCCCCTATATATGAATGTTGATATTGCATCCAAAGGGTGGAAAAGAGGGGTGATTAGAAATAAGAAAGTCCAACAACCCAATGTACCTAACAAGATCAATCAAAAGTACTCTTCAAGTGAGTGTGAAGTGAGTCCACAAGGTGGAACATTTAACTCCTCACACAAACTCAAGGTGAGTCCACACCTTAGAAAACTAATGAGATCAAGAAAGCATAAAAGGGAGAACTTTGTGAAACACTTAACGCTCTTTTCAAGTAGACCCCTCCCCTATATATGAATTTTGATATTGCATCCAAAGGGTGGAAACGAGGGGTGATTAGAAATAAGCAAGTCCAACAACCCAATGTAGCTAACAAGATCAATCAAAAGTACTCTAAAGTTGCTTATCAATACTACTCACATATGAAAAAGGATTGAATCAATGGAATATTTAACTTTCCAAGAAAACATAGAGTGAGTCCACAAAGTGGTACATTTAACTCCCTATTTAAACAAGGAATGAATCCATGCCCCCAATCACTCAATGAGATATTTGATATTGGAAAATAAGAAGCATTCACTTACACAAACTTGTAAAAACAAATCTATGTTCTTTCATTCACCATTAAGAGCATAAAAGAGATGTGCCTATGAAAGAAAGTAAACATTCAAGCCAAACACATGAGAGGTTCTTTTTAGATCCAAAATCCAAATGAAGGTGCAAGAAACTAAGTACAACTATGCAAATTAATTTTTTCTAAGTGCAGGAAATAAAAATAGCAAACTGATTAAGTCTAGATTCGGCCAAAAAAAAAAAGTCACTGTCAGGTACAAGCAACACTATGATCAGTAGAATTGTCGCGCGACACTTCTTTGCATAATTGTGTGATAGTTTATCCTGAGGTGATAGCGTGCCTTATATGCAGGCGATAGAACTCATAAAATAGTGTGACACTTTTTGTCAAATGGTGCGACACATTTAACTGGTAATGTGTCGCGCCGCTATACAAAGAATTTTCGCATGACACCTTGAGATAGAAAAACCAAAGACCGAAAATGAAGCTAAAAAATTGATGAAAAATTGAAGAAAATGCAGAATTAAAAAGATAAAACACTAATGTTCTGCCCCATGGTGGGCGCTAGAAATGTACACACAAAATAGTGCACTTCTATGGATCATTACAATCAAGAACACTCAAGAATGAGGTCTCAAAAATTGATCCATAGCTCTTTATGTATGGATTTGCAAGATTTAAAATTGCTCTTAGCTAGAGCTAATGGGCTTAATGACCTTGCTAGTCAACCACACAATGAGAGATTCAAGTGAAGACAAGGGCAAGAATGCCAATATCTCCAAGAATATAAATGAATGCAATGCAATGCAAGCTAATCTATTGAAATGGAAAGAACAATGCAACTAATCTATGAAAGGAAAGAACAAGTGTTACAAATCCTTCCTATTTAGACTATGTGAAATTAATCTATAGCATAAAGGAAATCTAAGCTATGAAATGAAGCTATGAATGCTATGACCATGCAAGAAATGAAATCTAAACTATGAAGCAATCAAGAAATCCAAAAAGCTTGATGCAACAATGATCTCCAAAAATCTTGATACAAGAATGTCTTCAAAAGCTCCAAATGCACCTAGAAAACCTGCAGTATAACATTAGCATAAAAGTGAATGACCTAGAATGAGGAAGAGAGCTCTTCTTTTATAGGAAATGAAAAGGAATGGACCGTGGAGATTAAGAGGAAAAATATTTAATCAAGGGTGGAGCTTGAAATAAAATCAATCCATGTGCACAAATATCCTCCAATGAGAAAATAAGAGTTGACTTTTGTGTCCATATAAGACAAAAAGTGTTTTTCTTCTTTTTATAAAATAGGAATAATGCTTATTTGTGCAACTTAGGATAAGAGGAAAAGTGGGGCTTTTTATTTATTAAAAGGGGAGGAAATATTCTTTTTAAATAAATAAAGACTTAGGATAAAATGGTTAGCCCAAGGCAAATAATCGAAAATGATGAAAATAGGATTTGATCAAGGAAATTGATATAATTGAAAAATGCTGATTTTTAAAAATATTGATTCAGGGATTTGATAAATTGCTAAATGGGACCAAATTCTAGGCGACCATTTTAGGGTGCATACAATGAAAAGCTTAAAACTTTAATAGAGATAACAATCTCCCCCTTTGGCATTAGTATCAAAACTTTGAATGTATATAGACAAAATTTTCTGTATATCTCCGCCATATACATATACACATCAAACAATTTTCTAAGTACTAAGTACTCCCCCTCGGTGCATGCTCTCGGTAATATGTAGTGTATGTAGCATCTATGTACATATTTGGCATAACAATTGATACATTGTTTTCCCCCTTTTTTACAATAATGCCAAATACAAAAATTAAGTAGTATACTCATAACTTGTCAAAAATATGCTGATGGGTTTTCTTCACTGACTCCAAGAGGTTGTCCCATTCCTCTTTCAAGTTGGTGAGAGCGATGTGCTCAAGACCGACTTGTGCATGCATGTCAAAGATGTTATCTAACACTAAAATTTTTGGTGTTACAACTATTAGCTCGGCTTTGACAATATGTGCTTCAAACAATTTCAAGTACGAAATGAGTTCGGTTTGCAACTCAGTAACCTGATCTGTTATGTGCTCTTCTTGTTTCTTCAAATTTCCTATCAACCACCGAAGTTCCTGAACCGGTGAATGTGCTTTAAGAAAGCATGAGGCTCGGTTATAGCTGCATTTGTATTTCTGCTTCCAATCCTTTGATCTTTTCACTGACTTCAACAGTGAAGATTTCTGTAGTACAAAGCTTCAATAAATATTGACAAATTAACTGGGTGATGGTTTTTATCTCGGTGATTACCTCAAATAATTTGACCTTCTTCAATGCCACTTCTAGGCTTATTTTCTCATCTAATTTGTTATGAATCCTTGATTCTTCCCTTTCTTCAATTCTTTTGTCTACGTCAATATCTGGGTCATTGATCTTCTCAGCAAGTGTAGCAAGTTGATCTATGATAGGCGTATCCTCATCAATGTTCACCTCACGTCCTACCTATTGGAGGATATCCCACACATCTGTTAAGATTCCTTTTTGTTTGTGTTCTTGCTTCAACTTCTCTTGCGCTGCCTTTCTTGTACATAATTCCCCATATTTACTCAAGCTTCGGGGCTTAGGGTCCTCGGGTCACACTTAGGGATAATGATCACTTCATCTAGGGTGACTGGCCCTTTTCCTTTCTTCTTCTTCTTCTCCGATCCTATAGGTGATTTCTTCTCAATAATAGCAATAGTTTTATCTCCAGATTTCAGAGTATCCTTCCCAGTTAACACATGTTCTTCATTCTTCTGCTCCTCGGTAGCTGTAGTCTCAGTTGATATAGTGGGAGTCTCAGATGTGGTGTCAAGTGGGATCACCTCTATTTCCTTTGTTTCTTTTGTTTCCTTTGCTTCTTTTGTTTCCTTTTCTTTGGTGGAAGGTGCCTCTGTATGTGTAGGCTCATCTATTTTTGCAAGTTTCTCTGTGTTTTGATCCCCTGTGATGTCTTTGTTTTGCTCGGGATCTGAGCCATCAGGTTGTACTTGGGAAAGAATTTTAGCTTCTTCTGCAAGTATAGGAAGTTCACCTGATAGTGATGTAAATAGACATTCAGTGTCTAGTGTTTCATCTTTATTTGCTGCAATAGTTATATCTTCATCATCTTGGTCATCAGGATCACCATTTGTGATGTCCTCAACGATTACATCATCAGTTTTCTTCTCCAGTTGAACTTCAACTTTATCCGGTGCATCCTGTGAAATACTTATTTCTTCCTTATCCTCAGTGATATCAGGTGCCTTGGTAACTGATATACTGGTATTCTTTGATTTCTTTGTAGCTCCCTCATCAATGTAAATACCCTTACCTTTGGAATTGTGTCTCTTCTTAGACAAGTTCAAGAATGCTTCTTGCTCAACTTTTTCTTCAGCCTTCAAAATTGATGTCCACACAGAATCTGTTGTGGTATCCATATCTACTACATTTTCATCCATGATCATCAAGGCTTTGTTCTTGATCATAAAGTTTTCTTGGTATTTGGTCAAGTATTCACTAACTTCTCCAAAGCTTAAATGTGAGGTTGCCTGAACTAGAGAGCGTTCTCTCTTTCTCTTCTCGGTGTCTAGTGCAATAGCCCATTTTTTAGTAATTTTGTCATCCAGTTTCTTCGGTAATGCACAGACAAATTCCATTGGAACTTTCTTGAATTTTATCATCATTTGGATGATAGCCTCTTCAATCTTGGTTTGATCTTCTTTTGACATCTTGTCAAATCTATCTAGTAAGGGATCAGTGAGATCTCCATGTTGAATTATGTCTTCAATGATTTCATCTATTTTTTTTGTCTTGTTACTGACCACTTTGAATTGATTGACATCATCTTCTATCTTAGTTTCCTCAAGATCTTCCTTATTTCTTATGAATTTTCTCCTTTTCTTTGGTGCCTCAGCTACAACCTTGTTCTTTCTCTTAATGTATTTCCTTGTCGGTGTAGCTGCTCTCCTTTTTGTTACTTTCTCTACTTCTTCCTTATCGATTGGTGGTGCTACAGTTGAAGATCATGTCTTCATACCTTCATGTATAGGTGACTACTTCTTTATAGGAATTTCAGGTGGAGGAACCAGTGTGGAATCTTCTTCTTTGTTAGACTCAGTCTCCTCACTATCATATGGTTTTTCAGCTAACTGTAACTGACCTTCAGTTGCCTGTTCAACCGGTGTCTCTTTAGATGTCTCAGACCCATCTCCATATTTATCAGTGAGATTTTTCTTCATCTTCTTTACCTTTCTAGTTATTTTATCGATCTCAATATTTGTTGAAATTCTAGATTTGGCCTCTTCATATACTCTGAACCTAGTGGCAATGGGATCTTTTGGTAGTGCAAGTAGTGCATTTATAGATTTCAGTGTGAAATCATGGTTCATTTCATATCCCATCGGTGCCAACCATTTTATCCTAGGTTCAACTGCTTTTATCAAAGTATAATCTGTGTTGACTACAAAACATATATCATTCTCAAATCTCTGAACTAATTCCCTTGAAATTATGCTTCTTTTATGCATTTTAGACTGAAACTCTTTGAAGTATGCATTAAACTCTATATTCAATGTATCTCCTAACTTATTCATCATTTCACTAATCTATTTTGTTATCAGTACATCTGGTATACAATTTACTTTACCGGTGCCAGGTACATACTTTTGTAGATAGAAAAATATGCATGCAAGTAGAGATTCGAACTTACATGTGTTAGACTTCTTTTTCCTTATGGTCTTCATATTCTTCTGAAGTTGATGAAAAAGTACCTCGACAAGATCAACCTGGTGACCTTTTACCACAATTTTGTGTGCCATGTCTACTGTGCTGCAGGGTACATTGTTGAGTCTGCTTGATTGAAATAACTTGTACTCGATCACATGTGCTGCAAATTTGACTGTTGGGTCTTTGATTGTCAAAATCTTCAATGCTTGACCATCCCATTGTGCTCCAGTATATTTCTCAACATCCGGTCATGATGAACTATAGAAAGCCTTAGCCTTGTCGGTTGTAGGGAGCCCAGTAACCCTACTGATCATTTTCTTATTGACCTCAATCGATTTATCCAGCCAAAATTTGTCATCATGATACCTGCTCAAAATGATTCTAATCCAATCTGATTTAAATGATTGTGGAAAGTGTATAAAACATGATAACCCTGATTCCTCAATCTTCTTGTAATCTGATTTCATTTTTCCATCGGGGCCACAGAGTTGTTGATATGCTGCAACAGTTTCAAAATCTCCAACTTCTCTAATTTTGCAATGAATGTATGATCTTACATCTTCTGTTAATAAAACCCTTTCTGGTATGCTCAAAAAAGTGCCCATTATATCTATTTGTGTTGTGACCTTGGGATGTGGCTTAAACTTAGGTTCGTTGAAATTTTCCCTAACGATTAGATTAACTTCCTCCTCAACACTTTGAGATTTGCTTGCAGATGATGTAGATGCCATAAATTGATTCTAGGGTTTCGGCAAGCAGTAGGATAAGAAGTATTTGATAGAAAATGAACTTACTTGGTATCATGAAGAGTGATGTCGATTCAATCTAATGTAGCCTTGAATCCTTCTAAAAAATATTTTAGCTCGAACTCTTCTCTTTGAATTCTCCGCTCTTCGAAATCACAATGTAAAAATGAACTCTGTTCCTGTGTATTTATAGACTTTTTGATGTTCCTGCTCAAACTTTCATGTAATAAATGCTTGATCTAACTTTCGGTATGAAACAGCTATCAGCTTAGTGACAACTAAAATTTTCATCCGCTCGGTTAACATAGAATTTTTTCATCGGCTAATACATGTGCTCGGTTAACCTTAGATAGTGATTACTGATGGGTAACCAACTCTTGGTCTCTCTTTTACCAACTATATAACATTGTTAGCTCATGACAACTAAACCATAGTGCATCTTTATTCATGCTAATTTGGTATAAGAACATTATGCATAAGGAACTATATGTAAAATGTGATCTTTTGAAATGTCAGTTCCATACATACCTATTTCACCTTAAGTGGAGGTACCGATGTCACCCAGTCTAGTGGATGAGGTTTCACTGACAACATTACTTGACTCAGCATTCTCATTAGATGCCTTCTTCCACATAGTGTTCCTTAACTTTGTGATATTTGCAATAGTATATCCACTTTCAAATATATGGTTTTCATCTGGTGCTCAATCTCTGTAGTTCTTCCTTAAATGACCGACCTTGTGGCAGTGCATACAAGCCTTCCCAGTGCTTGTCCAGCTTCTTGATTGTCCAATATGACTCTTTCTATAACAATTTTCTGCAATGTGTCCATATCTACCACATACAACATAATTAGTCCATGTATTATAATCCCAAACATAAGAGTTACCTTGTCTCTTTAGTTGATATGGCCTACGTTGTGGTTTCTGCTTAGGTGTCCAGACTTGTTTCATTTTTCCCTTATAGTCTCATGTAGTGGGTCCATGCTTGTTACAAGTATAGCATATTTTCTCCATAGTGGTATTATCAACAAGATCATTTTGCTTAGCTCTACACTCATAAGAAGGATGTCCAAACTTACCATAGTAGTAACAATATCCATTAAACTTAGGAGTGATAGGAGGTTTACCTTGTGCTTTGCTTCTACACACATTAGATGTATGTCTCGGTTTGCCACAGTGATAACATGCCAACACTTTAGGTTTCCAATTTTGACTGATGTTGACTTGTTCAGCTTGTTGTGATGTTTCTCCTTTACTGGTGTAGCCTATACTGGCTTTGCTCCCAAATCTTCTTTGATTAGTCAGAAAGTCATCAATCTTCTTCGAGCTGTCCTCAACAAGTTTCTTCATTTCATTTTGCTACTGTTGATTTTTCACTTCATTTCTCAGCTTCTCATTCTCTTCTCTGAGTCTTGCAACATCTTCTAGTCTTCTTGACAATTCTACATTCACTCGGTTTACCTCTTGATTCATAGTCATCATTTGATTAGTTACTTGGAAATGTCAGTCAGTGAGTCTTTGTATCTCACTCTCTTTAGTTTGAAGTTGTTTAGTCATTTGTCTTCAGTCATCGATTGCCAGATTTCTTTCTTGCTTGGCTTGTTTTTCTTTGTTCATTATTTCTACCATTCTCACCATCTGAGATTCTTGACCGACTTGTAGTGCTTTCACTTGATTAGTTAAATATTGATTCTTTTTAGATAGATCAGTGATTATGCTTTTAGATCCATCAGAGATGCTTCCAGAACTGGATCCAATATGCTCGAACATTTCATCAATAGGTTCTTCAAGGTAACCGATCTCATTCTATAGAATAGCTAGGTTCTTCCTTTCAACCTGTAATTTCTTTAGTCCTTCCTTGGCTTTCTTATACTGTTCCACAAACATTTACAATTGTATCTTCTAATTCTCAATAGTCTTGTCAAGCTTGTATCTCTCCATGACTTAGATCTTTACCCTTCAGTGATTAAACTGATTAATAAGAGAACTAAGCTCTGATACCAATTGTTAGAATTAGGAGAGATAGGTACTAAGAGGGGAGGGGTGAATTAGTGCCTTCAAAAACTTCACTTGTAAACCTTTTAGATCTATAACTGTAAACAGTGATAACCGACCAAAACAACTAGAATCTAATTGCATGAATCAATCATCATTTAACTTAAGTAAGTAAAAAACATGAAATCAATATCACAATCACATGACACAAGTATTTTGGCAATGCAGAAACCCTTGTTAGAAGGTAAAAATTACAGTGGGGATGACACCCATAAATTCTTCACTACTACAGATAGAAAAGGTTTGCCTGTTAGGGCTACAAGTTTTGATCACTTCTAGTGATCTCACCCTGTTAGGAGTGACATGTTAGATCAGCTAGATCTACCTAGTTATAGGATTTTAACAACACAAAAGAAGTGTGCACTCGGTTAAGAGATTTACATAAGATTGTTAAGTCTACACTGTTAAGAGATTTTATCAAAAACTCTATTACAATTGTCAGAAAGCAATAGGAAATTATCTGCTATTTAACAACTCAATTATCTGATATAGATCTATAAGCTCTAATAAAATATCACCTTACTTGTGATGAATCTCTGCTCTAAACTACTCGGTAGCCTCTACTAATTCTACTCAATCTAAATTCCTTTGTACTCGGTTATGCTCTGTTAACTGATAGACTTGAAGTTAGGAAATTACTTCAAGTGCTCCGTGATTCATATATCAGCTCACACTAAAAATGATGTGGACACACAAATATGTAGTGTTTTGTTTTTGCCACTTTAACAAAATTAGGTTACACAATATAGTCATAACCCTAAGATCTACGGTGTAAAATAATAACCTAGATCAACTATTACAAAAGATATACATTGCATTTAATGAATATCATCACATTAAATGTTCCTCGATCTTGGTAAAACATTTTATAAACCATTGTAACCATTTGCATAGAAGAATGTGCCATTTCTGATTACTATGCCATTTCCTATGATTCTTAGTAAACACTATGTAAACTAATCAGTGTATACTGTGATGCTCAGTGTTTACTATTTGTCAGTGTCGATGTTTGTTGATGCTCGGTAAACTGTCTGCTGCTCGGTATATAAGCTTTACCGACTAGTCTGTTCTGCTTTATGTTACCAATTATTTCAATGTAAGTGACCGACCGATATCTTTACAAACCTTTGGTACTAATGACAACCTTAAAAGCTCAATAGAGATAACAGTTGCTATTGGGGAGATCGGTGAGGGATCTTTGTGATTGGATTTCTTCTTCTTCTCGACCGTAGTCCAGTTTCCCTCCTTTACTTCTTTGTATCTCACAAAGAGCTCTTCCATTTTTGTGATCTGCCTTGGAGAGGTTGATTCCATCAATTCTTCCATTTTTGAGACCTACTTAGAGGCCAGATTCTCAGGACAAGGGTTGGATTATTGTAAAGGGATGCATCTCTGCAGGTTCTGCTTTGGACTGGAGAACCCTTCTTCCAATGGGGTTTCGAGGGAGTCTGGGATGAAGGAGATTTGATCCATCCCTGTGCAAGAATCTCCACCTTTTTCCAGTTCATCTTCCTTAATAATGATGTCTTTCGAGTTTCTTTTGTTATAGTTAATATATGACTTTGAAGAAATTATAATAAATTAATTTTAAGGTTTCAAAAAATGCTTTGACAATCTCTTCAATCACTATTGATATTGCATTTAAATATAACAAATAGAAAATATGATATACAATTTCAACACATGACACAACCTTACATCAGCATTTAGGTTAATATTCGATTTCTCCATTGAAGACTAACATTTAGACATCAGCATTTTGATTAGTTTGGTACCTCGGTATCGATGTAAAGACTGGTATTTTTGGTATTTTTGATGAAACTTCTTCAAGTTTCTAATTCATAAGGATGGAAATTACTTGATTCATATGTACCAACTACTACTACATTGAAATTTCTGAAGATACTAGAATCATGTGATTTCATTTTTTCTAGAAGGATTTTGAAGCATTTTGAATTTCTTATTAGATATTAAATTAAATATAGTAGACAAAATATTGGAAAGATCTTTATAAAATTTGTGTGAATGGTGTAAGAGCACCTAGAAAAGATGATAAACTTCAGAAAAGATGATAAATGTTGCATTTATTAAATTAATTAATTACTTGTCTTACATCTTTAATATGTTGTCTATTGTGAAAATTTGGTGGTCACAATTATAAAATTTTAGAGACATTAAGAGAACATCTCATAATGATGCTTTCCTCCTTGCAATATTAAATTTATTGTAGATTCCATTACCATTCATCAATTATATTCATTTATGGATGATTTTTTTTAATAGAATCAAATAGTCATTAATCTCCATGATCAACATGAAACTACCTTTTACATTTGCATGTATTTCAAGTTGACAAATGTAGAGCTACTTATCACGTCATGACAGTTTTCTTTCATTATTTATTGCATAAAATATTCTATGATTATATAAATGGAATATGTCAAACCAAAGGATAGGAAAATTAATTTAACTAACATCTCTATGATATCACAAATGAACATTTTCTAACATCTTAACTTCATTTTATGCCCAAATACAAGATGCTCAAGATTTATTCTACCAGTATATCAAGAATGATGAAAAACATGAGAAAATGTATGTCCATTCCATACCAATATTAAGATGCTATAATATAATGAGACAATTACATAAAATGAGAGAAAAATCTTGTTTTGTACATTTGACAACATATTATGATGATGAAAAAAGTAAAGGTGGGAATGAGGATCCTAGAGGAAAGTCTAGGAATGTCATATTAGAATCTCTATGGTTCTATGGCATCCAATGACTCTTAGTGTGTTACATGTCCTTTATATTTATAGTAATTTGTTATTAATTATCTAACTATGTCACCGAATTAACATCTTAATTATCAATTGATTAATATTGATATGCTTGTTGTAGCCTTGAAATCACTTTAGATGTAAGACAATCTCATGAACTACTCCTTTTCTAGACTCAAAAACTCAAATATGAGTTGTCTCGTGTTGAATCATTGTTTTAGTATATCATGTGAATTAATACAAAAAAAAATTTAAAATAGTATTTAATACTCTCAAAATATATTAAATAGAAAAAATTAAAGTCGTGCTATATTCTATACTAATTCATTAGCATGCATTCACAATTTAAAATTTCCTAAATCTAATGTTTCAATGACAAAACCATTTGAAAATCTATCTTTCAACAAAATAAATATTTCTTTTTAAAAAGTTCTCAATAAAAACCTTTTCAAAATCAAAGAATATCATATTGATCCCCTCATGCACAATATGACTATATATATATATATATATATATATATATATATATATATATATATATATATATATATATATATATATATATATATATATATATATATATATATATATATATATATATATATATATATATATATGTATATATGTATATATGTATGTATGTATGTATGTATGTATGTATGTATGTATGTATGTATGTATGTATGTATGTATGTATGTATGTATGTATGTATGTATGTATGTATGTATGTATGTATGTATGTATGTATATAATATTTTAGAATCTATTTTTATAATTATGGCATTATTTAAGACATTTAAAATTAAATTTAAATCTAAGTTTTTTTGTTAAAAAAAATATAAAATGGAGTCGTACAATGAATCCATATATTGCCTAATTTAGCATGGATAGTAAACAAAGAAACAAGAATTTTAAATAAATTAAGGGAGGAAAAAAATATAAATATTTACAAAAGGAGAAGAAGATTTGAGATGAAATTGTTAGCCATTTGAATATTTTATGATAGTTCCTTGTTTTCATCTTCATTAGGTTCATGATCTTCATATACAATCATGAGCTCTCTCTCATCCATGGTGGATTTAGACATTGTATGTACAACCTTCCAAATATCTTTTGAGTTGTTAGACTCTTCTAAAGAAATTGGCTCTGATACCAATTGTTGAAAATTTAGAATACTGAGAGGGGAGGGGTGAATTAGTGTTCCCTTGAAAATCTTAAAATTTTTTAAATAGCTATCCACGTAACATAATTAAATTTTCTGAAAAGGAAAGAGAAGTAAACAAATAATACAACACCGTGCATAACACCTAAATGTTTATTCTAAAACCCAAGATGGGAAAAACTATAGAGAGAGTCAACTCTCTAGTATTAGTTAACTAGTTACATAATATAGGGTTTCTTACTATTGATTGGCTCACTATTAGAGGGGCTCATTGACAAAAAATATAAAACAAACTATTATAACTAAGAGGAAGCTTACAATCAGAGTATAATATAATTTAAAAATGAACTATCACAATTGCATTTGTACATGCATAAAATATAATTCACTTAAGTACATAATCATTTTATATAATCATTAAATTATACATATATCAGTTCACTATATGTACATCAACATTCCAATTTCATACATCAACATATCATATCAATATTATCATGTATCATATATATCATTATCTTTTGTCTTATGTTGATGTCTCTTCCTATATATGCATACACCAAATCTATATCCTTTCATGTCGGCTTGGATTGAAGATGAAATTGTGTGAGCGCACTATCAAAAAGTGTCAGAGATGTCAGAAATGTCAAAAGATATCTCACACTATGCCAAATAGGTTTGAACCAAAGCTTAAGTACACCATGGTATAAACAAAACTTGTAATGGTAACACTACTTCTGGTAATCTGTTGCTGGAACCAAGGATAGGTTGGAGATAATAGTGCTAGACCAAACAATGACATCAATGACAACAATTAACAAAATGGTGGCATGATGATTTACTTTGATATGATTGAGATCATTAATTTCCTTTTTAAAGAATATGTCTATGAGATCATGTTGGTTTTTGGTTTTTCTCATGACAATATTTGGATTTATGATAAAATTCATCATAAAAGAAATCAGTTACACATTGCACACAAAATGCAAGATGACTACATTGATATGTTTAATCAAATTGATGAGAAGATAAAAAAATATTTAAAAGGAAAAACACAATATGTTGAGTGGAGAATAAATTTTAGTGAACAATCGAGAGTGGTACAATATATTTATTTGAAATTTATGAGGATGCATAAATGCCTACATTTTTATTTACATGCATCTCTTATAAGTAATAAATTGGAGGTAAGTTGTTTTTAAAGAGACAATGCAAATCCAGCTATTTTTATGAACTTATTATAATATTTATAGAATTGTGTATACTCTCTTTGAGATATTCCAACCAAGTAATCTACCTTATTACTATTGGTTCATAGGAAAGTTCATTCACTATAGTTTCATCTAATGTGATTGGAGATTTTATTTCATTAATGTCTTATATGTTCATACCCACTACTAATAACACACTAAGTATATATTGATAGTAGTTATACTAATATATTTTTTACTCTTTGACTATATCCAAGTGATGTAGTCGCATCTTGGGTCTTTGAGAAATCTTGCATCAACCAAAAACATTTCCTATTTTCTGTGCCTGTATGTTGTTTGCATTATAGTCATTGCAGTTGTTGGTTTTATGTTATGCCAAGCTAACAAAATGTTGAGGACCTATTTTGAAACCTTCTCCACATAAGGATTGGATGGATTGTGTCGAAGTTAGAGTTGTTTTGCCTTGTTGTTGGAGCTGTATTTTCCTTCTTTTTACGTGTTGATTGTGTGTCATGTAGATGTTGATCCTTAATGAATAAGCCTTTGCAATATTGGGGTCTTTAAGAGGACCTAAAATAATATCTTTACCTAAAATGAAAAATCCAAATTCATCAGGAGTTGGGAGTTATCGTTGTTTTCCTCAGGTGTTGATTTTCAGCTAGTTTCACATGAAACGTGGAGTTTTTCATCTTGCACGGTTCCATATGATGAAATGGGATCTTGCTAAGTTAGGATTATGTTCTTGGATCATGTGTGGACCTAAATGTAACTTATCATCAAGTTTTGTTCATTCTTTCTTTAATTTTGGTTTACTCTTCCTGGTTGGACCTATAATGTAATTAAATGCCCGACTGGCCGACTTGTGGCTTAGCTGGCTATATAAGAAGCTTAGGTTGTTTAGTCCATGGAAGATGGTGATAGTAGAAGAGTAGTAGAAGTAGAGAAGAAGATAATATGTGAGCTGAGAATCTGAATTCATAATTCTCTTTGTATAAGGTTGAAACCCGGAAGGCCTTACAATCGAGCATGTTGCCTGATTTATTTTAATCACACCAGTTTGGTTACCAGTTGCCTTGCCTCATATACATCATGTTTTCATTTTTCCTATGAATTATATATAGCTTATGTGTAACTCTGAACAAGGCTTTTTTGTGGATGCAAGTGGAGTTAAATCTTCTTGATTTTGCTTGTATCTTTCATGCCCCTACATCAGGTGGTATTAGAGAAAAGCTCTTTCTTGTGGATTGGATCATGGAAAACCTTATTGGATTGGTTGTAGGGTGGTGGATTTGAGATCTGACCTATAACTTTCACAATGCAAAAGGTTACGATCTTGCTGGAACCTGATTGTCAAGATGGTTCATGGTAGAGGAAATGATAATACTATCATGGATATGTTGAGGCAGATTGCAACTAGGCTTGAAGTTCTAGAGATAGCCCAGAGAAGAGGTGCACATCTTGAAGATGTTAGTGATGAAGAAGAGGCAACACCTAATCCTGAACCTAAAGTTGAGCAGGATGAGGAAAGACTTTTGAGAGTTTTGTCTAAGGCTAACTCCAGACCTACAGTTGAAGTTGCTTGCTATGATGGAAGACTTGAGACCAATGCACTTTTAGATTGGATCTCCGAGATGGATAAATACTATGAGTGGATGGCTGCAAGAAGTTGAGTCCCACTTTTGGGCAAAAAGTGAAAGTGTTTTCCCTATTTTTCAAAATTTCTGTCAATTGATTTTAAAATTTGAGGCACTTAAAGATTGAATCTTGAAAAAATTTAGTAATATAAAATTTAATGCTCGGAGTCTAGTTTTCAAATATGTAATTTATTTCAATACCCACATGGTATAAATTGAATTTTAGTATGCATGTTTAAAAACCACTTTTTCAAAATGCATGTTTCAGGACCACACCTCACACATGTACGACCACCCTTTTTTGAAGTAAATGAATGTATTTTTGTGAATCCTTTTGGGAAAAGGTACCTAACACACTGAAGATTGATGAGAATATTTTATCTTAGTTTTTTTATTGAATATCTTTTTATTAATTTTTAATTGACTATAAAGTACATTTTTGAAACCTCTCATGTATGGCCACCATAATTTGATGATAAATTCACTTTTTGTAAAAAAAACATTAATTTGAAGGAAATTCTATGTAGATTGATGTCATATAACTCATTTTTCAAAAAACATAAAATTAAAAAAGTTATTAAAGTTTTAGTTAACCTTACTATTTCAAGTTTAGGTACCACGTTGGCTTAATAAATATTAAAATTTATCATATCACTATAAATTTATATTTTTATAATCTACACAATAAGGGCTAAAATGGGTTTTCATTTTATCAAAAAATTCATTCGGGAAGGTGTTAAAAAAATTATGGCAAGGCAGAAATTTTATACTGAAATGCCTTAGCCATATTTTTGCAGGGCCAAGCATAGGGTTGGTCCCACCAAGCCTGTCCCGAACCAAAAAACAAACCAGTAGGTACGGTTCTAGCTCATAGTTTTACAAAATAGGTGCCCATTTTTTAAAACTCAAAAAATGGGTGCCCATTTTATGAAATTACAAAACAAGCACCCATTTCATATAAATATCAGGTGCCTATTTCATTTAAATAATGGGCACCCATTTCATAAAGATTCATTGCAATCAAAAAATAGGACTGTGGGCCTGATCTCAATGATTGACGAATTTCAATCATTTTTTTTACGATCTGTACCAGGCAAATAGAATATTTGGATCAACATTCTCTTTCTTTGTCTTGTTTTGGAACTGACATTCAAAAAGAATTATTTGAACTCGAATCTTGGTGCAAAAATGGGATCAAACCAATACAGAAAGAGGCTAAGGTTCTGACAGCTGAGGAGGTTGCAACAAATAGAGAGGAGGCAAAATGACAATGGGAAAGAAGAGAAAGAATTTGTTTACTAAATAATATTGGAGCATCGAGTTCAACAATTGTTTCAGAAGAGGAGGAAAATGAAGACACCATAATGGATGTAGAGGTTGAAGAAAAAAATTCAGGTGCATCTTCTAATCCATTATTGGATACAGGTATGTCTTCACATCCAAATGTAACTTATTCTAATAGTGAAGTTCATGAATTGCTAGTAGTAGGTTACAATTTAAATGATTTAAATTTTATTCCTAAAAATAGATTAACAAATTTAATTGCACATGAAATTACACCAATTAGTAATGTTAATCATAGTGATAAAGCAATTGAAAGTCAAACCCTGAATGAAATTGAAAATCAAACACCAATTGAAATTGAAATCAACAATGTGGATGTAGACATAGAAACACCGATTGAGAAAGAAACTTATTTGAATGATAATGAAATAAATTAAAAATTTCAAATAAAAAATGATGTGCTAGACAATCTACAAGGTTTGGTTTCATGGAGACAGATTAGGACACACACGAGCAGATTGTTTAGACAATTTTTTTATAATAAGAAATTTGGATTTCAATGTCAATTAATGTTACAATTAAATAAAATGTCTAAAATGCAAAAAGTGATGAAGAGGTTAGGTATTTATGTGAAATCCAAGAAGAAGGATGAGTCTCTAAAAAAATTTGTATCAACTGTTGCTAGTGCCCTTGACACAATTAGAAAGAAAATTCATTCTAAAGATAGTAATGCAGCACAACGAGCAATAACACTAGCTTTAGTAAACAAAACTACTACTGATAAAAGAATAATTTCAAACATAAGTGGATATCTTAATATTTCTCGTAAAAATTTAACAAGAGTTGTAAAGAGAAGAGTTAACCTTGAAAGTGATCCAGCAAACCATTTATGGACCTTTAGTGGTAGACTCCCGAGGTCTGACATGAAACTTACTAGTGAAGTTAAAACTAAATGATTAAAAAACTTTGGCATGATAATACAAGAGTATCCCCTAATGCCAGAGATATTCTTAAATTAAGAGTTGGTTGAAAAGTTCGTGATCCACATCCAAAACACCTTTTAGATATGACTCAAATAGAATTGTATAAAACATTTGTGGATGATAAGGTGTTAACTATTAGTATTAGTCAAAGATATTTTGAAAAATGTAAACCATGGTATGTAAGGATTAACAAAAAAGAAGCACTTGTTGTTGCAAAACTCATGTTCAATTTCGTTATCATTATGATGTTTTTTGATCTATACGTTCTACTATGCATACTAATGAAATGTTGCAGGAATGTGGTATAAATATACCACCTCAAACTATAAAGGAGTTTATATCAAATTTGTTTTGTAACCCACCTAATGAGTAGTTTTATCTTTTGAATGCATGTGTTTCTGGTGTATGTGATGTATGTGATAATCTTACATTAGTAGATGAATGTTTGCATGAAAATATTTCATTTAATTTTGGAAAACAATTAGTTGATGTACAAAGATTTAAAACTATTGAGTATCCATTGAAGGATGGAAAAGTTGGAAAATGGTATGACCTAATAACTGAAAAACTTAGTGTTAATACTTTTATGAATGAATTCAAGAGTAAGGTCGTACCTAAATATGTGAAACACTCTCAAAATTCTAGATGGATTGATGGACAATTTCGTATATGCAAGAATACATTTCCAATTGGTAGTATACTTTCAAATGTTGACTTTACAGAGAACTACACGCTTGCACCACAAGATGAGATCCAACTACAATATTATAATTTAGTGCAAGTAACAATTTTTGTTCATATTGTCTATAGGCATGCACCAGATAGTACAGAAGATGATCAAAAAATATTGAGAGAGTACCATTTCTATATGAGTGATAATAAGTTACACTCATCAGAGTTTATCCAGTAGTTCTTTAAGACCTTTTATGAAAATTTAAGGGAGAGAGAAATTCATATAACACAATGTTCATCTAATATGGTCAAATAATTGCACAGGGCAATTCAAGAATGCTAGAATATTTTATTGGTATAGTAGGACACATAAGAAAATAAATATCCAACATATCTAGAGCTTTTTTGAGGTTGGACATGAGAAGGGAGAACATGATGGTGTCGGTGCATGTGTTAAGAGATCCCTTTGTAAAGAGAAACTCAAATTTGAGGAAAAATGAAAATTTAAAGATGCACGTGCAATTGTTGAATGGTGTAAAATAAATTTGTCTACAAGATCAAATCAGAACTCTACAATCAGATATTTTTTTTGGCTAGTTGAAGAGAATAATATCCTTTCAAGATATGATTGTAATACAATCAGTGAATTGGTTAAATGGCATTCATTTAGGAGTTCTAATTCTAACACTTGGACTTTATGGACTAGGGAGCTTGCATGTTTTTGTCAATTTTGTGTTGCAGGTGAATGGGAAGAATGCGAGAATACAAAATGGGTTGAAGAATGGCAAAAAAAATCCTTAACACCTAGTGAGACAGAAGATGAAGATGATACAATAAATGAAGACCTGGATCATGCCTTTGCATTAGAAGATTATGATCATGTTTCAGACCTCATACAACCTGGTCATTTAATTCAATTTATTATAAAACTTTAAATGATATTAGTTACATGTGTATGTCATATAATTTTGATGAACTACAACTGATTTAGAACCAAAATGAAGAATCTATAATTCAAGATTACTGAGGAGTTGATGATTAGATATGCAAGATGATTAAATCAGTATTATGTTGTCATTGATGTCAACTAGCTTGATAGTACTTATCTTGTAAGTTACTATACTGACACATCTAAAGGAAGGTGAAAGAGATGAAGAACAAAAATATCTACACGAGGAAGATGTATATGATAGATGAGGATAAGGAATACACTGAGTAACTTTTTGATGAGTCTATGACTTGATGGAATTGACTTTATTATGTTGCATTCATCTATGATGAAGAATAGAGCTGAAAGACACAAAGCAGTGTTGTCGATAAATAAAGCATTTCAGTATACACCGACGAAGTGTAGTGTATACCAAGCATAGTATTAACCGAGCTTGTGTTCACCGATGCATTTCTTTGTTAACTGAGAAAAATAGAAAGAAATTAAATGATCAGTTTAGCTGATAAAGTGATGAGCTATAAAGTGTATAAAATCGAGGTAATAGATAATGTTTGTGTGTGTGTGAGTTTAACACCTTCATAAAATTACAAGATTAACTAAGAACAACAAGAATTAGAGTGAGATCTAATCTAATCAATGCACAATTAATCTATCAACATCTCATGGATCTCTAAAATAAAGTGGTAAATGAGGCTCTCAGCTATGATCCTCACTAGTGACACTCTAAAGATGAGAATTAAGCTATATGATATGTAATTAAGATCTATTCAATCAAATTCTAGCTCTATTTGATGAACAATCTACTATGATCAAAGCAATTAGCTATTTAAAATTGACAAGTGAGTGGTGTGGATGCAAATTGCAAGAGCTTTGCTGCAATTCAAAGATATGGAATGGATCCTTAATGCCTCAAAATGCTTTCTACTTATAGGATTTTCCCAAGGGTAGGGGTAAGAGTGAGTTGATCATGGTTATGCTTGGGTAAGGTCAATTAGCTTTGCTTTGTCCATAAATGGGGGGACAAGGAGGGGACAATCATTTAAATGGTTTCAAAAGGTTGGACCATTTCAACAAAAGTGAGTGATTTGTGTCCATTTTGTCTCCAATTTGCTTTGTTGAGGGAAATTATGATTTATTAATTAATGAAAGTAATTAAATTTAGCCATGAAGGGTAAGAGGTTCATTTTGATTTTTGCTTTCAACAACTATGTCATTAATTGAATTTAATCAATTTCGTAGTGTTTTTCCCCTTTTCAAGCTTTATTTAATCATTTAATAGAATTTTCCTTTGATTTGAATTGCCTTTGTTCCATTTATTGATTTTTAATGCTATTTTGATGATTTGATGCACTTTTTGATTGATTTAATCCTTTGACCAATTTTTCGTGTCTACAAATGCCCCTCTTTGAGTCGATGTGCAAAGAACACCAATTCAAAGATTCCCTTGGTATGATGATCTGATTCTGTTCTGGTTATGTGATTCCTTGATACCTTTGATAGTTTGTACGATGATATGATACTGATATGATATGATATTGATTTTCCTCCTAATATGAAACTGATATGATATGATACTGATATGATAACCTGATATGATATGCCCCACTGATAAATGTTTTTGATGTGATGCCAATTTGATACTCTGATGCCCCCTCAGAAATAAAACATATTGATTCCTTGATTTGAAAGATTTTGATTCCAATATGTTTTCATTTTTGAAAAATATTGATGATATGCCATGACTCAAAAATTTGCATATCCAAGATAGATAGGTCTATTTTAGTTAAGCAAAACAAGTGATTATAATAGGATAATGGTACCAATGAATGTGATTTGTCAATCTGATAGGATAGTAAAACTGATATGGGATAACTGATCAGTGTGAAAACTGATACAGTTGATAGGATTGATCTTGATCAGTGTGAAAACTGATATGGGATCCTGATAGGATTGATAAACTGATACTTCGCTCTCAAGACATACAGACACAAACAAATAATGATAGGCTTGATTGCTTTGATTGACTTGATTGATTGACGTAAGATGATTCACTGATATAAAATACTGATATGATTCCCTTGATTTGCAAAATAGGCACATTTTCGTAAATGATATATATACGAACCTTAGCTTCTTGGATATTTAGACTTAAGTCATGAGTTGACCCAGCTAGAGTACATGTTATTGAGATGATTGATTATGGAGCTCCTTTAGTTTATTGATATTATATCATGTTTTAGTTATTGATCAGGACTTGGATTACATTTTGATGACATTGTTTCTTTGATTAGATAGACTTCATGGATCTGTGATGTTATGGACACCTATTTGATTTATGGACTTTCCTTGATTCTTGATTGAACCCCCCCATTTGATGATTGATCAAGATTTTGATTGAATGAACCCCCTTGTCCTTGGAAAAAGACTACAAACAAATGCACATGCAATTAATCTAACATGATAATGCAATTAACCTTCCATGATAATGTAATGCAATGCAACTAAGTGTCACTAGCTTTTAGCAAATAAATGCCTTGAGGATAAATTTTCATCATTGAGCATTTTGGGACCGGAAAGTCGATACAATCACCACTGCCCACTGACATGATGATATGAATACCGATTTTTATCACATTTGGTAACACCCTTTTGGAAACTAGTACAACCCTCACTAGTTGGATGACCAAACTATGGGAGTATGAATACCAATCCATTTTCTCAAACAATCAAAGGTCAACCTTCCACACTAAATGAAAGTCCTCGATGGTTCTTTGGTGACCATGTTGTTAGATGAATTCACATAAGTTGTGGGATCTTCCTCAAGATAGTCACTCAAAGACAAGAAAAATATCATGTCTCCATCATCGCCAATCTAGTCGAAACCTCATCGATTAGCTAAAAAGATGTGATAAAAATCAATGTAAGTAAAGATCATCAAAAGAAAGCTTCAAGTGTTTTGCATTGTTTCATGATTTTCAAAAAGTATTTCCAAGTATTCTGATCTTTAAAGTGTTGTCAATTTTTAATCCCGAATAATAAAGTCAATGAAGGCTCAAGGATCAAGTTGTAGGCTCAAATACTTGGGTATGAACAATGATATCTATCAAAGGTTCACTAAAATCTCTCTCTTCTAAAGATCTGATAAGTTTCTCTGACGTGTGACCGACTATAGCACTATTGAATCCACTGATTCAGATCAAATGTCCCTGATTGGATAGGAAAAATGTTGGACTTGAGCAAACTTCCAAGATTTTACAAAAACTTAGTTCAGGCCAGATGCATCTAGAAGCACTTTATGCTTTCCTTTTTTTACTAGCTCTCAAACAAGATCACATTGGTTTTCCCCCAATGTCTAGCAAGATATAGGACATGAAAGATGGATTTTCAAGCTGATGGATTAGAGATGGAAAAGCTATGATGGAAGAAGTATGCGAATGTGACCCATAGGACTATCTCCTCAAGAGTACCCAAGCTAAGGAAAAAATGATATAGCAATGTGAAGCATGTTTTTGGATAAGCCATGGAAGTCAATTGTGCAGGGCTAGATAGTGTATAGGATAATGATTTGCGGCCATGAAAAGGAGTGATCCAAAAGAGTGGATATGTCAAGAAGTTTTTGATAACAATTTTTTTTTTTAAGTTCTTCATCTTGATCAAGACCAAGGGTCAATTTGGGTAAGATGTGTATAAGATAACACAATCATGATAAAGGAGTGATGGAGGCTATGATGGGATGTTTTGGGATTATGAAAAGACTATCAAGGAATAATGAAGGTGAATTTGGGATAACCAAGATCATGATAGGGTAACATGGAGGCAACAAGTAAATAAGCTGATGGAAAGGATAATGGATGTCAAGATACTTGATGCTCGTGGATGTGTTCAACCTTGTCAAGATGAAAAGTGGGAGAGGAAGTATGGATGTAAGTGAGATAAATGATAGAAAGATGAAGGATAGAATGGATGAAACTTTCCCCCAAGTGTGGAGTGCAAGAAGGAAAAATTACGCATGACGCCTGTTTGCCAAGTTTTCATCATGGTACTTGTCTAAGGTGCCACAAGAAGTGGTTTTTACCATAAGATAGATTTATTTCTCTTTACTTTTGCTACCAAGGTGCCTATTGCTAGGTTTTCACCAAGGCACTTTTTCTCTTTTTTCATTTTTTTCTTTTTTTCTTTGCTATTTTTTTTTGTATTTTTCAATATTTTCCCAACAGCGGAATCTTTGGACAATGCTCCTCTGAAAGATATGCTATAATAAACCATGGGTATGACTAGAATGCTCAAAGATATTGATAAGAGGGATGGAAGTATGGAAATTATGCATTGGAAAATGAATGTGAGGATAAGAAGAAGGTATGTTGTAGATGGGAATGTTGGCAAGATCAACTTTGACACACACTTTGAAGAGTGGTGGAATGATGGAGGAATGATAGATGAAGGAGGTAAGGGTCCTTTTGAGGTAGTGGATTTTTGGATATGAGAACCCAAATCAGACTTGGAAAGTGGAGGATGTTTGGAAGGAGATGGAATGGAAGCCTTTGGAAGCTTGAATGTCAATTTTGATTCTTCTTTTGTGTGCAAGTCCTTCAAAAGTGACTTGGGAATTCACATATTCTTTGATTTTTCTTTCTTTTGTGATGCTTTTGAATGCATTTCTTCAATGAGGGATTTAGGAACCCACATTTTATTTTTTTCTTTTTGCTTGGTGGACCTTTGCGGCCTTTTGGATATTTCATTTTTATTTTCATTCACATGTCGATTATATGGGACATTGTGATTTTTATGCACATATGGATTCTTGGATTTATGATTTTTATGTTGCACATCCAAGTTACTTCCAAAAGACTTAGGAATTGTGGATGAATAGGAATAATATGAAGGGTTCATATGGATCGGTGTTTGGACATTCTTCAAGTATGTGTGCCTTATTCTTATCTTTAGGATTTATCTTTATACCCATAGGCTCATGAATAGCTTTGATAGGAACACATTTGATAGGATCAATAGAGTCTTGAAGGGATTCATTATCATGCAAGGGATTTGGAAGAATGATGGTTTCTTGAGGTGAACATGGAGGAATATGACAAGGAAATGAAGGGATACTTCGATCTTGACAAGGATCTTCAAATGGTGTAGAGATGGTATTTTGCTCTTGATTTTCAATATGCTCATTGGAACTTGTGGAAGGGATATCTTGATCTTGCTTGGGAAGTGGAGAAGATGTGGAACTTGGAAGGGTACTTTGTTCTTGGAATGGAAGGATATCATCTTGGAAGCCATGAAAGAATGCAAGGGGATCATCACAAGGTTCAAGGGATATGGGACCTTCATCAAATATGGGAGGAGATTATGTATAATCTTGATCTTGATCTTTATCACTATTTATCTCTTTTCTCTTTGGATTATCTTCTTGACATGGAGCCACTTCTAAGGATGAGGTAGATGTTTGGATATGTATGGGGAATATTTGGAAGAATGATGTAGGATCCTCTTGAATGGGTATAATAGGCATTGAAGCACATGAAGCCTTGGGGTCCAAGATCTTTGAAGCATGGAAAAGGTCTGCAACAAGATGTAAACTAGCTTGGGTTTCTTTTAAGGTAGCCCTTGAGGGTAGCCATAGCCAATGGGAAAAGTATCATCATTAGGCTCATTCTTTGATGGAGGAATTTTGGATAATTGTGGCTCTTTGGGAGATGAAGAAAAGATGAAAGGAATGCTAGCTATGGAAGGGTCTTTGCTAGATAGGGGTTTGTGCATTAGATCTTTCTTGAGAGTGATACTTTTCTCTTCATACTCTTTATTATCTTGATCACAAATAGGTTGATTATGAAATTTCCATTGATCCAAGATAGGTTTGTCACTCTTAAATGCTTGTTTTTGTGAGGAGGATGAAGATACAGATGGCTCATCATCATAAAGAAAAGGACACCTTAATCTTAACAATGAATTTTTAGATGGTATCTTTTTTTGCTTTTCCTCATTCTCCCACAAGGTTGATGTGTCAAAATTATGAGGAAGCTTAACTCCTGATTGAGCTAACTTCATGAAGTATGCTTCTTTATTTCTTTCCAAAACAAATTGCATCATTTTCATGAACATGGGATCTTGGAGTGCTTCCAAAACTTCATCTTGATTCCAATGGAGATTTTGATCTTGATTTGGATAATTTTTCTCCATAATAGGGTTGAATTTTTTCTCAAATAGACTCATCATTATAAATGATTTTCAAGGATATGATCTATTTGTTGCACTAATAAAGAATAGCTCCAAAAAGGGTATCCAAATATGAAACCAATTTTTTCTAAATCTCTTGGGAAATACTCTCTATTTTCCCTTTTGTGTTTCTAGGCATCACTGAACCAAGCATAGGCATGACCAAAACTCCTGTAGGCATGCACTGGTTTGTTGTTAGGTGGTCCTCTATAGGTTCTTAGGTGACACTTTACTATTTCCAAGCGGGTTTCCAGTTTTAACCAGGCATGTCTCAAATGGATCTGAGCGTGACTTTAGTATGTCTACGTGTGTTTAAACAAGTCACAGGCATGACTGAACCTCTGATAGGCGAGTGTGTTTTGTGCACAGATGGCACTTCTCTGACCAAAGTATATGATTTTGAATTTTTTTAAATGTATAAGATCAGTTTTTGGAATTTTACGTGTTTGAAAATAGAAAAACAAGCACAACACACACATCACTTTGTCATCATGTCCCTAAAAAACATTCTAATGTATATGTTCTCCAATGTTTTCCACAAGTATAGCACAATAAAAACTTCCAAGCAGCCTACCTAAAGTCAATTTTGGCTTGTAAACATGGCTCTACAAGGTGGCTTTTCTAATTTAGCTAGGATTTAATAAATGTTCCGTTCAAATGAATTAAAATCTCTCATCTCCCAAGTATGTTAAGGAGCTTCCCACATGCACTGAGGCACGATTTGCGTAATCCGTAAGGACTACTAGAGGAAGTTCGAGAAGATTAAAATCCCTTTGTCATGCACCCCATTAAGGATACATGCATTTCATTTTATAGTGGGTCAGATTCTCACAGCAAAAGCAAGTGTATCCCACTTTGGGCTGTCCCTCTCACCGGCCCTTTAAGGCAATCTCGGGAGGTGAGCCCACTAAGTTCTAAACATGCTCATTTTAAAGTGGGGAAAGCAAACACATACAATCAATGATTCTTTTTCAACCCCGTGACAAAGGGGTTCTTATAATTTGAAGTGTTTTTGGTTCTTTCCTTTTAATGATTATCGATGTTTAGAAATTTGACAATGCCACAAGCTAAGGGAAGATGCAAGCTTGATATGAAAAATACCTCAACCGATGCTAGCAAAGGCTAGGGGCATTTTTAACTAGTAGTTTTTGCTTGCTTCTCTCTCCAATTTTTCTTACCTTGGCAAGTGTGTTCCCTCCACCAACAAGTTAGTCGGCACAAACAAACAAAGTGAGGGGAAACCAAAATCAAAAGCTTGAAATACTACAATTTGATTATGCTCTTGATTCTTTTTACTCAAATACTTTGCAAATTTTACACAAATACTTTGCAAATTTTACAAACTTAGGGACTAAATTCCCAATTTAAAGAAACATATTTCAGTTTGTAAGCATTTAGGACAGCAAGGTATACTCTAATAGGACATCCTTTAAAAAAAAAAAATTTGAGCACTTTTCTGTGACAGAGCATGTACCTTAGTATCTTTGTCCAATATTGTCTCAAGAACTGCCTTAATGTCTGCTTGATTCTCCTTCTTAATCCTTTTTGTCAAGGCTTTATTTTCTTGATTGACTCTATTTTTTGGCTTCTTCACCTTCAGATGCTCATTCATTTACTATTTAAACAACATAACAGCAAATTAGTCCTTGAGATTTATCAATTTAAACGTGAAAATAAGCCAGAGACATCAGGTGACATAGTCCAACTAGTACGCGTGAGTAAACTATGTACAAGCGTAACATTATCAGTAACGAGCATCACAATTAAGGGCTCAAGCGATACCAAAAGTTACACAGGCGCGGGCAGTTTAATCAAAAGCATGACTAGAAGATTAAATTGCGCAAAATAGTAAATGAAAAGCGACAGAATACACTACTAAGCGACAAATTTTCTTGCAAAAGCATGACTAAAATTATTATACGCGTGAATGAAATGCTTTTATGCGTGACTCAATTGCTTGTACGTGTGAACGAAATTATTTTACGCGTGAATGAAAATCTTGTATGCGTGACTAAATTGCTTACACGCGTGACTGAATTTCTTGTACGCGTGACTGAATTTCTTGTACGCGTGATTGAAACTATTAAAGGCAATGCAAAGTCTCAAATTAAGTGATAGAAAATAAGTGATATGTGATACTTCCCTATGTTTAGGCATGATTTAAAGCCGTAAAGGCTAAATGCTTTGCCATTCCGGGCATGATTTTCCAGCTAACAGGCGTAAGATCAGGCTTCAAAAGTGACACTGTCATGATTCTAAACGTGAATAGATCTCCCATAGGTATGACTTTAGAAAATTCCTATAGAAAACACATGGAAACTAGACAAAAATGTATGCAAAGATGATTTAAATCACAAATTTGTTAGTATTTGAGGCTCAAGGCCCCACGGTGGGCACCATTTGGTGATACATGGTGTTACCCTACCATGTATCAAGATCAATGAAGGCACACATACTTGAAGAATGTCCAAACACTAATCCATATGAACATGGTGGGCACCATTTGTGTGTGTGATTTTAACACCTTCATGAAATAACAAGATTAACTAAGAACAACAAGAATTAGAGTGAGAACTAATCTAATCAATGCACAATTAATCTATCAACATCTCATGGATCTCTAAAATAAAGTGGTAAATGAGGCTCTCAGCTATGATCCTCACTAGTGACACTCTAAAGATGAGAATTAAGCTATATGATATGCAATTAAGATCTATTCAATCAAATTCTAGCTCTATTTGATGAACAATCTACTATGATCAAAGCAATTAGCTATTTAAAATTGACAAGTGAGTGGTGTGGATGCAAATTACAAGAGCTTTCCTGCAATTCAAAGATATGGAATGGATCCTTAATGCCTCAAAATGCTTTCTACTTATAGGATTTTCCCAAGGGTAGGGGGTAGAGTGAGTTGATCATGGTTATGCTTGGGTAAGGTCAATTGGCTTTTCTTTGTCCATAAATGGGGGGACAAGGAGGTGACAATCATTTAAATGGTTTCAAAAGGTTGGACCATTTCAACAAAAGTGAGTGATTTGTGTCCATTTTGTCTCCAATTTGCTTTGTTGAGGGAAATTATGATTTATTAATTAATTAAAGTAATTAAATTTAGCCATGAAGGGTAAGAGGTTCATTTTGATTTTTTCTTTCAACAACTATGTCATTAATTGAATTTAATCAATTTCGTAGTGTTTTTCCCCTTTTCAAGCTTTATTTAATCATTTAATTGAATTTTCCTTTGATTTGAATTGCCTTTGTTCCATTTATTGATTTTTCGTGCTATTTTGATGATTTGATGCACTTTTTAATTGATTTAAGCCTTTGACCAATTTTTTCGTTTCTACAGTTTGTTATGAAGATCGACGGCTAACATAAATCAAAAGGATCTAATGGAGCAGATTGAAACATGTTACTGACATCAGTCGAGGGAGCTTAAAGTGGAAAAATCTATGAATATGATTAAGCGACAAAATCTAATGGAGGAAAAGAAAACAATTTACTCATCTATATAAGAGACATTGGTTTCATAATGAAACGTATGCCGGAAGAAGAAGATACTATAGAATAATCATGTGGAGAAGTTTTTTTGATCATACTAGTTAATAAGAACTAAGTTGCAGAATAGTTACCAAGCTATAGAGAGTTATTACCGATGGACAGTAAGTTGATACAGTATTGAATCTGAAGTGTTATATTGGTTAGAAATATTTGAATGAGCTGAACATTGATCTATAAACTACAAACTGAAGTTGTATTTAGGTAGATCACCTACTGCTACACATTTAACAATTGTACATAGTTAAATCTCTTAACCGAGTGGACTATGAAAGTCTTTTGATGTTTCATTCATGGAGTGAACATTGTTATCCTGTCAACCCTAGAGTGACTGCTAGTTGGATGATAACTTCTAGTCTAAAATCCTCTAACAAGGTCACACTTAACAGTGTGTTTGTAAACCTTTAATAGGGTTGGGTCTTCACTGACCTCACTTCAGAAGAGTGAACAATTTTGGGTTGCCGGTCCCAGGTGGTTTTTCCCTTTACAAGGCTTCCACGTTAAATCTCGTGTTATGTGTTGATTATGATATTTGTTTGTGATCATACTTTGCATATTACATGTTATATTTAATTGATAATTAATATAGAGTTTAGATTGTCAATTGGTAAATACATAGACAGTGGAAGTATTTTATGTTTACCGACTTGCAGAAGTAGTAAAATTTTTTTGGATTATACATTTTGAATTGGGAGACTGGATAACTAATTCACCCCCCTCTTAGCTATTCTAACAATTGGTATCAGAGTGGTGGTTTCTTAGAACATAGTTTTAAGGACTTCAACAAAAAGGTCTCAAGATGTATAAGAGGGAAGTGTCAAAGCTAAACAAAGATAACTTCACAGTATGGCAAAGCTGGATGAAGTTGCACATATCTAGAATTGATGGAGAATGGCTACATTGAACTGACACCAGGTCACTTGACTCTTGATCAACTGAAGGATAGGCATGAACACAATATTAATATGATGGAACTTGTTGTTTCCTATACCGACACCAAATTTAATGACATCAAGGAATGTGATACTACTAAGAATATGTGGGACAAGATGACTCTAATATACAGTGGAGATGCGAATGTCAAGAGAGCCAGAGCAGAAAGCCTAAGAGGTTGATTTGATGATATGAAGATGAAAGAAGGTGAGAATATTGTGCAATACACAAACAAACTAAAAGAGGTAGTACATGCTATTAGAGCATCTAGTATAGCTATTGATGATGAAATAGTGATAAGCAAGATTCTCAGAACTTTGCTGCCAGTTTATGTGATTAGGATCTCTGCAATTCATGAAACAAGGGATACATCCAACCTCACCCTTGACACTCTGATCGGTAAACTTACAACCTTTGAATTGAATAACTTTGACAACAGTGTTGTATCTTCTATTGAATCCACTTTCATGTCCTCTTTGAAGATTGGTAAGTCTAGTAGCAAGATTGATAAGAACAATGACAGTGATAGTAATACCAATGATGAACTTGATGAGCTTGAATCTCTTATGGCCAAAAGATTTCCCAAAGGTAAAGGAAGATATAGAGGCAAGTTACCTCTAGCTTGTTTTAATTGCAAAGAAGTTGGCCACATCACTGCTAGATGTCTGAATAAGAAAGATGATGATAGATCCAAAGACCAATTTGAAGGAAGCTATGGGAGAAGAGTCAACAAAGGCTACCGACACAACAAAAGAGACAATTGAGATAGCTATGACAAAGGGAAAAAGTTATGTTACATAGCTGAAGAGTTTGAATCTGAATCCAACACCGATAATGATGTAGAAGTAGTATTTGTTGCTATGAAGGATGATTCAGAGGAAGAAGAGAAACATGAGGAGACATCACTAATCTCTAAAGTAAGTAGAAATGATACATGGATCATAGATATTAGCTGTACACATCATATGATTGGTGATATAGAGAAATTTGATCTAATTGATGAATATGATGGTGGATCTATTAGAATGGGAAATGATGCACCTTGTATGGTGAGAGGTAAAGGTTCACTAATGATTAATGATAGAATAAAATGTGAGAATGCATACTGGGTAGATGGACTAAACTACAATTTGATAAGTGTGGCACAGCTAAACAACTCAGGTCACCAACTTTCTTTTGAGAGTAGAAAGGTAAGAATCTATGATGATGGAGGAAGACTTGTTGGAACCGGTACACAATCTAGAGGTAATCTATTTTATCTTGATATTGATAAATCTTCTTGTTTATTATTGAAAGATGAAGATGCATGGTTGTGGCATAAAATGTTATGTCATGTGAATTTTGATAACATGGTCAAGATTAGTAAGAAAAGAGTTAGAGGATTGCCTAACTTGTCAAAACTAGATCATGCTATGTGTCATGAATGTCAGAAAGGTAAGATGACTAAGTCCATTTTTAAAAGAAAAGACTACTCAACAAAGAAGATACTTGAATTGGTTCATACCAACCTATGTGGTCATATGAGAACTCAGAGCTATTATGGTGATAGATACTTTATTCTTTTTGTTGATGACTACACTAGACTGATGATTGTTATGTTTCTGAAAGAGAAATCTAAAGCTTTTAAGTATAAGGCTAAGGTAGAAAAAGAGACTGGAAAAGAAATCAAATGCTTAAGATCGGATAGAGGAGATAAATTTATCTCTGATGAATTTACTAATTTTTGTAATGAGAATGGTATTAAGAGACAGGTCTCTGCACCGAGAACACCTTAGCAAAATGGGATTGCTGAAAGAAGGAATAGGTCAATCATTGACTGTGCTAGAACACTAATGCTACAAAAGAATGTTACTCAGACATATTGGAGGGAAGCTATCAGCACAGCTGTATATGTGCTTAACCGAGTACAACTGAAGAAGGACACCAATTAGACACCTTATGAGCTATGGTTTGGACACAAACCTACTGTAAGTTATTTCAAAATTTTTGGAAGCAAATGTTTTATTCTGAAGGATGAGAGAAATGGTAAATTTGATTCTAAAGGTGATGAAGGAATATTCTTAGGATATTCTACTAAGAATAAAGCATACAAATGTCTAAATAAGGTTACAAATAAGATGATTGAAAGTACTAATGTTCGTGTTGATGAGTATGATGACATAAATATAGAAGAAAGAAAGGAACTGGAAGACTATGGTAGATTCACTTACATTGAACTTCCTGACTATCTACTGAAGTCACAACCTATGATAACTGGTCAGCAGGAAAATAACCCCGAGGAACAGGAAAGGGAAACTGACAAACAAGATGGTGCTACCGAGCAAGCAAATGAACCTGAACAGGATGAACAAGAAAGAAGAAATCAAGTACTAGCTAGTTTTGTTAGAAGACATCATCCTAAGACACAAATTATTGGAAACAAACAAGCTAGAACACAGACTAGAAGCAAAACAAGACAAGGTACATGTTTAGTTTGTGAATTTGAGCCAAAGAATGTGAAAGTTGCATTAGAAAATCAAGAATGGGTTAATGAAATGAAGGAGGAAATAGAACAAATAGAGAAAAACAAAACTTGGTCCTTAGTACCCCAACCTAAAGATAAGAATGTTATCGGTACTAAATGGATATTCAGAAACAAAATGAATGAAAATGGTGAAGTAACAAGAAATAAAGTGAGATTGGTATGCAAGGGATATGCACAGGAAGAAGGCATTGATTATGGTGAAACATTTGCACCTGTTGCTAGATTGGAAGGAGTTAGAATGTTACTTGCATATGCTACAACACAACAAATTTAATGTTTATCAAATGGATGTGAAATCAACATTTCTAAATGGTATACTTGAAGAAGAGGTCTACATAGAACAACCTGAAGGATTCGTTGATACAGACAATAGAAACATGGTATGTAGATTACACAAAGCTTTATATGGTTTGAAGCAAGCACCAAGAGCATGGTTTGAAAGACTACATACTTACTTGTTAAGTATTAGATTTGTAAGAACCAGTGAGAACAACAATTTGTACATGAAAGGTGATACTGATAACACTATTATCATTGCTGAAATTTTTGTTGATGATATTATTTTTGGAGGTCAAGATCATATATGTAAATCTTTTGTTGATGACATGAGGAATGAGTTTGAAATGTCTATGTTCAGAGAGATTAAGTTCTTTCTTGGATTACAAGTGATACAACAGAGTGATGGGATATTCATCACACAGTCCAAGTACATAAAGGAAGTCTTGAAGACATTTGGCATGGAAGATGCTAAACCTGTGGGAACACCGATGGCTACTGGAAGTAAATTGACAAAGGAAGATGAAACTATAGAGGTAAACTAGACACTTTACCGATCCATGATTGGTAAGCTAATGTATGTAGTTCACAGTAGACCAGATATAGCACATGATGTGGGAATTGTTGCTAGATATTCTGCTAATCCTAGAGAACCACACATGATTGCTACTAAAAGAATCTTAAGATATCTAAAAAAGATAGAAGATTATGGATTATGGTATCCTAAGGAAGGTAAGTTTGAGTTGAAAGTTTACACCAATGCTGATTGAGCTGGAAATGTGGATGACAGAATAAGTACCGCCGGAGGAGAATTTTTCTTTGGTGAAAGACTTGTAACTTGGACAAGTAAAAAGTAGGCTTGTATTTCTCAGTCTACAGCTAAAGTAGAGTATGTTGTTGCTACTACTAATTGCTCAAACATTGCATATATCAAATAAGTGTTGGAAGGAATGAATGAGGTAATCACTGACCCAGTGATCATATACTGTGACAACACAAGTGCAATTAATATCTCAAAGAATCATGTGATGCACTCAAAGACAAAGCATATATCAATTAAGTATCACTACTTAAGAGAACAAGTGCAAGAGAAGCAAGTAAAGTTAGAATTTGTTACATCTAAAGAACAACTTGCAGACATTTTTACAAAGCCTCTACCGAAGGAAACTTTTGAATATTTGAGGACTAGACTTGGGGTCTGTCCCCTGTCTATTGGTCACTAATGTGATATGGATGTTGCATTAGCCTAATCTTATTAGAAGATCATTCATGTTGATGCGGCATAGTTCACACTTTGAATTTTGTTCAAGGTTGTGATTAAGTTTGAAGAACTGAAACAGTTTGGGATATCAATATACTAAGATACAGAGGAAGTATTGGACACTAGAGAGTTATTTAGCTATTACAGAGATGATTATTTATTTGTTTCTTTGGCATTGTTGTCAAAGGGAGAGATAAATAATATGAAAATAAAAGGAGATTTTCATTGATGAGAACTATCTAAGGGAGAGATGATCTGAAAGGAAATTGAGAACTGAAAAGGTTATATCTACAGAATGATAAAGCTGTATTTTATAATGCTATTTTAGTAACATAGTGATTAAACATATTAAGCTAGGGAGAGCTTACACTATACAACATTTGATCATAAAGTTGTAGAAAACATGTTTGGTATGTGTATGGTACATTTCATATTACTTGAGTTTTCATCAATGCCAAAGGGAGAGATTGATGAACAACAACTGATTTAGAACTAGAATGAAGAATCTATAATTCAAGATTATTGAGGAGTTGATGATTAGATATGCAAGATGATTAAATCAGTATTATGTTGTCATTGATGTCAACTAGCTTGATAGTACTTATCTTGTAAGTTACTATACTGACACATCTAAAGGAAGGTGAAAGAGATGAAGAATAGAAATATCTACATGAGGAAGATGTATGACAAATGAGGATAAGGAATACACTGAGTAACTTGTTGATGAGTCTATGACTTGATGGAATTGAATTTATTATGTTGCATTCATCTATGATGAAGAATAAAGCTAAAAGACACAAAGTAGTGTTTTCGGTAAATAAAGCATTTCAGTATACACTGACGAAGTGTAGTGTATACCGAGCACAGTATTAACCGAGCTTGTGTTCAGCGATGCATTTCTTTGTTAACTGAGAAAAATAGAAAGGAATTAAATGATCAGTTTAGCTGATAAAGTGATGAGCTGTAAAGTGTATGAAATCGAGGTAATAGATAATGTTTGTTATGAAGATCGACGACTAACATAAATCAAAAGGATCTAATGGAGCAGATTGAAATGTGTTACTGACACATTAGCCGAGGGAGCTTAAAGTGAAAAAATCTATGAAAATGATTAAGCGGCAAAATATGAAGGAGGAAAAGAAAATGATTTACTTGTCTATATAAGAGACATTGGTTTCATTATGAAACGTATGCTGAAAGAAGAAGATACTGTAGAATAATCACGTGAAGAAGTTATTCTAATCATACTAGTTAATAAGAATTGAGCTGGAGAACAGTTACTGAGCTACAGAGAGTTATTACTGATGGACAGAGTTATTGAATCTACAGTGTTATATTGGTCAAAAATATTTGAATGAGCTGAACATTGATCTGTAAACTGCAAACTGAAGTTGTATTTAGGTAGATCACCTACTGTTACACATTTAACCATTATACATAGTTAAATCTCTTAACTGAGTGGACTATGAAAGTCTTTTGATGTTTCATTCATAGAGTGAACATTGTTATCTTGTCAACCCCAGAGTGACTATTGGTTGGATGATAACTTCTGGTCTAAAATCCTCTAACAAGGTCACACCTAACAGTGTGTTTGTAAACCTTTAACATGGTTGGGTCTTCACCGACCTCACTTCAGAAGAGTGAACAATTTTGGGTTGCCGGTCCTAGGTGGTTTTTCCCTTTACAGGGTTTCTATGTTAAATCTCTTATGTTATGTGTTGATTGTGATATTTGTTTGTGATCATACTTTGCATATTACATGTTAGATTTAATCGGTAATTAATACAGAGTTTAGATTGTCAATCGGTAAATAAACAGACAGTGGAAGTATTTTATGTTTATCGACTTGTAGAAGTAGTAAAATTGTTTTGGATTATACATTTTGAATTGGGACACTGGATAACTGATTCAGCCCCCTCTTAGTTATTCTAAAAAATTTATGATTATATTTGAATTATAAACCTTTAAACAAGTTTTATTTGTGCATGTACTTAATTTTTTTTTGCAGGACATGTGTATGTTGTTGTTGCACTTGAGGATAATGAAGAGCAGACAGAGTATTGGTTAGCTCAATGTGTAGAACCTAAGAAAAATTTGATATGTCATCAAGTAGATGATGATGATTTCTAGTATCCAATTGGGTCTTTTGTGGTAGTTGGTACATGGCTATGAAAATACCTGACAAGAAGGAATGGTTTACCATCTTTTGAAGACTACCAATCAAAAAAGAAGATTATGCACTATTCCCATTTGGTCGTGGAAACAAATATCAAATTGGAAAGATACAAAGGGAGACCTGCTAATAAAATATTATAGACACTTTCAATGGAAGAGCATGAGGCAATCATAAATGCATTGTAGAAAAGAGAGGATGTTGATGGTACATTAGGTTGAATCAAATTTATACATGTAAGTTTTTGTTCAATTTGTCATGTATTTTTATATATGTTTTTATAAATATAAATATCTATGTCTTCTTTGAAGTGTCATAATTTATAATTTAGAGCTATAGATTTGAAATAAATTAAAATTGACTTTAAATGAACTTGTATTAATTCTAACATTTCAACATTTATTTTTATGATGCAGGATGTCTGGAAGAACATAAACATGAACTATTTTTGCAATACAATGCACTCTTGTATTCGTCCAATTTTGGTTTTGTAATTTAATTTCATGAACTCACTTTTATGAATGTAACCAATTTTTTAAAAAATATTTAAGTTAAATTCATAGTTACATATTTACCTAATTTTATTCTAAATAGTAAACTATGCATATTGGTCAGATTATGTTCACTTAATAGATTATAATAGATTTATTTGTGCATCCATAAATTACTTGTAACATCGATATTGTTCTTGTCAATTACATGAAATAATCTAGATGTCATTGAACTATCTATAGATGGTTTTTAATATAGTTAATTATTAAAGTCAATATTAAGTTTGTAACATCCATATTGTTCTTGTCAATTACATGTAAATTAATAGACTCGTTGAACTAGATAGATGGTTTTTTTATAGTCAATCAAAGTGTTCATATTACTTGTAATGTATCTAGATATTGTTCTTCTCAATTACACATGAATTAATAGATCTCATTGTTAGATAGATTACATGTAAGCTCATATATATCTACATTCAAACCACTATTTGAAAAAATCATGAAATAGGATTAAAAGTCCACGAATAAGATAAATAACATAACAAGTCCTGAAATAATTTACATGTATCATAATTTCCATCATATCAACTCATGATATATATACAATCACAAAATAAATTCCTACTCTAAAAAAAAATTCAAGTACAATATATGATAACAAGTGGACTAGTATGTAATGCAAGTCCTATTCTAACAACAAGTAAAAATAATATGACAAGAAGTCATCATAACACAAGTCCAAATAATCATCATCATAACACAAGTCCAAATAGTTATCATAATCTAACTCTACTCATCTAGTTGATCTGTAGTCCTTTTCACTCCACGTGAAGAGGACTATGATGCATCAAGATCCTATGTCCAGTCCTGAGTACCCTCATATTGTTGTGTCTAGTCATGAGTACCCTCAGTGGTACATGAAAGTCCTCCCTCAGCTACATCAAAAGTGGATGCAGCCAAGTCCTATAAAAACATTTAAAGTACAAATTTTTAATAATTAGGTGTAAAAGATCTAAATACACAATGGACATTAAAAAATTACTTTTGATCATGACCTCAAAGGATAGTGTCGATGGCTGCATTTGGCTTAATCCTGTAGCCATGCCAAGACTCATGTTGGTGTCAACCTGAACAACATGTATATAAAGCATGAATCAAACTTATAGTACATATACATATATGAGAAAGTATATATAACTTGACTATAAATTTATGGAATATAAAAACATGTACATTACCTATGTGTGACATGTACCTAATGTCACTGATGATTCAAGATGTAAATGTGATTGTGCAACATGAGACAATCCAAAACCCTACAATTGAAAAAAAAATAAGTGCGAATCAAAGTTGTACATAAATTAGTAAGATATAAACACTTAAAATTAATAGAAAGTTAAACATACTACAGGTATATGCGGCTGACTCTCGGTGACTGATGGGGTAGAGAATGAAGGACTTCCAATCTCACTGGTACATGAGAGACCCTACAAAATCACAAAAATATGTCAAACACATTATCAATTAAACTTTATTTTGTTTAAAGTTTAAATGTATCAAGATCAAATTGCATACCATGAATGGAGCACCGAGATGTCAAGGTGTCGATGTCATATGATGATGACTAATGAATGATGGAAGGTCAGCCCTCCTCTATTCACCAAAAAATCCACATGTTATGGTTCATAATTATATAAATATGAAATTTAAGATTGCACTATATAAATTATAATTAAATTTACCTATGCGGGATGATCATCGTTTGCATTGACAAAATCAACATATGATGAGATATCATCTCCGACATCACCATGTGTGCCACCATCATCATCAGCATATCCACCATGTGTGCCACCACCAAGATCAATCTAGGGACCCCTACATATACCCCCACAACTTGTGCAAACATGTGCTATGATGGGGGAAGCCCTCGCGTAGGTCAAGTGTTGTAACAAATTTCCTATAAGAACACTCAAAGAACCGAGAGATGACTGCACTGCTTAATGATGGATTGGTGCAGGAACTACAAGAGAAGGAAGAGGAACAAGAGGCTCATTGTGCACATGATTTCTACTTCTATCACTCAATTTGGCCCCTGGCCTATCCTATGGCATGCCCCGACCAACCCCTTGGAATTCTCTCATGTCAAAATAATTGGGTTTCCTACCCAATTCAAATTCAGCCCATAATTTTTTCAAAAAATAAAGTGGGACCTCATGATTAGCATGTGGTGGATGGTCAAATACCATCCACCACCACTCCCAAAAATGCTCTGATATACCAGGGTGTCTACACCATCTAATGGAAGTACGTGGCTTCTTTCCAAGTATCTGCTCACCCACTGTAGGGTTCAAAAAATAGCGTGCCATATCAGTTTTTGTAATTTTTAAATTATTAACCTCTTTATAAGAGAGGTTGTTAGCATAATCTACACGCATACTCTCCCTCCATGACTCAAAACTATAAATCTTAGACTCTGATGTGTGTACAGAATCTACTATGCCTTGCATGCTATTTGCAAGGCGTAGTAGATGAGCTGATGGATAGGCACCATTCCTAATAATATTTATATATCTCATTGTTGCCTCTACATTTATCCTAATATTATCTCTTAACTCTATAGGTGGAGTTGGAGGTGGAGGGGGAGGGGGAGGTGGAGGTGGAGGTGGAGGTGGTGGTGCATGCTGACCTATAAGCTCATCAATATGAAAATCATCCATATTGCCAATCTGCGTATATATAAAAACATGATAATTTATAATTAACATACTGTAAATTATATTTTACCTCACAAAGAATATCTTAAATAATTAAAACTTGAGAGAGACAGAGATAGAGACAGAGACAGAGACATAGAGACAAAGAGATAGACAGAGATAGAGACAGAGACAAACATAGAGAGAGAGAGAGAGAGAGAGAGAGAGAGAGAGACTCAAATAAAAATTTAATTCTGTTGAATGTCATAATTTAAAAATTAACATATAAGTTATTTACAATTTACAGGTTACAAAGACAATCAAGACAAATGTTTAAATGTTTTTTTTTAAGAATGTACACCTATGTGGTTGAAAAAATATTCCACTTGGTTTTTGATGTTTTTAAAATTCTATGTTTCGAAAGGTTTTGATTCAAGGAACATGTTTTAACAATTTTTAGAGAGCTCGATTGGAGAGAGAGAGAAAAGAGGACAGAGAGATGAAAGAGAGAGGAGTGAGAGAGAGAGAGAGAGAGTTTTGTTTTAAAATATTTATCTTCTACCTATGGTTTGTTATTTTATTTACACATGTATAAATTTATGTTTTGGTTTTCTACTTCTAGGGTTTTTCTATTTAATTTTGTCTAGGTTAACATTTTTGTTTTATTACGTAGGGTTAAGTTATAAGTTTTAACATTTTTCTACTTTGGTACACTAATTTACAAAATAAATTAAAATTAAAAGGAACTACTTGAAACATAAAATATAATTAAATTTAAACAATAATTTTGAAAAGAACATTAAACTACATTTTTTAATTAAAAATAACTTGAAATTACAATTTTTAATGACGAAAATGATAAAAAAAAACAATAGTAAGTACTTGGAACATGAAAAAAATGGCAGAGGGGGTCGGTAGGAGAAGCTAAAACGGGCACCCGAGCTCTGCTAAACGTGATCCCATTCTTGAAAGTGAAAATGAAAAACAAAACTGTAAAATATAAAAAATAAATAGATTTTCAAAATGGGTGCCCATTTTTTACAAATCGGGCCCCTGTTTTGTAAAAATCAGGCCCCTATTTTGGTTTGGGTACCCGATCCGAAATAGGTGCCCGATTTGTGAATATGGATTGGGATCCTGAACCTAAACAAGTGCCCGATTTGTAAAAATCAGTTGACCGTTTCTTATTTCAAATTTTTCCATGAGCGAACTTCTGTAGAATTGGTACCCAACTTCTTGCAGTGACCCGAGTATGAAGGTACTCCTGATAATAAGAAAGTTAAGATAGCAGTCACAAAGTTGAAAGGTCATGCATGTCTCTTTGGTGGGATCATTTGCAAACTAAGAGATAGAAGAGAGAAAAAGAAAAGATCAAGACATGGATGAAGATGCTTGGAAAGATGAGGAAGAAGTTTCTTCCAGCTGATTACCAAGTTAGTTTGATGAGAAAAATGTAAAATTTGAGACAAAAGTACATGAGTGTGAAAGAATATACTGAGGAATTTTACAAATTGGATATAAGATCTGGACATGTGGATGATGAAGTTGAGAAGGTGGCTAGATACCTGAATGGTTTGAGGACATCGATTCAAGATGAGATCAGCTATGCTAAAGTAAATAGTGTGGAATAAGCATACCAATTTTATTTTGATGCAGGAGCATCTTGGGTCCTTGGCAATCCTATGTCACCAAAAACATTTTGGAGTTTGTCTGTGTTTCTTAGTTTCTTCTTTGACTGATTAGGTTAGTAGTTGGTCAGTTCCTTTGGTTACCAAGTGTGGTCAGTTATCTCCTGGGTGGTCGATTGTTTCATTGGCGCTCGGCGATGCTTGTTTGCTACTCGGTCATCCTTGCTTACCGAGTAGTTTCTTTTGAGTTCCTATTGAGCCAACTTGTGCATTTATTATGGGTCACAAATTTAATGATGGAATCCATCATTGGGAAGCATGTGGTCCTAGATTTGACCATTCCTTCTATTTATTATGGAGCTAAAGGCTGACTTAGTTTGGTAGACTCTTGTATAAATGTAGTTGTTTGGTTGTAGTTTAGGGAGAGTTTTAGGTAGAATATAGAAGATAGTAAGAATAGAGATTGTTGGTAGATCCTCACATGTTTGAGGAATTTTTTAATACATTGTAATAACTAGCCCTAACTAGGAAGGCCTTATAGCCCCGCATGTATGATTCTATTTGATGAAAATTAATGTAAGATCCTGCATTCTCTCTCTCACTATTGGGTGTTGTTGCTTCCATGTGTTGTTGAGTAGGCTGGATCATTAGGGTGTGCTATTTTTTTGGCCCCTCTTGACCCTACCCTTGCATTAGGTGGTATCGGAGTGAGGTGAGATCTTGATCTAGGTTTGTGGATCTAGGTTTTTAGGTTCCTCTTGAGAAGCCCTAGTTGATTTTTGTGGGGTAGTAGATGGCGATCTGACCTGTAATTATAGAGGGTTGTCAAGATGGTTCATGGGAGTTGAGATGTAGATCCAAGATTGGAAGATATGCTAAGGTAGATTGCTTCTAGATTAGAAGATGTTGAAACAGCCCAAAGAAGAGGACATCTTGAAGATGTTAGTGATGATGAAGTTGAGGAAGAACAAGCGAATGCAGAACCTGCACCTATTATGGATCAAGGTGAAGAAATATTTTTGAAGGCTTTGACAAGTCTAAAGTCTACACCACATTTCAATCCTCCTATGTATAGTGGAAAATTGGATTCTGATGAATTGGTGGACTGGATCACTGAGATGGAAAAGTATTTTGAGTATGAAAACATTCTTGAAGACAAGAAGGTGAAGATTGCAAGCAAAAAGTTGAAAAGTCATGCATCCTTATGGTGGGAACATCTATAGCTGCATAGGAAGAGGAAAGGCAAAGACAAAATCAAGGTATGGAATAAAATGGTGAATAAATTGAAAGGAAAGTTCTTACCTTGTGATTATCAGATTAACCTAGTTTGGTGAATGCAAAGTTTAAGGCAGAAAGATAGCTCGATAAAAGAATATACTAAGGAATTCTATAGATTAGATATCAGATCTAGACATGATGAAGATGATGTGGAAAGAATTGGTAGATACCTGAATGGTTTAAGATTTTCCATCCAAGAGGAAATTAGTATGGTCAAGTTGGAGAACATTGAAGAGGCTTATCAATTTGCTTTGAAGGTCGAGGAGAAATTGAAAAAGAGACATGAGTAGAGACAAAGAGGTCGAGGTGGTATATTCCATAGAGGAAGAGGTAGATCTAATGGTGAAAATGGTAGATCTAAACCAGAAAAGACAAATCTAGATAAAGGCAAGACCAAGTGGAAAGGTGAAAGTTCATCTAGAGGTAGAGGCAGTAACTACCAAGGTGGTTATAGTAGAGGAAGTTTCTGAGGAACTTGTTACAACTGTGGAGAAGAAGGACATAGATCTTTTGAATGTACACATGCTAGTAAGAAGGCTAGTAGTAATAGAAATGCTTTGGTGCAAGAAGAGTCACTGAATGAACCTAAGAAAGAAAATAACTTGATGGTAAAGAGAGCACTATGGAATGAAAGCAAAAAGGAAGATCTGATAAGGAAAAGTTTGTTCAAGACCAGACGTAGAGTTTCTGACAAAGTTTGGAAGGTAATCATTGATAGTGGTAGCTTGGAGAATTTGGCATCTATAGAGATGGTCACAAAGTTATAGTTGGAAAGGTTGGCACATCCAAATCCCTATCAGATATCATGGATCAAAGATGAGCATACACTCCTGGTAAGTGAACAGTGCTATGTGAATTTGAAGATTGGAAAATACTATGATAAGGTGTTATGTGATATCATGCCTATGGATTGTTTTCATATTTTGTTGGGTAGACCTTGGCAATATGATAGACATGCTATATATGATGGAAGATTGCATAATTATACTATTGTGGCTGATGGAAGAAAACAAATCTTGTTACCATTGATGAAAGAACCTATTAGTAATGTTTGCACATCTATGAAAGTTTGTTTGATGGAGGGAAGAAAGTTTGTTAACTCTTTGAAGAAGAATGATGTATGTTTTGTTATGATTCCTAATAAACCAAGTAAGAAAATAGAGGATAATGTCCCCGAGGAGATTGATAAGTTACTCACCAAGTATAGAGATATCATTTTTTATAATATACCTGATGGTTTACCACCAAAAAGAAGCATTAATCCTTGTATGGATCTAATCCCTAGAACTAGTTTACCGAATAAGGCACCTCATTGGTTGACACCTACCAAGAATCAGGAATTGAACCAATAGATTCAAGAGTTGTTGGAGAAAGGTTTGGTCAGAGAAAGTTTGAGTCCTTATGTAGTACATGATATATTGGCACCAAAGAAGAATGGAGAATGGAGAATGTGTACTGATTCCAGAGCAATCAATAAGATAATAGTGAAGTATAGGTTTCCTATACCAAGAATGGATGACATAATGGATAGTTTGACTGGAGCAAAATATTTCACCAAAATTGATTTGAAAAGTGGGTATCATCATATCAGAATTAGAGAAGGTGATGAATGGAAGACTGCTTTCAAGACAAAAGAAGGTTTGTATGAGTGGTTGGTTATGCCTTTTGGTTTAACTAATGCACCGAGTACTTTTATGAGGTTGATGAATGAAGTTTTGAAGAAATTCTTGGGTAAGTTTGTGATTGTATATCTGGATGACATTCTGATATTCAGTAAAACTAGAGAAGAACATTTGTTGCATCTTAGACAAGTTTTGCAGAGACTAAAAAAGGAAAAGTTGCTAATAAATCTGAAAAAGTGTTCATTTATAAAAGAAGAGATTGTGTATTTGGGATTTGTGATCTCAGCTAATGGTTTGAAGATGGATCTTGAAAAGGTTGAAGCTATTTTGAATTGGCCTACACCTGTGAATGCTATTGAGGTAAGATCATTTCATGGTTTGGCAAGTTTTTACCAAAAGTTCATAAGGAATTTCAGTTCAATTTGTAATGCTATAACTGAGACTATGATAGGAGACAAAAGGGAATTCAAGTGGACACATGGAACTGGAAAAAATTTTGAGACTCTGAAGCAAAAGGTTGTTGAATTACCTATTTTGGCATTACCTGATTTTAGTAAGGTATTTCAAGTAGAATGTGATACAAGTGGAAGTGCAATTGGAGCTATGTTGAGTCAAGAAGGTAAACCTGTTGCTTTCTTTAGTGAAAACTTGAATGATGCTTGAAGGAAATATTTTGTGTATGATCAAGAATTCTATACTATTGTTCAAGCACTAAAGAAATGGAGACATTATTTGATACCGAGTGAATTTGTGGTGTATGCTGATCATAAGGCTTTACAATATTTGGGTAGTCAGAATGAGTTGAATCAGAGACATATGAAATGGGTTGAGTATTTGTTGTGGTAGATAGATTTTCAAAGATGGCACATTTTATACCTTGTAGAAAGACATCAGATGTAGTACATGTAGCAGATCGTTTCTTTAAGGAAAATGTTAGATTGCATGGATTACCAAGGAGTATTATCTCTGACCAAGATAGTAATTTTATTGGATACTTTTGGAAAAACTTGTGGAAGAAATTTGGCACTGAGTTGAAATATAGTTCTACATTTCACCCACAAACTGATGGACAGACTAAAGTTGTGAACAGAAGTTTGGAAAATCTTTTGAGATGTTTAGTTGGAGACACGCCGAGTAATTGGGATTTTGTATTGGCACAAGTAGAATTTTCATACAATAATTCAGTGAATAGGAGTACTAGAAAGACACCATTTGAGATTGTGAATGGCACACAACCAAGAGGTATATCTGATTTGAGAGACATTGCTGATGAAAGTAAGAGAAGTACTGAAGGAGTGAAATTTTCTGAGTACATGAAGACATTTCATGAAGATGTGAAGCTGAAGCTGGAAGAAAGTAATCAGAAATACAAAGACAGAGTTGATAGATCAAGGAGACATAAAACTTTTGATGTTGATGATGAAGTGATGGTTCATTTGAAGAAAGGTCAATTTCCTGTTGGAACATATTGGAAGTTGAAAATGAAGAAGTTTGGACCTTGCAAGATTTTGAGGAAATTTGACAATGGAAATGCATATGAAATTGAGTTACCTAATGACATAGACATATCATTGATTTTCAACATTGTTGATTTGTATGAGTATCATGAACCTGATGAAGAAGTGATAGTACCTATAGAGTATCCTAAGAAGTAGAATGAAGAAGTTGAGTAGATCCTGAAGCAAAGAGTTGGCAAAAGTACAAGAGGAAAACAATATATGGAATATCTAGTAAAATGGAAGAATAGACCGATGGAAGACAATTCTTGGATTTCACAGTCTGAGTTGGATGCAACATAGATCATACCTACCAAATGATTTGTAGAATCATTTCAAAATAACCCCAGGTGTCTGATGCAGGAGCATCTTGGGTCCTTGGTAATCCTGTGTCACCAAAAACATTTTGGAGTTAGTCTGTGTTGCTCAATTTCTTCTTTGACCGAGTAGGTCAGTAGTTGGTTGGTTCCTTTGGTTACCAAGTGTGGTCAATTATCTCCTGGGCAATCAGTTGTTTCATTGGCACTCGGCGATGCTTGTCTGTTGCTCGGTCATCCTTGCTTATCGAGTAGTTTCTTTTGAGTTCCTGTTGAGCCAACTTATGCATTTATTATGGGTTGTAGATTTAATGATGGAATCCATCATTGGGAAGCATGTGGTCTCAGATCTGACCATTCCTTTTTTTGATTGTGGATCTAAAGGCCAACTCGGTTTGATAGACTCTTGTATATATGTAGTTGTTTGGTTGTAGTTTAGGGAGAATTTTAGGTAGAAGATAGAAGATAGTAAGAATAGAGATTGTTGGAAGATCCTCACATGTTTGAGGAATTTTGTAATACATTTTAATAACTGGCCCTAATCAGGAAGGCCTTACAGCCCGACATGTATGATTCTATTTGATGAAAATTAATGGAAGATCTTGCATTCTCTCTCACTGGTGGGTGTTGTTGCTTCTGTGTGTTGTTGAGTAGGCTGGATCATTAGGGTTTTCCATTTGTTTGGCCTCTCTTGACCCTACCCTTGCATCATCTTTGAAGGAAAGAGAGTGATTAACAAAAAGACATGATCAAAGACAGAGAGGAAGAGGTGGCAGATTTTAGAGAAGTAGAGAAAGTAGCATATTTGACAATGCAATAAAAGATAAAGGATGGAAAGATGAACCTATTGTTAGAAGAGGTAATTAATCTAGAGGTAGCTACATTGGTTACTCTAGGAATAACAATAATGGGAAAAGAGAAGATAAATCTTGGTTTAGAGGTACTTGTTAAAAATGTGGTGAAGAAGGACATAGAGCCTTTAAATGTACTAACTCTGGAAAGAAGACTGGAGGTAATGGCAAAAAAAAATTGGCTTGTAAAGAAGTTGAGGAATTATCTAATGAACCTAATGTTAGGAATGAATGCTGGATGTTGGAATTCATTCTGTAGCATTTTTTGTTGCATTCATGACTATGATTGTCATTGATGTCAACACAGTGATCTTCTGGAGACTAGCAGAGAAGAAGACAATGTTTTGATTAGCACACGTGGGATATTGTAGTTGGAGCTATGTGATGTTGAGGTTATATTATTTGATATTTTATTTGTCTATGGTTAAGAGCACAAATAGTAATTCATTTATTCATAGAAGTTATGAGCATTTTGGTGGAAGCAGTATTTAGGCAGTGTTCCTGAGTAGCGGTTCGTGGAAATCAGATGATATCTCCTAATTGGGATGGAATCTAGTTTTGCGTAGTTAAAGGGAAAGTTGAGCCACATTGATAGTGATGTGGTTCATAGCACAAACTTTGAGGTTGCATGAGTGAAGAGTTATTATATCTGGAAGCTGACAGTTTTGTGTAATTTTGATGTAACGTGTGGAAACTTTTATTTTGTATTTGTGTGCCGACTCATTTGTAATTATTTGAGTGTGGTATAAAGGAAGGAATATTTTTCTTTATTGTATGTAGTGGTAGTAATGTGAAAGAAGTGTGAGCATGGTATGGTTGAATGTGAATGTAAGCATGAAGTGAAGAAAGGAGCTAATGAAGTTGTGAAAGTGAAATTGTGAAGGCAGACATGCGAAGTACAGAGATCTAGAATTGAGATCTGGTGTAGCAGTGAGTGTGGTTTGTCATAGTAAGGAGGTAACATATTTCATATAATTCTACTAAATAATATTAAGGTCATTTGGATAGTGTGTTCAGTGATCTTACGCTGAAGCTGTTTGGGCAGTGGGTCCTTTTGTCTTCCATAACTCCTAACAGGGTTAGAATATTTTAACAGGGATTCAAAATCTCCTAACAGGGATTCATATGTACTAAATTTATTTCATAAGACTCCTAATAAATTCCATCCTTTCATAAGGAATATTTATATTAGTGCATCTTTTGTGGGCATCATTCCCACCGGGGTTTACTCTTTGATCAAGAGGTTCCCTAGTCAACATATCTTGTGTTATTGTATCATTGTGTATGAATATCTTTCTATGGCTGGTAATTACATTGCTTACATGGTTAAATGTTGTTGAAGTTGATAAAGGTTATAATTATCTGATAACGGATTCAGCCCCCCCTCTTAGTTATCTTGGTGGACTTTACTTTCTAACAATTGGTATCAGAGTAGCAGGTCCTTGAAAGAAAAGTTTAACAGCTTAAGGAGATCCATGGAAAATTTTAGGAAAGAAAGCCCTAAGTTTGATGGAGTAAATTTTGACAGCTAGAAAGAGAAGATGAAGACACATCTACTATGTTCAGGACTAGGTTATTGGTTGATTACAAAGAATGACAAGACTATCATTGGAGAAGATAATCTTGAGACAAGATCTAAAGATGAGCTAGATCTATTCATGTGTAACATACTTGCAAGAGAAGCACTTTTGACTGCACTTCCAAAGAATGAATATAGTCAGGTAAAATGTTTAACAAAAGCCCATGAAATTTGGAAAGCTTTACACTCTACTTTTGAAGGTGATGAACATGCAAAGAGAGCTAGATTACATAATTGGATATGTGCATTTGAAGATATAAGAATGATGGAAGATGAATCTGTTAGAAGCTATAGTGGTAGAATGTTAGAAATTGTTGCAGGAATAAAAGCTTGTGGAGGAACAAAGATAAAGAATGAAGTGATATGGAAAATTTTGAGGACATTGACTCATGTATTTAAGTAGACAACACAGATGATTGAACAAGTTATACCTTGTACTACAAACTTTACAAGAGAGACTCTTCTTGGAAGATTGGAAGTAGTAGAAATGAACCTGAGGGTATCAGGAGACTTACCTTGAATGGAGACAACATTCAATGCTCTTAGTATTCATCCTACTTTGTCAAGAAGTACTAGTGTGAGTGGAGATTATGCCAGTAAGCAGATCTAGAAATAAAGAAGATAAGAAGATTGAAGAAGGTATTGCCTTGCTTGTGGAAAGAGAACTAGACGGTAAGAAAAATTTTAAATGTTGGACTTGTCAAGAATATGGTCATTTTGCATCTAAGTGTCCTAAGAGAGTTAAGAAGTACAAAAATAATTTCAAGCCTAGAAGATCTAAGGAATGTTATTATGCTAATGATGAAGAACTTGAAGCTAGTATAGAAAGAACTTTGAGTGAAAGTGATACTGAGAATAATGATGAAATAGGATTTGTAGCAATTAAAGAAGAGAATTCTAAATCTAATGTTAAGGAAGAAAAAACATTAGTTTCCAAAGTTGAAAAGAAATTTGATTGGATTATAGACAGTGGTTGTTCACATCATATGACTGGTGACATGAAGAAGTTCATAAAGTTTAACAATTATGATGGAGGAATTGTTAGAGTTGGTAACAATGCACCTTGTTTGATTAAAGGTATAGGATATATTACTCTTGATGGAAAAACTAATACTGATGATGTTTACTTTTCTGATGGATTGAAACATAATCTTTTGAGTGTTGGATAGTTAGTGGATAAGGGATATCAAGTTTGGTTTACTGAGAAAATTGGTGTGATAAAGGATAAAGATGGAAATCTGATTGGAACTGGATCTAGAACCAGAGGTAATGTATTTTAGTTGAATACTACTGAGATGACATGTTTGATTACTAAAATTGATGACAATTGGTTATGGCATAGAAGGTTTTGTCATATAAACTTTGATAACATTGTGAAAGTGAGTACTACACTTGCAGTAAGGGATTTGCCTAAAATTATGAAGCCTACTAACATGATTTGCAAAGAATGTGTGATGGCTAAGCAAAAGAGAAGTTCATTTCTTAGTAAGAAGTTCACATCGGCAGAGAAGTTGGAGATTGTTCATACAGACTTGAGCGGTCCTACCAAGACTAGAGGATTCTATGGAGAAAGGTATTTTATGATTCTTGTTGATGATTTTACAAGAATGATGTGGATTGCATTTCTAAAAGAAAAATCTGAAGCATTTGATAAGTTTAAGATCATTAAGAATAAAGTTGAGAATGAATCTGGAATGAAGATTAAATGTTTGAGATCTGATAGAGGTGGAGAATTTACTTCTAGAGAGTTTAACACTTTTTCTGAAGTGAATGGTATTAAGAGACAGTTTTTAGCCCCTAGAACACTTGAACAAAATGGTATTGCAGAAAGAAGAAACAGGTCAGTGACTGAAGTAGCAAGAGCTATGTTATTTGAGAATGATTTGGCAAAGATATTTTGGAGAGAAGTAGTGAATACAATAGTATATACAATGAACAAAGTACAAATCAGAGTAGACACAGACAAGACACCTTATGAATTATGGTTTGGACATGCACCCTCAGTTAAGTATTTTAGAATTTTTGGAAGAAAATGTTATATAAAGAGAGATGATGATATTGGAAAGTTTGATCCTAGAAGTGATGAAGGTATTTTTCTTGGATATTCTTTGAAGAGCAAAGCATATGGATGTTACAATAAGAGAACTAAAACTATTGTTGAAAGCACAAATGTTAAGTTGATGAGAAGTTTAAAATTCAGGAAAGAATGCTTGACTATGAATCTGATGAAGAAGGTCATCCTCAGCCTAACATTGAAACTATTAAATTATTCTATGAGACTGACAGTGAAATATTGAATGAGAGTCCTGTAGAAGAAACCAAAGAGGAATCTATAGAAGAATCTAGAGTTGAAGCAAGATCTATAACTATGACACCGAACAGGTATATATCAAGACATCATCTTGTTGAAAAAGTTGTTGGAAATTTGGACAGAGGAGTTCTGACTCAGAATAAGGTACATTTATGTTTGATTTCTCAAATTGAACCTAAATCTACTAGTGAAGCTTGTGAAGACAAACATTGGATTAATGCTATGAAAGAAGAACTAGATCAAATTGAAAAGAACAAGACATGGGAATTGTTCCCTAGACCTAAAGACAAGAATGTGATTGGAACTAAATGGGTATTCAGAAATAAGATGAATGAACAAGGAGAAGTAGTAAGAAACAAAGCAAGATTACTTTGTAAAGGATACTCGCAGCAAGAAGGAATTGAATATGAAGAAACTTTTGCACCTGTGGCAAGAATTGAAGCAGTAAGAATGTTCCTGGCATATGCATCTTTTAAGAAATTCAAAGTGTATCAGATGGATGTGAAGTCAACATTTCTAAATGGAGAATTGGAAGAAGAAGTCTACATTGAGTAGCCTTAAGGTTTTTCTTTGACTCAAGAAGGAGATATGGTATGTAAACTGAAAAAAGCATTATATGGACTAAAGCAAGCACCTGGAACTTGGTATGCTAGACTGGATAAGTATTTGTTGAAATTGGGATTTACTAAAGGAATAGTTGATAGCAATCTATACATTAAAAAAATTGAAAATGGTTTGTTGATTATAGTTATTTTTTTTTATGACATTATCTTTGGAGGAGAAGATGAAGCTAGTGACAAATTTGCTAATGAAATGAAGACTGAATTTGAAATGAGTATGATTGGTGAGATGAAATACTTTTTGGGATTATAGATAACATAGGATAGTGATGGTATATTTGTATGTCAGATAAAGTACTTGAATGATTTTTTGAAAAGATTTGGAATGGAGAACTATAAACCAGTTGGAACACCTATGGTTACAGGACATAAACTATCTAGCAAAGATGAAACACCGGCAGTTGAGCAAAAGAAATACAGATCCATGATTGGAGGATTACAGTACTTAACACATACTAGACCAGATATACAACATTCAGTTGGAATGGTAGCAAGATTTCAAGCTGAACCTAGAGAGTCACATTATACAACAGTAAAGAGGATACTAAGATATTTAAGAGGTACAATGGACTATGGATTGTGGTATGAAAAATATGATGATTTTACCCTATGTGCATATACAAATGTTGATTGGGGAGGTAGTATTGATGACAAGAAAAGAACCAGTGGTGGAGCCTTTTTTCTTGGAGGAAGATCATTTTCTTGGCTAAGCAAGAAGTAGAATTGTATTTCACAAAGCATAGTAGAAGCAGAGTATGTAGCAGCAACAAACAATTGTAACCAGATAATTTGGATGAAGTAGATGCTGAAGGATATTAGAATTAGGTTTGTTCAGCCTGTTGTCATACATTGCAACAACACCAGTATAGTTAGTATGTCTAAGAATCATGTTTTACATTCTAAGACTAAGCATATAGAGATCAAGTATCATGTTGTAAGAGAGAAAGTTGCTAAAAAAGAAGTCAGATTGGAGTACATAAGCACAAAGGAACAAATAGCAGACATATTTACAAAACCTTTGCCTAAGGATACATTTGAGTATTTGAGAGTTATGCTTGGGGTTATGCCCCAGCCTACTTATGAGTAATGATGAAGTTGGTTGCATCGGTCCAGTGGTATATGAGCCCTATCTTTCTTCTGGATTGGATGTTGGTACTTCCTCTATGGGGGAGTATGTGAGCTGAGTCATGAGGACTCTTGTGAATGTATTTTATGAACAGTGTCTATTGACATTGAGTTGTTGTTGACATAGTGATGAAATTTTTGTCATTGATGTCAATGGGGGAGAAATGTACATGAAAAACCATTTGTACCATCTGTTGGAGAGAACTGAATAGGATAACAAAGCAAGATTTGAAATGTTTGTCAAAGCAGCAGTGTTGTAGTATTGGATTTTTGGAACATTGCATGGTTTTTCATCTATGTTTCCATAAATGAAAATGGGGGAGATTTTTAGGAATGAATTTTGGATGTTGGCAGTCATTTTGTAGTAGTTGTTATTGCATTCATGACTATGATTGTCATTGATGTCAACACAGTGATCTTCTGGAGACTAGCAGAGAAGTAAACAATGTTTTGATTAGCGCACATGGGATATTGCAATTGGAGCTATGTGATGTTAAGGTTATATTATTTGATATGTTATTTTTCTATGGTTAAGAGCACAGATAATAATTCATTTATTCATAGAAGTTATGAGCATTTTGGTGGAAGCAATATTCAGGCAGTGTTCCTAAGTAGCGGTTTGTGGAAATCAGATGATATCTCCTAATCGGGATGGAATCTGGTTTTGTGCAGTTAAAGGGAAGGTTGAGACACATTGATAGTGATGTGGTTCATAGTGCAAACTTTGAGGTCACATGAGTGAAGAGTTATTATATCTGGAAGCTGACAGTTTTGTGTAATTTTGATGTAGCGTATGGAAACTTTTATTTTGTATTTGTGTGTCGACTCATTTGTAATTATTTGAGTGTGGTATAAAGGAAGGAATGTTTTTATTTATTGTATTTAGTGGTATTAATGTGAAATAAGTGTGAGCATGGTATGGTTGAATGCAAATGTAAGCATGAAGTGAAGAAAGGAGCTAATGAAGTTGTGAAAGCGAAATTGTGAAGGAAGACATGCGAAGTACAGAGATCTGGAATTGAGATCTGGTGTAGTAGTGAGTGCGGTTTGGCATAGTAAGGAGGTAACATATTTCATATTATTCTACTGAATAATATTAAGGTCATTTGGATAGTTTGTTCAGTGATCTTACCCTGAAGCTGTTTGGGCAGTGGGTCCTTCTGTCTTTCATAACTCCTAACAGGGTTAGAATCTTTTAACAGGGATTCATAATCTCCTAACATGGATTCATATGTACTAAATGTATTTCATAAGACTCCTAACAAAGTCCATCCTTTCACAAGGAATATTTATATTAGTGCATCTTTTGTGGGCATCATTCCTACCGGGGTTTACTCTTTGATCAAGAGATTCCCTAGTCAACATATCTTGTGTTATTGTGTCATTGTGTATGAATATCTTTCTATGGTTGGTAATTACATTGCTTACATGGTTAAATGTTGTTGAAGTTGATAAAGGTTATAATTATCTAATAACTAATTCACCCTCCCCCCTCTCAGTTATCTTGGTGGACTTTACTTTCTAACACCTAAACATGGTGAAAATTTGATGCTAAGAAGGATCTTGTGGAATGAAGTACTTAGCTGATAAGGAACCCATTCTGAGGAAAAGTTTGTTTAGAACCAGATGTAAGATTGTTGATAAATATTGCAAGGTAATCATTGATAGTGGAAATTATGATAATTTGGCATCCGAAGAGCTGGTTAAAAAATTCTAGTTACACAGATTGAGACATCCTAAGCCTGACCATATTGCTTGGATCCAGAAGGAGCATAAACTACTTGTAAGTGAACAATGCCGTGGTAAATTCAAAATTAGGAATTATCATGATGAAGTCTTGTGTGATATTATACCTATGAATTGTTGTCATATTCTTTTGGGTAGACCTTGGCAATATGATAGGAAAGCTTTGCATGATGGTAGATTGAATTAATATACTATTTGGATGGATGGAAAGAAACAAGTATTATTGCCTTTAGCAAAGAAGTTTGATGAAGGTCATTTTACTATGGTCAGAGTATGCTTGGTTGAGGGTAAAAAGTTTGCAAGAGAAATGAAACAACAAAATGTTTGCTATGCTTTAATTCGAAGGAACACTGAAAAACAAGATGAGTTAGAACATGCACCTGAGGTTAAACCTTTGTTGACTGAATTTCATGACATCATTTCTGATAATGTACATGATGGTTTGCCTCCTATGAGAAGTATAATTCACTGTATGGATTTGATACCTGGAGCTATTTTTTCTAATAAAGCACCACATAGGTTGACACCTAATGAAAAGACTGAGTTGAATAGACAAGTGTACGAATTTCTTGAGAGAGGTTTGATTAGGGCAAGTTTGAGTCCTTGTGCAGTACTTGTTGTATTAGCACCAAAAAAGAATGGAGAATGGAGAATGTGCACTAATTCTAGAGCTATAAACAAGATAACAATAAAGTACATATTTCCTTTGCCTAGGATGGATGACATAATGGATAGTTTGAGTGGAGAAAATTATTTCACAAAGATTGATTTGAAGAGTAGTTATCATCAGATTAGGATTAGAGAAGGGGATGAATGGAAAATTACTTTTAAGACTAATAAAGGTTTGTATGAATGATTAGTTGTGCCTTTTGATTTGACTAATGGGTAAGTGCACAAAGATGGGGGACCAAAAAGATGCCACTTTTCTTTTTGGCCCCCAATCACGCATAGTGCGCATGCACTAAAGGGCGTGCGACCTATAGCTTGGGTTGCCCAAGCCTTAGGCTTGGGTAATGCAAAACAAAGCGCACGTTCCAAATAGGGTGCATGCCAAATAGGGCATGTGCCAAATAGGGTGCACACGCTTTGTAAAATCCCAAACTTTTCACCCCCATGCACACTATGTATAAATTTACATGGGGTGTACGCCCTATACGGCATGCGCCCTATGTAAGATATGATTTATATAGTGTGAGAGAGAGAGAGGGGGGGTAATTTATACAAATATAACATTTAAGTATAAGTTTGATAATTTTAATTTCTTATACTTTAAGTTATATTTGTATAAATTATAAAATATAATGCTTTCAGGATGTTTGGGATAGGTTCCCGCTTCATAAGAGTTAACATGCAGATTCTAGATTTGAAAAATTCCAGACTTAGCCAAATTTCAGGATTCAGCAAGCCTTCAGTAGGGTTACCTCCCAAAACCCATCATGGATTTCTAAGGTCAAACTAAAACTGGCAAAAGGATTCCCAAAGGGTTTTAACTCTTTTTATCACAAATCACTCAGTTTCAACCCCATCTCTACAACAGACTTAACTTAGCTCTTACCCAAATCTCTCTCTCTCTCTCTCACACACACACACACACAAAAAAAAAAATCACCCTCTCCTCTCTCTCTCTCATCGCCCTCTCTCTCCCCCTTATCTCTCTCTCTCTCTCTCTCTCTCTCTCTCTCTCTCTCTCTCTCTCTCTCTCTCTCTCTCTCTCTCTCTCTCTCTCTCTCTCTCTCTCTCTCCCTTCTCTCTCACTCTCTCTCTCCCTCCCTTATCTATCTCTCTCTTCTCACATCACCCTCTCCCTCTCTCTCTCTCTCTCTCTGATGCAAAGGGAAAGGTGGTGGTCTTCACAACACAATGAAAATTTAGAAATTTTAGAAGTTTAGGCACTATAGCCTACCCAAACCCTTTAACTGTTTCAAAGACCTGACTTCACCAGATTTTTCCACAATGCTCCTAGTTGATACTTTTGAACTCACAAGACATCAACAAATGAGATTCAAGGACTACAATATTCTAAACCAACTTCCCTACTCCCAATTCCCAAAGTTCTCACAAACTAAACCTAAAAGCTTAATAGGTTGTCTCTTAACTCTGCAACAGACTAGAAATAGGAATAACTTTGTTTTATTCAAACCACCTGACAAGACATTTGCATTTACAAATACCCTTTATGGATTTCTTCAACATATCAAAAGCTTTTATGTCATTATTTTGGACATACACCGCTAACCATGACTGTACCCTATATTTTCAATGCATAAAAAGATTCAATTTGCAAAGGAACTATCACGTAGTGAACTTCTATCAATCTCAAACCCTGGACAGTATTTAGTTATGTTTCAAAATGATCGAATACAAAAGGAATTAGTCTCCTGTGCTTCACTATTGCAAAACCCCAAAATTTTGTCTTTAACCCTTGTTAACTAGGGCTTCTTCAATCTTCTAGTTCTACACACTTCTTAATCAAATTGGTGATTGAATCACCTTCCATTCATCATGCAAAACTATTCTGAAACATAATTTATATATCTTGTGTGGACGGATTGACCACTGTTACACCCGAGCCACCATTTCACTATTTTCTTCTCACTGTTCAGACTGTGATCTCACTTCTCCCGCACGTTTCTGCATATGCAATGTTAATGGTTTATAATACAATTCAAACATTTCCATTCCATGAATATTTGGCCATTATGTTCATGGAATGACTTCCATGGTTCTAAAACTCTGCTACAGTGACAAGAACAGTCAAAGATTGGCTATTGTTCTACCATGGTGCAACAGCAAGTTCAAAGAAAAACTAAAATCATTAAAAAAAATAGTTAATAGAATTTGTTGTTATTAATTGATGTGACAATGACTCCTAAACAACCCGAAAGACATCAACTTAGCAATGAGAAATATTAAAAGGAGAACCACTATCAAAGCATTTGGAAATCCAAATCAATCAATTTGGAATAGACATCAGTCAGGTAGCAGGAATAATAAAGTTTTATTCCTTTTGATTCACCAAAGCACACACTAGTCTTAATTCCATTTACAGTCACTATTCTTTAAGTTAGTGTTTGGATTAGTATATCCAACAATCCTCAAAGCATTCAATTATTGAATGAATGTATGAGGTCGTCTTCCTACTGCATATGTCCAAACAAATAACTAATAGTAACACGGGGAACACAAAACTTTCTTCAAAGATTGATGTTTTATTAAAAATCTCTCTTGTTGTCCATACACTAGGTCTCTCTCCTGTAACAAAGACTTCCTTTAGATATATAACTAATGAATAACTATCCCAACCAACTTTTCATTGAGTTGAGGACAATTCTTTTAAAACAAAAGCAAACTACTACCAAACTCCGACTTCCCTCTAAATCCTAAACTAGCCGTTGGATTTTGAAAATGCCAACATACAATTTTATTGAATTCCATGAAACAAAAGACTACTAAACTAACTCATTTGGATCTTTTGTGATCATTAACTATCCTAGACTCTAAATACTCCAATCTAACCGAAAGACTCTATTGGTCCATTACAAATAGGATTTGGTCCCTTTAGGACTTGTAAGATTTATCCTTATTACATATAACCAAAAGCCATTATAGACTTTAGGATTTTCCAATTAATCTCTTGACTTAGATTGGGCTTCCCATTCCTCTGATTTCCTTTGGATGTCTTTGTGGTCTTCATAGTCTGCACCTTTGGCTTGGTTTTGTGTGGTGCTCCTGCACCTCTCTCTCTCTCTCTCTCTCTCTCTCTCTCTCTCTCTCTCTCTCTCTCTCTCCCTCCCTCCCTCTCTATATCACCATACTTCTCTCTCTCTCTTTCTCCCTTTGAGAGAGAGAGAGAGAGAGAGAGAGAGAGAGAGAGAGAGGAGAAGGGAGAAAGAGAGAGAGAGAGAGAGAGAGAGAGAGAGAGAGAGAGAGAAGGGAGAAAGAGAGAGAGTAGATAAGGGGGATAGAGAGGGTGATGAGAGAGAGAGAGATAAGGGAGAGGGAGAGGGAGAGAGAGAGGGTGATGTGTGTGTGAGAGAGAGAGAGAGAGAGTATTGGAGAGAGAGAGAGAGAGAGGGTGATGTGTGTGTGTGAAAGAGAGAGAAAGAGGGTAATGAAAGAGAGAGAGAGTAGATAAGGGGGAGAGATAGGATGATGTGAGAAGAGAGAGAGAGAGAGAGAGAGAGAGAGAGAGAGAGAGAGAGAGAGAGAGAGAGAGAGGAGAGAGAGAGAGAGAGAGAGAGAGAGAGAGAGAGAGTATGGGAGAGAGATGGAGAGAGAGAGAGGGGGGGGTAATGAAAGAGAGATAGTAGATAAGGGGGAGAGAGAGAGGGTGATGTGAGGATAGCGAGAGAGAGAGAGAGAGAGAGAGAGAGAGAGAGAGAGAGAGAGAGAGAGAGAGAGAGAGAGGGTAATGAAAGAGAGAGAGTGGATAATGGGGAGAGAGAGGGTGATGTGAGGAGAGAGAGAGAGAGAGAGAGAGAGTAGATAAGGTGGAGAGAGAGAGAGGTTGATGTGTGTTTGTGTCTGTGGTGTGTGTGTTTGTGTGTGTGTGTGTGTGAGAGAGAGAGAGAGAGAGAGAGAGAGATTTGGGTGAGAGCTAAGCTAAGTCTGTCATAGAGATGGGGTCAAAACCTTGTGATTTGTGATAAAATGAGTTAAAACTTTTTGGGAATCCTTTTGCCATCTTCAATTTGACCTTAGAAATCCATGATGGATTGTGGGAGGTAACCCTGCTAAAGGCTTGCTGAATCCTGAAATTTGGCTAAGTCTGGAATTTTTCAAATCTAGAATCTGCATGTTAATTCCTATGAAGTTAGAACCTATCCCAAACATCCTGAAAGCATTATACTTTATCATTTATACAAATATAACTTAAAGTATAAGAATTAAAATTATCAAACTTATACTTAAATGTTATATTTGTATAAATTACCCCCCTCTCTTTGTATAAATTACCCCCCCCCTCTCTCTCTCTCACTATATAAATCATATCTTACATAGGGTGCACACCCTATAGAGCATACGCCCTATGTAAATTTATGATTTTCATAGCGCGAGCACACTATGAAAATCATAAATTTACATAGCGCACATGCCCTATAGGGTGTGCGTACTTTAGGGCATGCGCACTTTGTAAAGGATTTGAATTTACCAATCCTAAGGCTTGGATTTGCCTTGGAGATCCAACCCAAAGGCTTGGATGATTGAAATAGGCCTGAGACATGTTTTCCAGCAGACATACAAAAAAATGACATCTTTTTTTGTGTGCTCCTTATCAGGTTTACTCGTGGCTCAAGAATGTAAAAATCAGATGACATGATATTGCAGATCTCTCTGTTAGCTATTATATAATATAATTTATTTTGAATTCTTATTATGTTAAGTTTTTCAACTCTAATTTATTTTGTGTGTATGTGTATTTTTTGTAAAAGACCAACATGCAGTATTTTGGGCATAGATTTTGGCTCATTTATCAAATTTTGCAATAAGTTACATTTTTAGAAACTAGACTCCATTCTACACACTTTAGAAGAAAGAAAATTTAATTTTTGATTAGTTTTAAATGATTTCTTGGGGGAGCACATAGAAATTTCATGTTTTCAGGATGTGTGCACTTCGTAAATTCATCAAAAATTATACGTTCATCAAAAAATTACCAAAAAAATCTAGGATAAACTACGTGGTGTTAGCTAACTTCTCACTAGAGCGATTTAAAAAATTCAAAAAAAAAGTTAACATTTTAGGGGGAGCACACCAGACGCTATGTTATGTTTTTGGACAAAAAACAAGACCACTTTTTGTGCTCCCCCTTTTTGAGGGCCTTAATCTGCACCATTTTCAAAATAAGTTAGTAGTTTAGCAACTAGATTTAGATTATTACAACTCTTGTTTTTGTCGCATCTTAAAAGTTTGAGTCTAACTATCTTCAATTTCTTGTTGAAGTTTAGAGTTTGCTGATTTCAGGAAAAAAGTGGCATCTTATACCCCCTTTTTGGTCCCCCATCTTTGTGCACTTAATGCACCTAGTACTTTCATGAGGCTGATGAATGAAGTTTTGGAAAGATTCTTGGGTAAGTTTTTTATTGTGTATCTCGATGACATTTTGATATTCAATAAGAGTAAGGAAGAACATCTTGAACATATCAGACAAATATTGCAGAGATTGAAGGAAGAAAAGTTGTTGATTAATTTGAAGAAATGTTTATTTATGAAAGAGGAGATTGTGCACCTTGGTTTTGTAATTTCAGATGATGGATTGAAGATGGATCTTGAGAAAGTGGGAGTTATACTTGATTGGCCTACACCAAAGAATGTTGGAGAGGTAAGATCATTTCATGGATTGGCAAGTTTTTATAGGAATTTTATTAGAAATTTTAGTTCTATTTGTAATGCTATGACTGAAACTATGAGAGGAGATAAAAGGGATTTCAAATGGACACATGGAGCATAAAAGAGTTTTGAAACATTGAAACAAAGAATTACAGAGTTTCCTACACTTTCTTTGCCTGATTTCAGTAAGATTTTTCCAGTTGAATGTGATGCTAGTGGAAGTGCAATTAGAGCCATTTTGAGTCAAGAAGGAAGACTTGTAGCTTTCTTTAGTGAGAAAGTGAAAGATGCTAAGATAAAATATTCAGTTTATGACCAGGAATTCTATGCTATTGTTCAATCTTTGAAGAAATGGAGATATTATTTGATGCCTAAATATTTTGTGTTGTATACTGATCATAAAGTTGTTAGAAAGTAAAGTCCACCAAGATAACTGAGACGAGGGGGTGAATTAGTTATCAAACAAATATAACTTTTATCAACTTCAATAGATTTTAACCATGTAAGCAATGTAACCAACAACCATAGAAAGATATTCATACACAATAACACAATGACACAAGATATGTTGACTAGGGAACCTCTTGATCAAAGAGTAAATCCTGGTGGGAATGATGCCCACAAAAGATGCACTAATATGAAAATTCCTTGTGAGAGGATGGACTCTATTAGGAGTCTTATGAAATACATTCAGTACATATGAATCCCTATTAGGAGATTTTGAATCCTTGTTAAAATATTCTAACTCTATTAGGAGTTATGGAAGATAGAAGGACCCACTGCCCAAACAACTTCAGGGTAAGATCACTGAACTCACTGTCCAACTGATCTTTGTATTACTCAATAGAATAATACCAAAAGATTACTGATCTCAACAATTCAATACTCCTTCTATGATTGTGCCAAACCACACCAACTGCTTCTTCAAATCTTAGTACTTCGCATATCCTCTTTCAACAATTTCGCTTTCACAATTTCTTCATACACTCTTACTTTCATTAAACTCCTATACAACAAGGAAAACATTACTTCCTTTATACCACACTCAATTAATTATAAATGAGTCGGCATACAAATTACAAAATAAAAATTTCCACACGTTACATCAAAATTACACAAAACTGTCAACTTCCAATTAAGATAATTCTTCACTCATGCGACCTCGGATCTTGCATTGTCATCCACATCACTATCAACATGTCTTCAACTACTCTCTAATTGTGCATAACTAGATTCCATCCCAAGTAGGAGATATCATCTGATTTCCACAAACCACTACTTAGGAACACTGCCTGAATACTACTTCCACTGATTTGCTCATAACTTCCATGAATAAGTGAATTACTATCTATGCTCTTAACCATGATCTTATAACACATCATAGAGTAAGTCCTCAACATTTCATAGCTTCATCTTCAATATCCCAAGTGTGCTAACTCAAACATTGTATGCTTCTCTGCTAATCTTTAGTAGATTACCATGTTGACATCAATGACAATCACAGTCATGAATGCAACAACAACAACTGCTATAGAATGGCTACAAATACTCCCCCATAGGATATATTCAGCATTCATTCCTAACAAAATCTTTGCATTATTTGGGAAGTCAAAATAAATTGAATCACACACATATGAAGTGGGTTGAGTTCTTGCAGAATTTTTCCTTTTCATTGAAGCATAAAAGTGGATAGTCAAATAAATTTTTTGATGCCTTGAGTCAAAGAATAAATTTTCTAACAAAAATGAGAGTTAAGGTACTTGGTTTTGATGATTTGAAGTGTTTGTATGAAACTGACCTTGATTTTGCAAAGCCTTGGAAAGCTTGTAAAGAACAAACAGTGAGTGATAAGTGGACTGATTATTTCATTCAAGAAGATATGTTGTTTAAGGGAGTTCAATTGTGCATACCTAGAGGATCTATGAGAGAGAATGTAATAAAGGAGAAACATAATGGTGGACTTGCTGGACATTTTGGGATTGATAAGACTGTGAAACAGATTTTGGAAATATACTTTTGTCCAAAGATTTATAGAGATGTACAAAGAATGGTTAGAGGTTGTAGAATTTGCCAAATAGCAAAAGGAACTAGTCATAATTTGGGATTGTATACACCTTTGAATGTACCTGATAAGCCTTGGGAAGATGTGAGTATGGACTTTATTCTTGGATTGCCTAGAACTTGGAGGGGTAATGATTCTATTTTGGTAGTGGTTGATAGATTTTCAAAGATGGCTCATTTCATACCTTGTAAGAAGACATCTAATGCATTACATGTAGCTGAATTATTCTTCAAGGAAGTGGTAAGATTGCATGGTTTTCCAAAAAGTATTGTTTTAGATAGATGGAAAGATTGAAGTTGTGAATAGAAGTTTGGGAAACTTGTTGAGATGTTTAGTTAGAGATAAGCCTACTAATTGGGATTTAGTTTTGGCACAAGCAGATTTTGCGTATAATAATTCTATGAATAGAAGCACTAAGAGGACACCATTTGATATTGTTATTGGATTTCATCCTAAGGGAACCATAGAGTTGAGAGATTTTCCTACTAAGACAAGAAGAAGTGTTGAAGCTGAGGATTTTGCAGTCTTCATGAGAACTTTACATGATGAAGTCAAAAAGAATTTGGAGGACGGTAATCTAAAATATAAATAGAGAGAAGATAAGAGAAGGAGACATAAATAATTTGATGTTGGGGATGAGGTCATGATTCATTTGAAGAAGAATAGATTTCCATTTGGTACCTACAACAAGCTAAAGATGAAGAAGTTTGGACCTTGTAAGATTCTGAATGAATTTGATAGTGGAAATGCTTATGAAGTGGAATTACCAGAGGACATGGATATATCACCTATATTCAACATTGTTGATATCTTTGAGTATTTTGAATCAAATGATGAGATAGAAGATGATCTGGATTATCCTAAGAAGATAAATATAGCATTGAGAAGATCTTGAATAGTAGAGCGAGCAAGAGTACCAGAGGAAAATACTACATGAAATACCTAGTTCAGTGGAAAGACAAGCCAGTTGAAGACAATTCAAGGATTACACAAGCTGAGTTGGATCTTTATGATTTAGGTTAGAATATGAGTAGTGCCTGATGTGGAAATTAGTTCTTTATTTAACCCGGGTGTCTGATGCAGGAGCATCTTGGGTCTTTGAGAAATCTTGCATCAACCAAAAACATTTCCTATTTTTTGTACCTGTATGTTGTTTGCATTATAGCCATTTCATTTTTTGTTTTCATGTTATGTGAAGCTAACACAATTTTGAGGACCTATTCTAGAACCTTCTCCTGTGAGCGTATAAGGATTGGATGGATCGTGTCGAAGTTAGAGTTGTTTTGCCTTGTTGTTGGAGCCATATTTTCCTTCTTTCCGCGTGTTGATTGCACGTCATGTAGCCATTGATCTTTAATGAATAAATTTTTGCAATATTGGGGTCTTAAAGAGGACCTAAAATAATATCTTCACCTAAGACCAAAAATCCTAATTCATCAGGAGTTGGGAGTTATCACCATTTTCCTCGGGTATCAATTTTCATATAGTTTCACGTGAAACGTGGAGTTTTTTGTCTTGCACACTTCTGTATGATGAAATAGGATCTTGCTAAGTTATAATTATGTTCTTGGGTCATGTGTGGACCTAAATGTAACTTAGCATCAAGTTTTATTCATTCTTTCTTTAGTTTTGATTTACTCTTCCTGGTTGGACCTATAATGTAATTAAATGCCTGACTATCTGACTTGTGGCTTAGATGGCTATATAAGAAGCTTAGGTTGTTTAGTTGGTAGTAGATGGTGATATTATAAGAGTATTAGAAGTAGAAAAGAGGATAATATGTGAGCTAAAACTGTAAATTCATAATTCTCTTTGTATAAGGCTGAAACTCAAAAGGCCTCATAGTCGGGCATGTTGCCATATTTATTTTAATCACACCAGTTTGGTTACCAGTTGTCTTGCCTCATACACATCATGTTTTCATTGTTCATGTGAATTATATATAGCTTCCGTGTGTAACTCTAAGCAGGGCTTGTTTGTGAATGCAAGTGGAGTTAAATATGTTTGATTCTGCGTGTATCTTCCCTGCCCATGCATCACCAAGGGTCATTACATTACAAATAAGCTCATTAGAAGTTCCACTCAAACTATATTTATTGGGGCTTTGTTTGGAACACTTAACAATGCCTCCAAAGACTCATTCAAAAAATTGAATGGATAAACTATCATGGGGTCACATTGGATGTTGGTGGCATTAGAGGATGGATGAATTTTTATCATATCAGGCTATATTCTTGCTTTCAAATAGTTCTTTGAATGAGAATAATTTTTTAGTTTATTTTTATTGCTTTCCTCTTATCTTTCTTTGCTAGGGTTGATAGATTCGAAGAATACAAATGTTGTGAAGCTTGATCTCTAAACATAGGTAAGGGGTTTGATTTTAAACTCAATATAAATTGTTGCTTGGAGAGTTAGCAAGGCTTTGATTAAGAATTATACCCTTACAAGGGTCAAGAGACAACTTGATGGATTGCTATTTTTACAAAGCCCAACATGGATTATTTTTTAATAATTCAATGTTGATTATTCAAGCTTTCAAGGAAAAGAGAACTTGAGGAATTAAGCTTGAATCCACACCCTTACGAGGGTTAAAAGGTATATTGATGGAGTTCCAAATAATTTAGGATTTATCTCTTCAAAGTAATATATTCTAAAAAATGTGGATTTATTTTGTAATTAGCATGTTTTGTAATGTAAGCATTTGGGGGGGGTCCCTTGGCTAGGTGAAACATGAGATTTTTGGGGTCCATTTAAAGGAACAATATAATAAAGGAGGAATGTTAGCAAAATCTAAAATATTAAATTTTTATATAGTTGTAGTTAAAATTTGTTCTGTTAGATAACTCTATAACTCTTTATAAATATTATTTTTTATTATCAAATAACCATCAACCAATCAAGATTTCACCTTCACTTTTCTTGCACCATTGAGTAGTTATAGAAATCAAAATAAATTCCATTATTTTTCATTTCTATAGAGGAGTCCAATGAATTGTATTAATTACTAATTAATATCTATATACCCCTTTTTTTGCAAGGTATAAAATTCTAAGGATCTATCATTTTAGGCTAAAATGACATCCATAATATAATTTTATAAGTTAAGGTGGAGGAACATTACTTTCTTAAGCTAGGCCATCAAATAACATCCTTATTTGATAAAATTATTATTCACGTATATTCAAGTATATTGAGGAATCCTATAATGAGCTTGATCAAAACTTAGAATGGATAAACTTTTAATCATTTATAATTAATGATGTACTACTAAGTTATTATCACAATGTGTGTTTAATATTTCAATAGTAGGATATGGGTACTATTATAATTCTCCATAGATAGTGTTGGCACCTTCAAATTTTGAAGAAATTTGAGGTAGCCATATTGAAATTTTGTTAAGGCAAGAATAGAGCACCTCTTAAACCTGTTTGAAGAAGACCACTTTGAAAATGTATGAGATGAGAAGATACTTTGAGGATGTGTTTAGTTCATATCAATTAACATTTTTTTCAATTTTTGAACCCCCTAAATCAGTTTAGACATGTTTTTCATGCACCCAGTTTAAGGGGTTTACACAAAATTGCACTATACACATATTCAGAAATGATGAAATAGCCTACATTAGAGGCCTATGTTTCACACCCATTTGGTCACCATGATGATAATTTTGTTCCTGTGTATTGTATACTTGATAAGGAACCCCTACCTACATTTTGAGCCACCAATGAATCCATATGTTATATTTCCCAAGCCAAATCAAAAATCAACTTATTAGATTATCAGTATTTTCAGTGACATCTTTTGAATGACCCTTTTCATAGTGCTATATTTCACAATTTGATTAGTGTTATGAGATGTAGATTTTTTCCCCACACATCAACATCATAAATTACCTTTTTGCAAGGTCTTAGGTCCTGGGGAGTCCAATTGATATTTTTCTAACCCCATGAAAAATGCAGTTTTCTGTGTTTTAAACTTGCATGTGCATAACATTTTGAAGGTAGCCAAGTCTGGCTATTAATAAATTGTAATTATAAAGGTATTTGACAAATATTTCTAGCACATGTATTATTTGCACCTAAATGATCAAGTCTTATCAATGGTAGTTTCCTGAAGGGCCATTTGGTATTTTTATCATAGGCTTATAAATGAGGTTTCAGATTAAGTTCTGGCATCATGTTTAGTTATAGATGAATGAAGAAGGAAAATTTGAAAACTAATTTCTCTCAAATCAAGAAATGTTACAGAAAATCATTTTGCGGGATGAGTATATGGATATCAATCAATCTATAGGCTTTTCAAGTATCATGGTCCTGAGACATCTTTTGATCAATTTTTGCAGGCAGTTCAGGGGGGCTTATTTCCTCATTTTGAACACTTCTCAGAATGGTTAAGTTTCATGGTTCAGTGATTCACTACTTGATGTTTTTAATCAAAATGCATGTGAGGAGGTTTAGTAATCATTCCCAGGGGGAAAATGATTTTAGGTCAAGCCCTCTTGGGGACCTAGCTTGCCTCAAGAGAATGTAGTTATCTGAGCTTGAACATTACAACTTTGTCTAATTATTTAAATTGTCTTTATCTTTAAAATAATGATATGAATATTCTCGTGATAAGGGAGTGTGAAACATCAAATGATTTTGTTACAAGGAGGTGTGGCGACCATTTAATTTCTTTGTGTGCAAATAAAGTAAACTAATTTTTTATTAGGAAGGTTTGAGAAAAGGAGAAATGGATTTCACACTACATCACGATGGAAAAGAGGGGGAGCTAATGTTTATTGCAGCATTGTGGAGAGAAAGATATGCAGGGTAGGAATAGGGTCGTGCCCTAATTTCCTTGCAAAATGCATGGAAGCAGTGGTTACAAGAGGCTACACAGTTTGGGAATGTAGTAAAGGGATTCAAAAACATTCAAGCAACTACAATGCAGAAAGCATGGTGTTGTTTTCCACAGGATTTTTCCAACATCCTCTCTGTGCTAGATTTTTGGAGCTTTGGACTAGGTTTGAAATCCATCAAGGCATGAGAATGGACTCTAGTAAAACATAGAAGACTGTGAAGTTTTAATATGCTTGAAATTGATTAGTTGAAATTATGGCTTTCAAGAGCCTAAAGATGTAGTTGGTAGGTGCAATGAATCTAATTCAATAAGCATTTTCTAATATCATTTGTGTCTGTGTGTATCAATTTATAGATCTACTGCAAGGGAATGTCTTCCTATCAAAGCACATGAAGTGTGCACAAACTTTTGATAGAGAGCCTCACAGAAATGTATTCTTATGGATTCCACCTTGTAGGAAGCATATAAAATTTGATGAAAATGCTCTAGAAACTTCCAAGCACATACAGTGGTAGAAAATAATAGGAACATAAATATTTTCCAACATTCCATTGCTATGTGCCTTGAATGGGAGCTTTTAGAATAATGCAAGCTCATGATCCGCCAAAGGTTTCACAACATGTTGAGAAGGGATTTAGAAAATTTAATGTGGGTGCATGTAAACATCATTTCTATCTCACAAGTGACACATAATCTTATTAATGGAAAACTCAGAAAGTCAAACACATAAACAAGTCTATTAGAACAAAAAGACTTTTCCACATAAAATATTTCATTTTTCAAAATAAGAAAATTACAATAATCTAAAAATGATGTTGAATATTCTCAAGGTACATTAATAATAAAATTACCATACTATCGAGAGTACAAGAATCTTCCAATAATACAACATGAGGTGATAAATAGATAAAAGATGTCGACCATACTATTGCACATCATACATCAAAAGTACAAATACAATAGAGTACAAGACTCAAAGGTCGAAATGATACAATATATCCATATAAATGCCATTGAACTATCAATCATCCATTTACATGTTTCGGTCTCCTAAGACATTGGACATCTATCCATCTACAAATCTCGAGACAAAAATGTGATCCAGTGATAGGATCACACTAGTTTCCAAACTCTCTTGTTAGAAAAAACCTAGGTTCCTAACTCACTAACTCCCCAATCCCATGATCAGGGTCTCACAATGTACTCCCTTTTCTCCTAAGGACTTCTCTCAATGTCCTTAAAGAAAGAAAAATACTCTCCCTCTCTAGGTGACCTATCAATGTTCAATCAGACCTTCCCTTCTCATGCTCATTTCCACCTAACCAAGTGTACTCAACCTCCTAAGAAATTTTTGAATCTTGTAGGGGTGTGGAGGTAGTCAAATTCATAATCTTAACCATTTCTTGACTCATTTTTTCCACATCTATCCATCTCTTCTTTACTAATCTCTTCAAATTGTCTATTTTGGCCTTGTAGCCCTTGAGCCCCCAATTAGGTCTCCTATTCTAGGTTTTTAGATTTTCTTTCAAAATTATCCTTAAAGACGTACCAAAAAAATTATGGATTCTTCAATCAATTAGGAAACCTTAAGAGATTTTGTGGGTCTAGAGTCCCTAGGCCTCTGTACAGTACCCTATCCAAACTATGAGGGTTTGATGAGGATTTTAATGGCTTCTAGGAGCTCTATGTTCATTGAAATGAAATTCTTTCCAAATGGATTTTCCAAGCCTCCATCTCTTCACCAAGGCTCTATCGCATCTCAATACTCATCTCCAATTCCTTAGAATCAACTTTCATAATCATTCCTGCAAGTAACCTTACAAATCAACTCCTTGTTTATAGTCTAGCAATGACTGTGCTCACCTAGGGTCACAAATATAAAAAGAATCATCTTTAGAACCCCTACTTTCTTATGTACACTATATAGTGACTCCATTCCTATTTCCCAAAAGGACATGATGAACACATGGTGGTATTTTATGGGGAATCCATTTTTCCACTGATTTCTATAAACAGGCTAGTGAACTGGCTAAAATAATTAAATTACATCATAGCTACCAAAACTATATAGAAATTAAAAAATATTTATATAAATGAAGTAAAATGATTATTCCTAACAAATTTATTCAATAAAACAAAAAACTAATCCATTATACCCTACTGGTGCAATAAAACAATGGAACTGTGGCTTAACTGTCTAAGACAATGACTGATTACTATATCAAAAAGTTGTAAAACTGGTCCAACCTTAGGATTCAAGATTTAGGAGGTTTAAATACTCCTTTTCCACATGTGTAGGTGGTTAGGACCTGAGTAAGACCTAATTCTATCCTTTGGTCTCTTTAAGACAAAAGTTTTCATGACAACTTTTTAGCAACTTTTGCATTGTTGCTTTTGTTCCTTCCTAAAACACTCGAAACCACCTAGAGGGTTATAAAAATATTCCTAAGCCTAACTTAGGCTCATTTTTTCCACCTCCTAACATTTTGGAGTCCTTTTTAACCTTGTACTCTATTCCACACACTAGGATTATACTAGCTCCTAGGGATAATTTAGCTCCCATGCCAAGCTTCACTAACCCAAACCAAAACTAACCTAATTAACCAACTACACCACATCACCTAGACTCTTTTGGAGCCACTATTAACTCCCTAATTTGGCTAGGATCACTACAAGAAAAAATTTGGATAAGGACATTTAGCCTATACCCTAGGTGCTCCTACACCATTCAGGTGCTTAATCTACCTAGCCACAGAGTGGTTGTCTCCCCTAGGGCTCATCCTGAAATGAAGAGCACATCGACCCTGCTCAAGAAATCTATCAACTTGACACTGATGGATCGAAAAAGAATTTGGTACAAGTTTTGAACTAACTACTTTTTGCTACATAAAAGTAGAACTAACATAGATATGGAAGAGGGAATGAAAAATAACAAGCACAAAATCCGTTATGTGTTTCCATATCTTAGGTATAAGTATTTAATAACTAGATTTCTACTGGGAGGTAAAGAAAAATAATTTTACCCTTCTCTTTTTATCCATATTCAAAATCGTTTCCCATTATATCTTCCTCTAAACATAAAAATAATTAGGAATAAAACAACATATGTTCACATTTCCAAAATAATTTCATTCACAAGTTTTCTCGATAGTATTCTCATAGTCAATTTTTCTATGCTAAAGGATTATGTGGGGTAAGTGCACAAAGATGGGGAATCAAAAAGATGCCACTTTTCTTTTTGGTCCCTCATCACGCATAGTGTGTACACACTAAAGGGTGTACGCCCTATAGGGTGCATGCCCTATGGCTTGGGTTGCCCAAGCCTTAGGCTTGGGCAATCCAAAACAAAGCGCATGCACCAAATAGGGTGCACACGCTTTGTAAAACACTTTTTTAGTATTTTTCAAAGCGTGTGTGCCCTATTTGGCACACGCACTTTGAAAAAACCCTATTTAGCTAAAGCTACGGGTCGGAAAGCTCATTTTTCTTTCCTCAAACTCATGTTTTTAGCTAAGAAGGGCTTCCCAAGTGCGCACGCACTCTTCTTTTGGCCTTTAAATCCATTATTTTCATTCATTCATCCATCAAATGGCTCCACAGCATCATCAAGTTTGATCTGGAAGAAGAGGTAAGTGTTTTTACAGCCCATGCCTCTTATTTGTTTTAAAATTTTAGTTTTGTTGCAATTTGTTTTGTTAAAATTTGTTTTTGTTTAAATTTGATGTGTAATAAAGATTTTAAATCTAGTTTTTTTAATTGCCAGGAAGAAATAATCTCCCTCAACCAAACTCTCCACCAAACCCTTCATCTCCTCATGAAGAACCAAATGAAGAAACAAATGAAGAAAATAAACCTTAATTGCCTCCACCAACAGAGAAACCTCCTCCTGGAACACAACAAAATTTGATGAACCAAATTAAAAGAGGGCAAAAACAATTAGAATCTTTAATTAATAGGTTAAAATATTCTAGTGGTACAAATCCCAGAAGGGAAAGACTTGCAAAATCATTGGAAGCAATCTTGACCCACATAAGCTCGGTTAGTGGACAAATTAATTTATGGTGGGATAAAAGAGAAGAACAAAAATAATATTGTAGACAAGGCTTTTGAGGATACCTGTTTTGAAAGCTTCAAACCAAACAAATATTTAGATTTTAATTTAGCATGAAATCAATCCAAAACAAATAAACTCTAAGCTAAGCCACCTCAGATAGAGCCTAAATAGGTGCACCCAAGCACTGTTTGATTTGTTCTTGCTTAGGGGATGTGGGTGTGCTCTCTAAGCACTTGGAGCATATTCTAATGCATATTAAGATGGATTGAGATTCATGAAAACCCCAAAAATGGCACAATATTGGGTAGAACACTCAAAATTGCCCCTAAGGTCTCAAGAACTCAAGAATACTTTAATGGAGATTTGATGCAAATATGATTATGCTAAGATTTATTTTAACCCAAATGAAGTGTGAGGATGATGCTATATGCTATGCAAAACAATGAAAGAAATTATGTTAATCCATTATTGCTAAGTATGATGTGCTAAAAAGCTTGAAGAAAACAAAGAAATCTAACAATTAGTTGATTTTAAGCTATGATCTAACATGAAAATGGCATTATAAGATTACTATTACTTGAAAATAAAAGTGGATGCATTTGCTCTTAGAAATGAGAGTATTTATAAGCTTTTGGAAAGGTTTGGGTTAAGAGGATAGGTTAGAGTTTGGGGTAAGGTTAGAGTTGGAGTCAAGGGGATAAGGATGAAGACTTTCTAGAAGAGTCTAGGCTTTGGATGAGGATAAAGACTTTCTAGAAAAGTCTAAGCTTTCTAAGGATAAATATGGAATTTAGGAAATAAATAAAGTTTTATATATCTCAAAGGCTTTAATGAGTTTGAGGCTCATTAGGGGTAGGGTTTGACTAGGAGTCAAAGGAGACTTCGATTAGCTTAGGGAAAGTATGTAATTTCCCCTAAATAGGTTTAGGGAAGGATTAGAAAAGTTCTAGAAGAGTCTAGAGTTTTCCTAGGGTAAATTAGGAATTGAGGATTAATATTTAATCTTAATTAAATATTCTTGAGTTGGGATTAGGATTAAGAAATGATGGGATTAGCATTTAATCAAAATTAAAGAAGGATTAGAAGATTCTGGAAGAGGTTAGTGGTCTTAAGAAAATTGGCCAAGTTTTGGGCAAAAAATAAATTAATTATTTATTTTGGAATTTTTGGTCAATTTATTAATTAAAATAATTAATAAATAGGGAAATAATGTTTAAATAAGATTTAAACATTTTTGGGAGGGATTTCTTAATTAAATATCTTTAATTAAGATAAAAGGATTTAATAACATAAAAATAAATTAATTAATTAAATAATTAATTAATTAACAAATGATGATGTCATCAAAGATTTTTCAGAAAATAAAAATACTTTATTTTCTAAAGGATTTTTAGGTGTCTACATTTTGCCCCTCTTTGATGCGATGCCACAAGTGGCATGGTGTCAAAGACAAGAAAATAAGATACCCAAAGCTAGAATTTAGAGGAATAAGGGGTTGTGCCCCCTCGAGAAAAGAACGCAAGGAGTAAACATTGTGGAATTTTCTCAAAAGGAAACAAAGAAGGAAGGACCTAGGAAGAAGGGGAGATAAATAACCAAGCTTCCAAGAGCAAAGATGGGTGAGTGCAAGATGAGATGGAATGCAAAATGTAGGATGCAGTGACATGAGAGATGCAAGATGCAAGATTAATCTATATGATGCAGGATGCAGGGGATTGGGGGAAGCTCCAAGTGCAAATGTGGAGAGCACAACCTAGTTTGATATAGCAATGCTAGAGACCTGCCAAGGATACTGGGATCATGAGGCCTGTCACCAGTGTTGCATAGGACTGACTCTAAAAAGACACACAGGGTTGCCCCAGCATCACACATGAATCCCAAAGGAGGCATGGTGGAAACGATGTTGAAGAAACCAAAAACACACGACTGACTCACAAGCAGAAGAAAAAGATCAAAAGACCTTGCCCCAGATTATCCTCATTCGCAGCACACCATGATATAAAGGATCATGGCAACCTTGAGTAGAGAACAACGAGAAGCTGTAAAAGATTAACAAGATCCAAAGGACAAAATCCAAGACCAAAATGAGAACTCCAAAAAGACATCCTTTGCCAAGGAGAGAGATTTGATGTGACTGATTGAATTGATGGTGGGAAGATTGGTCTGAACGTGTGGAAGGATACATCGACACGGACCAGGTGTGAGTGGTGGAAGATTAAGTCTGACAAGAGGAAGGATACATCCTCAAGGACCCGCTGATTGATGGGAGAATGAGTGTTGTTGTTCGCTAGCAAATGATGTTGTCAAAGAATAATCACAGTGATCAAGAATAGTCAACAATTGATGTGGCTGAAGTGCGAGGCTGGGTAGGACAAAGTGTTCTGATCAAAGGCTATTGCAGGACTGACAAGGACTATGTACAACAAGACACAAGGATATGTACAATGGATGGGAAAAAAGATACAACAGATATGTACAGAAGCTCAGGATTGGGGATAGGAAGATCTCACTATACAGGATATACAGGAAGGATCATGCTATACAGGATATGGGACAAGATATGTGCAAGATATGTGCAAGATAGGGTACAAGATATGGTACAAGTGGGATTGTGGATTTGTGTGAGGATCATGAAAAAGAGGAATGCTGGGGGATGGTGGATGGGGATGGGGATGGTAGAAAAAGGATTGAGATGTTGGGATGGGGGGATGGGATTTTGATAGATAATGACTCAGTCCACTATGTATGGCACCTGTTTGCCAGGTTTTCACCAACATACTTGTCCAAGGTGCTTGAATTGCCAAGTTTTTACCATTGGACGATTGTTTTTCTTTTCCTTTTTTTGTTTTTTTTTGTTTTTTTATATTTTTCTACTTTTTCCAATTTTTATGGATTTTCTAAATATGTAGATCTAGTTCAGGCATAGAACCTCTTCAAATGTATGATGTTGATTGGATCATTCAAAGGCTCACCTTCTGGTGTAGATAATTGATAAGCGCCAGAGCTGAAGCATGCTATGACAACATAGGGGCCCAACCAAGTAGGCTCAAACTTGCCTTTCTTTTCTCTGTTTGCTTGGAATTTCTAATTTTCTTTGAGGACCATGTCACCGACCTGAAATTGTCTAGGATGGACCTTCTTGTTATAATTCCTTTTGAGTCGATTCTGGTATGCAACCAGGTGATCATAGGCTTGTTGTCTCTTTTCATCTAACAGGTCTAGCTATGTGAGACGGGCCACATGATAGTCTTCATCAGTGGTGTAGTTTTTCATGGAGACTCACAATGATGGGAGCTCGACCTCGATTGGTAGAATGACTTCGGCACCATATACAAGGGAATATGGGGTGGTGCCTGTGGGAGTGTGATAAGAAGTATGATAGGCCCAAAGGGCAGGATTGATTTGGAGGTGCCAGTCACAACCAGAATCATTGACAACCTTCTTGAGGATTTTCAAGATAGTTTTATTGGTTGCCTCAGCTTAGCCATTTCCTTGAGGGAAATATGGACTGGAGAAATGGTGATGGATGTGGAGTCTAGCACACAGATCATCCACATGATGGTTTTAAAAAGGTGTGCCATGGTCAGTGAAGATGGTAGATGGTATGCCAAAGTGACAAATGATGTGGTAAAGGATGAACTTGGATATTTGGATACATGTAGTTAGGGTGAGTGGAATCACTTCAACCAATTTGGTGAAGTACTCTGTGGCAGTTATTATGTACTTGTGTCCATCTGAGGAAAGGGGAGTGATTAAGCTGACAAGGTCAAAGCCCCAACATGAAAATGGCCAAGGTGGTGCAATGGGCTGAAAATCTTGTGCTGGTGCATGAATCAAATTGGCATGCTGCTGACATGGTAAACATTTTCTAAAAAACTCGCAAGCATCATGTTCCATGGTGGGCCAATAATACCCAACTCAAAGCAACTACTTAGCTAGAACCATGCCACTCGTGTGGGTACCGCAAATTCTAGCATGGACCTCTTGTAAAGCTAGGATGGCCTCATTTGAATCTAAACACCTAGAGAGGATATTGTGATACCCTTGATGATAAAGGGTTTTGGCTACAAGAGTGTAGCGGGAAGCTCTATGAATAAGGTTTTGGCATTGGTTATTGGTGAGATGGGGAAATATGATACCATTCTTTAGATATGCATGGATGTCGTGGTACCACGGGGACTAGGGACCAACCAAGACACACACCATTTCTACATCAGTGTTCTCATAAGCTGGTGTATGTAGCTACTCGACTAGGAATTCATACTGTGATGCGTCATGTGGGATTTCTAACAAGGACCCAATAGTTGCGATTGCGTCTGCTGCTTTGTTCTGAAGTTTGGGTATCTATGTGAATTGTAGATTTAGGAAATGCTCTTTCAATCTATCCACAAGTTCTTTGTAAGGTAGTAGCTTGTCATCCTTTGTCTGATATTCATCTAGGACTTTCTTGATAATCAGTTGTGAATCACTGAGCACTTGAAGTTCTATGATATTCCATTGAATGGTTTTTTTGAGACCTAAGATGAGTGCCTCATATTCTGCAATGTTGTTGGTACATGAAAATCACAATTTGAATGACTTTGGGATGTAGTCACCTTGAGGTGTGACAAATAGGATTCCTACCCTTGGCCATGTGATGTGTAGGAGCCATCAAAGTATAGTTTCCACATGGGCTGCTCTTCGATCATACATAAGTGTTCATCAGGGAATTCCATGATTAGTGGATAAGCATCCACCAGTGGTGCTTCTACTAACTGATCAGCAATGACTTGCCCTTTGATTGCTTTCTGATCTATGTACTGGATGTCAAACTCGCTGAGTATCATGACCCATTTTTCCATACGGCCTGTGAGAGTTGTCTTTGATAGTAGATATTTGAGGGGGTCCACCTTTGAAATGAGCTTGATTGTGTGATTGAGCATGTAATGTCTAAGCTTTTGAGTGGCAAAGACCACTGCAAGGCATGCTTTTTCCATGGGTGAGTAATTAAGCTCATAGCCAACAAGAGTTCAACTAATGTAGTAGATGGCTCTCTCTTTGTTTTTGTCATCATGCTAAGCTAGGAGTGCCCCCAGTGTTGTAGTGGTTGCTGAGATGTAGAGTATGAGAGGGCATCCTGGAACTGGTGGTACTAGGATTGGAGAATTGGCTAGATACTCCTTGATCTTATCAAAGCTTCTCTGACATATGGGATCCCATTTGAAGCTTGTGTCTTTGCATAAAAGATGCATGAAAGGTTGGCACTTGCCTGCCACTTGAGAAATGAACCGACGTACTGATTGAAGCTTTCCTTGTAGGCTTCTGAGCTATCTGAGTGTTCTTGGGGGAGGCATTTCTATTATTTCTTTGACCTTTTTAGGGTCAATCTCTATGCCTTGTCATGATACTATGAAACCTAGGAGCTTTCTAGATGTAACACCAAAGACACATTTCTTTGGATTGAGTCGTAACCCATAATGTTGTAGGCGATCAAACACACTCTCAAGAATGTCAAGGTGTTCATGGTGTGTCTTTGATTTTGCAAGAATATCATCCATATAGTCCTCTAGGATCTTGTGGATCATGTCATGGAAGATTTCTATCATCACTCTCTGATATGTGGCTCCTACATTCTTTAGACCAAATGGCATCATGTTATAGAAAAAGGTACCCCATGGAGTGGTGAATGCTATTTTGTGTTGGTCTTCTACTGCTATATGAATCTGATTGTATCCAGATAAACTATCCATTAGTGACAACATTTCATGGCCCACTGTAAGATCTACAATCATGTCTATGTTAGGTAGTGGGAAATCATCTTTAGGACATGCCTTATTTAGGTCCCTAAAATCTGTACAAATTCAAATGTCGCTGGAAGGCTTTGTGATAGGTACCATGTTGGAGATCCAATCTGAGTAATCTATAGCTCTGATAATCTTTGCATCTAGGAGCTTTTCTAGTTCTGATTTTACTAATAGAGCTACTTTGGGATGCATTTTGCGTAGCTTCTGCTTTACTGGGTTAACATTGGGGTCTACGGCTACATGATGAACAACAAGTTTAGGATCAAGTCTAGGCATGTGTGTGTATGACCATGCAAAGTTCATAGTAGCTTCTTGAAGGAGCACAATGAAAGCCATTTCTTCACCTTCTATCATGTTGGCTACAATGTAGGTGATCCTCGTACATTCCTCTATACCTAAGTTGACTGGCTTGGTTTCTTCTATGATGATAGGTGACTGCTCAGGTCTATAATCCTAGATGGGAGGAAGAGGCAAGTCTTCATCTTCTATCACTTGAATTGCCAAGTTTTCACTAGAAGATACACTCTTTATTTTTACTTTGTTGGAATCAGAATGTGCCCTGGAAGGGTTTTCACATAAGGACTCATGTTTTACTCTTTCTATTTCTCTTTTGCAGCTAACGCTTGCCTCCTCTCCAAAGTATCCTTCTGGGTCAAGCTTGTAGATGTGAGCTGACTCTGAATCTTGAACTGAGTGTGGGCCTGATGCCCCCATGAATTCTAGGAGTGCTTTCGTGCTTTGGAACTCATCGATGTGTGCAATGCTTGGTTGGTACCAGTCTATGAGTTGAGGGTGAATGAGGGGAAGTTATATGAGATTGATGGCAAGTTATTGGAGGATAGAAGTCCTCAGGAGGGTATCATCGTCAAAGATATCATCATAGGATCTGATTTCTTTCTCTTCAGGGATGTCTTCGATCTCTATGAGGTCATCCTGGCTATTCAAGAGGGGAATGCTAGTCATGTTGGTGCCCCCAATTGCGGTATTGGGCCCTTGTATATGTAGGTGAGGGGTATTAAAGCCAAGACCCCAATGTTGTGGGTTTTTGGATGTTGTAATTGTGTCTTTGCTTCCACCTTCTTATGGTCCTAGACCACCACCTTGGTAGTTCCATTGCTCAGTAGTGTACTTGTGCGATTGTGGGTATTTATCTTTGAAGTAGCCAAGGAGTTGAGTGTCGGGTGGTGGGGGATCTTTGTATAACCACCTATTAATGTCAGGATCCATTTCTTGACTATTTAATGTGCCATGGGATTCAAAAGTCATAGGTCCCATTCTCTTGATTTCATGATGCTCTTCAATAGGCTTGCTTTGGTGACTTGAGCGCCCTTGAGTATGTGGATCAAGTGAGAGGGCCCCTATGAAAAATGCATCATGTAGGCTATATTCACCACAACCCTAGTTATTGATCTTGATGGAAGAGAGGGTGGAGGTGAGAATGGTTTCTGGATCACAATGGGATCAGGATGAGCTGGCAATAGAAGTACCAATGTCAGTTCTAGGATAATGAGTGGAGTGAGGGAATGATGCTTCCATTGCACAATAGTATGCGAAGGGTTGGGGGTCAGCATGGATGGTAACCTTAGTGCCTTGATGTAGAAATTTGATGCATTGATGGTATGTAGATGGTACAGCCTTGATGGAATGAATCCATGGTTGGCCTAGGAGGATATTGAATGGTAGGTCAAGATCAACAACATGGAAAATAGTATCTTGTGTTGCTGGGCCTAGCTAAATAGGCAAAGTAATAGTACCTTCAGAGGTACACTCCAAGTTTTCATAGGCTTTGATAGTGATTACTTCATATGCTATATCAGCTTGTGTGAACCTAATCTGTTGAATGAATTTCAAAGTACACAAGTTCAGGGCTGAGCCATTATCTATTAAGACCCATTTGATGGAAAAGTCTCTGGCCATGATGGCAATGTAGAGAGGGAGAGTATGGTCAGGTGCAACTTCTGGCATGTTAGATGTTTTTAAGGATAAAGCACAAGCTATAGATAAATGTCCCACAAGGGTCGCAAACTAGGTGGTGTTAATGTTCGTGGGGATATGTCCTTCTTTGAGAGCTTGGTCATGGATCTCCTGATGGAGAGGTGAAGTGCGGAGAAGGTCCAAGATGGATATTTGGGATGGTGTATTCCCAAGATGTTCTATGAGGTTATACTATGCATTGTGTGCATTATGTACTGGCCTTGGATGGGCACCAACAATAATGATCTGACCTCTGCGGGTAGTAACAGCACATTGACAATCCACTCCTCTGACATGGATGGTATTGACTGTGGGCTCAACTTGGGTTATACATCCAAAAAATTTATCATAATTGATGTAGGTAGTAGTGTGATCTTCTTTCTTGCCTTTACCATGATTCTAGGGATGATTGGTATTAGCTTGGTTCTTCCCAACATTATGTTGTGGGAACACATTCTGATAGATTTGTAAATTGGCATTTGGCGAGGCTTGAGCAGGTGCATCTACTTGAATTTCTTTTTGATCAATGAGATCTTGGATATAGTTTTTCAGTCTCATACACTTCAAAGTAGTGTGTCCTTTGACACGATGATAATCAGAGTACTCATGATCTTTGTACCAATCAAGCTTGGGAGTGGTATCATCAACTGGCTGAATTAGTGGATATGTAATCAAGTTGGCCTTGGCCATTCGATGAAATATAACATCCAAAGGTTCAACCAGTAGTGTGAAGGTCTTCTTTGGATAATTTTGAGCTCTGAGTTTGTTCTTCTTGGGAGATATATTGATGGCATTGACTTGATTGTTTGGATTACCTTGATAAGCTTGATGGGCTGGTTGCTAATAATTCTACTGATTATTTTGAGAATGATATTGTTGCGTGGGTTGCCGATGGACTTGAAGAGGTTGCTGATGGATGGGTGCTTGTTGTTGTTGGTATGCAGGAGTTGACAAAGGACTAACCACAACAAATTGGACATGCTTGGTATCAGTGGCTCCATCAGTAACAACATTTTTGTTACAATTCTAGTAACGGGATTTATCATTGCTAGGTTTTTGGGCATCATTTTTGAAGCGTTGGATTGTGCCTTCATCTAGGAGGGCCTTTTCAATACCTATCCCCTTGCTCTTGATATCTTGATAGGTTTGGAGACAATTCATCCTCATGAAATGGGATAGCTTAGGATGCAGATTATCAATAAAGATTTTAGTCAAATGTTTTTCAGGTGGCTAGTATGATAACCTGGTGATAAGGTTTTGCCATCGTTGCAAGTATTCTGCTAGGCTTTCTCCTTCTTTCTATTTTGAGATGCAGAGATCTAACAAGGTCAACTCATTCTCAACATTGTGGGCATAGTGGGCAATGAACTTCTCAAAAATTTTAGCAAAGGTTGTGATAGTCCCACATGGTATTTTGTAGAACCACTCAACAGTGGTTCCTCCCAAGCTTTTGGGGAATAGGTGTAAGAGATAGTTATCACTATAAGCCACTTCTTGGCATGCCATATAGAATTCTTTAATATGATTGATTGTATCTCCTTTCCCCTGATATTTATCAAATTTAGGTGTCTCAAAGTGCTTGGGGAAAGGTATAGCGGTAATGGATCGATCAAATAGATAAGGACACACCTCCTCAAACTTGTAGGTTTTGCTATCGGTACCAGTTTGAAGCTCTTTAAGAGCATTCTTCATGGCTTCCCACTCAGCATTGATTGGTGTTTGAGCAGGTACTCCCATTTGAGGTGGGTATTGTTGAGTGGGATATGGAGATGGCCCAGTGAGATAGGTAGATTGGAGTGGATTTTGGAGTGATGTTTGCTGGGGAGGATACTGCTGATGTGGCATAGGGGGATATTGCGGTGATGGATATGAGACTGCTTGCTGGTGTTGTGGGATGACTGGGACTTGCTGCTATGACTGATAGGAGGAAACTTGTTGCTGTTGGGGGATGATGGGGGTTTGTTGTTGTGATTGAAAATATAGTTGCTGTGGGGATGACTGGTGGAATGGTGTAGTTTTTTGATACGATGGTCCTTGCTAAACTTGGCTTTGTTGTTGACCGATATAGGTCGGGTGCATTCCCATATTGCTTAAGGGTGGAACTAATGTAGGGAAGCTTGAAGAAAAGGATGGCTGGACAAAATAACTTGTGAAATGGGATGAACTTTGCTGTTGAGGTGGAGGAACTTGTTGAAAAGCACTGGGTGTTGGGAATGGATAGCTTGTGAAGGATAAAGTTGGTGGAGGCTGAGATGGTTGTTGTTGTGCTGCTTGTGAGAAAGTGGCTTGTCGGTTTGCAAACACGGATGTAGGAGAGTGAGTTGGTATTCCAAAGTCTTTCATGTCTTCTTGAGTGAGACCCCAATGAGGACCAACATGAGGTGGGATTTGTGTTGCAACGGATGCCAAGAAGGTAGATGTGATGGGAGTTGGGGGCATGAATGGTGGATTTGAAAAACCCATGGAAGGCATTCCTGTGGTGAAGGCATTTTGTTGGGCTTGTGCCTAGGTAGATGTTTTTTGGGGGGGAAATGAAGAGAATGTTTGCATTCCCCATGAAAAGGGTGATGTTGATGCGGAAGCTTGCTGGGTATGAAAGGGGAGTGGTTGCACTGCCCCTGGAATAGATGATGCTAATGTGGAGGCTTGTTGGGAGAAAGAGGGAAATGATTGCGTTGACCTTGGAAAAGATGGTATGGATGCGAAAGCTTGTGGAGTGAAAGGGAAAGACAATTGTGTCCCTCCTGTCATAAAAGGTGTGGATGTGGAAGCTTGTGAAGTAAAGGGGAAGGATGATTGCATCCCTCCCGGAGTGAAAGGTGTTGTTTGGCTTATGGAAGATGGCGGAACTACTTGTGTAAAGGTTTGTATGAGAGGTGGGAGTTGATTCTGGGACAAGTGTTGGATTTGTGCAAGAGCTTGAGCAGCCATGGCAGATGATGAAGTACCTGCGATAGGGAATGGAGTAGATGGTGTTATAGCTTGTGTTACGGGATTGGCGAAGCTTCCTTGCAAAAGAAGAGGAATGGTGGAGGTTGCTTGAGATGTTTGCAAGGTTGGATCAAGGAATGGTTGGATGAATGGAGAGTATACTTGTGCTAGGAATTGGATAGTGCTTATGGGAATGTGAGGATGGAGACATGGTAGAATGGAAGTTTGTGCTTGTGCAAAGTCAGTGAACATGCTTTGCTGGTTTTGGGCCATGAATGTATTGACTAGTGGTGGATTCTCTAGATGATTCACAAACATTTCTATTGCCAAAGGAGCTGAGGGGATATTGGGATCATCCCATGTATTTCTAGTTTGTATTTGGGGATCATAGGCTATCATTGCACTGGTAAAAATGCTGGGATCAGATGAACTGGTGATTGGATAAGGATTCATGTTCCTTCTTTTTCTAGATCCAGATCTTGTCTCGATAGGCATGGAGATGCAGATGCTTAGATGGATGCAAGATGTTTCCTAAAAGACTCTAAAGGATGATGGATGCAAGCTTAAGGAACTTCTAAGGATGATAAATTTCTAGAATGCAATGCAAGGATTGGTCAAATGCTTGGATTTGGATTAAGGATGGTGGAAGATTAATGGGAGATGGTGACACATTGGTAAAAAAAAGCTTGGCGATAATGGAGGCTTGATGGGATGCTCTAATTTGGGTCAAGATTGGGTGGAGGATTGGTGGGATGTTGGTGGAAGATTACTAAGTGTCAACAATGAGCTATTGTTTTTCCCGATGGAGGATCAGTGGTAGGAATTGGCCAACCTAGGATAGACTAATGATCTTTGGTCAACTAGATTCTTATCAATACAAGCTAATCTCTTGCTCGAGATTATGAGGCTATGCAAGGACAAGTTGCATTTCCTTTAGACAGTGCTCTATCAAAAATGGGATGATATCTAATTTAGGATAAGGGATGGAAAAAGTTCAAAGGTTTTGAACACTAAGTGCTTGTGGATTTGGATCTCTAGATTTGGTGCAAAGGATGGTGGATTCTATTTTGGATAATGGATGCTAGATTTGGATCAAGGATTTGGGATTCTGATTGTGGATTGTTGATGGAATGATAGTGAAGGATAATGGAACAATGTTCTTTCTAAAAGGATGATGCAAATGCAACTGGAATGGATGATCTATGATGCTACTAGGAAGATGATGATGAATGCAACTAAAGACTCTAGAATGCAACTAAGGTTTTGATGATGATGCAAGGATGAAACTAGGATGAAAATAGGATGAAGGACTGCCAAGATAGGATTTTAAGATTTGAAGGTAGAATGGGACATGCAATGTATCTAGCTAATCTTCTCTTTCAAGGTTGACGTAATGATGGTTCACTCAGAATCGGTAGGCAAACTGTTTGACTCTTGCATTATAGCCAATATTATCAAGCCTTTCTTGATATTTTTCTTCTGCTTGGGTTGCTTGGATAGAGGATTGATGGCTTTTAATGTTTATTTCTGCAACTTTCTTCTCTTGATAATCTTTAGATTTGGGTAACTTAGCTTTCGGATGTTTGATCAAATTGGGCATAACTCGGGGAAATTCTAATAAGTTTGGTTTGAGACAAAAGGTTCTTTGGATATCTGATTCCAAGGGTTTCTCTGCAAAATGTCTTGAGTATCTCAAACTGGGTTTGTTGATTAGTTTGATGTTTTCCAATGGCAAAGGATAGATTTCAACAAAGATTTTTGGAAAAGCAATCTCCACAAGGGACAAAGCAACCCTGTGGGATACAAACAAGATATCTGACTCTGATAAAGCTTTGAAAGTGTATGTTCCAACAATATTTTCACAGAGTATTGACTGTCAAGCATTTCAAATAGATCTACCTAAGGAAGGTGAGTATCAAAATCGCTTGCCCACAGCTTGGTACCCCCTAGAAGGGAATACAAATGGTGAGTAATCTTGAGGCGACCCGGTAAACCCCTTGGAATCGGTCCTTGCACAAGGATTTTGATACTTTAAAATGTAGATAGGGTAGCCTCTATTTTATTAGGTTTTTTAATAGTTCCGTGGAGTCTCCATACCCGGTTATGCTGACCGCCTGTGACTCACTTAAGAGCCTAGCCAACAATGCTAGGGGAGGAATATTTACCTGTCCCCAGACATTTGCATTTGGCACAAAATGCCCGTGGATTAGGAGATATAAGTGAGTACTTTTTTCCTTCACTTTATTTATATACCAGCCAGGGGGGATACCAGTTTGAGGTCATTCTCCAAGGAGGAAGCACTTTTCTCCTCAGACAGGCCTCGCTAAAAGTAAAACAAGTGAACTTGTCCAAGTTCAAATGTTCTACGTTGCTTACTTTAACAAGGATTTGCAAAAAGATAAAACTCCTAGATGCACATCAAGCAAGTTGTTCTTTTCCCAAAATTGATTAAGTGTGATTGAATTGAAAAAATTGAAGACACAAGTGTTTAAGATTTGATTTGTTCTTTCTCCAAAAAGTAAGTGTTTGAGCGATTGCAAGTTCTTTCTTTGAGCATTCAAGATTGAGATTGGCGTGTTGATTTAGAAATTTGAAAAGAGCTTTGTTTTATCCTTAGATCATTCAAGATTGAGTTTTTTTTGAACTGAAATTCAAAGAGGAAAGAATAGGGATGCTTTTCTTTCCAATTTAGATCATTCAAGATTGTTTTTGACTCAAAGTAAAAATGATTCTTTGGACTTTGGTTTTCATTCAAGATTTTGTGTTCTAGTTTGCATGTTTTAAGCCCAAAAATGATATTCCTAGATTGTTTTGATGCATGAAAAACCTAGGAAACATTCAAGATTTTGTAACAAGACATTTGTTTGGAACAAATAACAAAGCTTTTAGTACAGTTTTGGCAACCATTTAGGACACTTAGTTTGCATGATATTTTAAAAAAACTTTAAAATATTTGCAAATGAAGTTCATTTTATCCCTGATTGATGCTTTGAGTTTGATTTAGAATTTTGTGTGCACTTAGTGTTGATTTTGAACCTTTTCAAATGGAAACTTGAAATTTTTTTTAACTTTCCAAAAATGAAGTGTACCTAACTTTGCATTAATGCATCTAAAACCTTGATGTTGCAAGGATACAAATGATTGGATTGATTTAGTTTCATTTGTTTAGAAGATTTTTACAAATTTTTAGTCTTTAATGCATTTAAGAATGATTTGGGGATTCATTTTAAGCACTAAAATAAGATGTTTATGCCTTTGTTTTGTTCATTTTTACCCCAAACTGAAATGATTTTGTTATCACCCCTAATCTAAGCTTTCTTTCCTAGATATTATTATAGACCTCTAAAACAGCTTTCCAATTCTTTTTGAATCACCAAAAATAGAGTTTGTATGCAAAAGTTACAAGGTTTTTCGTGGAAGTGCCTCATTATAGATTTTAAAGAGGAGAATATGCCAAAATCTCTTAAGAAGTAGAAGGAGTAGATAGAATGGAAGAATGATAAGATTAAGAAGAGGAAGAATATTTCCATAAGCTCCCTCCACCTTCAAGCTTCAAAATTTAGCAAAAACTCCAAAACGGATGAGATGTTGTCAAAAGACCCGTGAAGTGGGTCCCACCGGGCGTACCAGGATGTAGACAAGGCTTTTGAGGATACCTGTTTTGAAAGCTTCAAACCAAACAAATATTTAGATTTTAATCTAGCATGAAATCAATCCAAAATAAATAAACTCTAAGCTAAGCCACCTCAGATAGAGCCTAAATAGGTGCACCCAAGCACTGTTTGATTTTCTCTTGCTTAGGGGATGTGGGTGTGCTGTCTAAGCACTTGGAGCATATTCTAATGCATATTAAGATGGATTGAGATTCATGAAAACTCCAAAAATGGCACAATATTGGGTAGAACACTCAAAATTGCCCCTAAGGCCTCAAGAACTCAAAAATGCTTTAATGGAGATTTGATGCAAATATGATTATGCTAAGATTTATTTTAACCCAAATGAAGTGTGAGGATGATGCTATATGCTATGAAAAACAATGAAAGAAACTATGTTAATCCATTATTGCTAAGCTATGATGTGCTAAAAAGCTTGAAGAAAACAAAAAAATCTAACAATTAGTTGATTTTAAGCTATGATCTAACATGAAAATGGCATTATAAGATTACTATTACTTGAAAATAAAAGTGGATGCATTTGCTCTTAGAAATGAGAGTATTTATAGGCTTTTGGAAAGGTTTGGGTTAAGAGGATAGGTTAGAGTTTGGGGTAAGGTTAGAGTTGGAGTCAAGGGGATAAGGATGAAGACTTTCTAGAAGATTTTAGGCTTTGGATGAGGATAAAGACTTTCTAGAAAAGTCTAGGCTTTCTAAGGATAACTATGGAATTTAAGAAATAAATAAAGTTTTATTTATCTCAAAGGCTTTAATGAGTTTGAGGCTCATTAGGGGTAGGGTTTGACTAGGAGTCAAAGGGATAAGGATGAAGACTTTCTAGAAGAGTCTAGGCTTTGGATGAGGATAAAGACTTTCTAGAAAAGTCTAAGCTTTCTAAAGATAAATATGGAATTTAGGAAATAAATAAAGTTTTATTTATCTCAAAGGCTTTAATGAGTTTGAGGCTCATTAGGGGTAGGGTTTGACTAAGAGTCAAAGGAGACTTAGATTAGCTTAGGGAAAGTAGGTAATTTCCCCTAAATGGGTTTAGGGAATGATTAGGAAAGTTCTAGAAGAGTCTAGAATTTTCCTAGGGTAAATTAGGAATTGAGGATTAATATTTAATCTTAATTAAATATTCTTGAGTTGGGATTAGGATTAGGAAATGATGGGATTAGCCTTTAATTGAAATTAAAGAAGGATTAGAAGATTCTGGAAGAGGTTAGTGGTCTTAAGAAAATTAGCCAAGTTTTGGGCAAAAAATAAATTAATTATTTATTTTGAGATTTTTGGTCAATTTATTAATTAAAATAATTAATAAATAGGGAAATAATGTTTAAATAAGATTTAAACATTTTTGGGAGGGATTTCTTAATTAAATATTTTTAATTAAGATAAAGAGATTTAATGACATAAAAATAAATTAATTAATTAAATAATTAATTAATTAACAAATGATGATGTCATCAGGGATTTTTCAAAAAATAAAAATACTTTAATTTCTAAAGGATTTTTAGGTGTCTACAAATATTATGCAAATAAATTATCTTATGCAGACATAAAAAAGAAAAAAATTACAAAAGATGACAATTGCAAGCTATTTAAAAAACCCAGGGACACAGATACTCTTAGAACTACAACAAGGAGGTTCCCAATTCATTGGTGCTTAAATGAAGACATTAAAAACAATTTTTGGGAAAGATGGTGGATGGTCTTTGATTCGCTTCCTTGTAACAATCATGAGGTTCCTATATATTTCTTGAGGAAACTCTATTGTGAGTTTGTACTCAAGGAGGTGCCAAATTATTTTGACATTTTGGATTCTCAGGGTAGAGGAGGGGGGTCATCATTTGATCAAGCGGGGGCACATCTTGACCCTAACGCACCTAGGGCTCCACAAGTGGATCATGTTACTATTTCTTCTTTTGTGAAGGAACATGTAGAGGCAGACACACTAGGCACGATTAATGCTCTGACACAGACTCTCATTTAGTGTGCCACTCCTTTAGTTGAAGGTGACCATGGTCAATCCTCAAGGGGGCATATTTGTCAATCATGTGGATGCATCTGCACATTTGGTACTAGCGAGAGAGAGGAAGAGGATCCTAGAATGATGACTAATAGCTTTCTAAATATGAAATTTGGCATTGACACACAGGTAAATATTTCCAAGTTCATTAAATTGTTTTGATCATATTTCATTTATAAAAGAATAACTATTTAATTTAGTATCTATTTATTATGATGAAAATTCAGGGCAAGAGTGTCAGTGGTAGTGGCAGTAGAAGTGGCAATGATCCTGATGTCCCCTTCTACACATCGTCATCAATTCCATAAGTATGTATCGAATAAAACATTTTAATTAACATATTTGATTATTATGTAATTATATGAATAATTGTATCATAACTTATTGTGCATGTGCATTAGATGTTCACTGGTGGACAATCGACATTCACAATAGACAGTGAAGGGCATCGTGCCACTTTCCTTGAGGTATCTTTATTTGCATGTTAATTTGATTTACTTTATTATATTTAATTAATAAATGAATGAATGACTAAATTACTACACAAATTATGATCAAAATCCAGAGGCACAATGATCACATTCTTTCACTTGGGTTTGTGAGGTCACCATTGAATCCACGGGTATATATGTAATAATGCATTATAATTAACATGTCAGTAGTACATTCTTATATGAATGGTTATCTTATAATTTTCCGTGTGCATGTGCACTAGTTGAATGTTGGAGCTTCGACTTCGACACCACACACCGAAGGATGCGGTGGAACCTTCACGGAGGTATCATTTACTCATTTGTAGGGTTGTAAAAAATATATGTAATCTTGATAACTGCATAATAATTTTTTTGTTTTATTTTCAGCTTTTGGTATCAAGACTTCTCCTTATGTCTGTGATACTTTGGATCATGGAGTAGCTACAGCAGTAGCTAGTTCTGAAGCACTGATTGAGGTATGAAAGAGATCACTTAACCTTAATTGTTATTTTAATAGTTTGTATTGAATTTTATAATGATATTCATGTATTTATTTTAATTATTATTTTGATCATTGTTGTAGGGACTTATTACTCAAAATCACCACCATGCGCCTTCGGTAGATGAACATAGTGACTATTTTCTATCGGTAATCGAATATTCAATTTTATGTCATTGTATAATTCAATGTTGATGTATATTAGTTATTGATGCTTAAATTTTTTTTTTCTCAGCTTGAGCTACAAAAGAGTCTAGATAGGAGGATGAGTGAGCACACTCAAAAGACTACAGCATCTACTACATCTCCATCGATGCGATGATCAAAGACAGCTTGGGATTTGTTTTCTTCCCCTAGCGGGAAAGGACTAGATTAGGGATATGGATTGTATGCCTATATGGCATTAGTGGACATATTTTTTGTATATTGTATAAGTGATACATTGTACATCCATTTGGCTTTGAGGAAGCCAATTTAACTATATTGAATTTATTCAATGTATGACATTATTGGACATATATATTTGGCTTCATGCCCTACGAATATTTTTTATTTATGTTTTAGGTATGCAATTCATGTGTTTGGTGTATTGATGTATACTAATTTATGTTTGTGTGGATGTCTTATGCTTTGTAAATTACCCATGCCTTATAGTTATGCTTGTATGTTTATCGATGTATGTTTAACTTGTTGACTGTGCTACAAATGCCAGTCACTATCCTCAATAATAGTCTATTCCTTGATTGTAATAATAACAAAAGTAATGAAATGAATGCAGAAATAAATAAATATAATATAAGGCAATATTTCTACATCACAACCTATCCAAGATCACATGGAATCAAACATTTATATTCATTGGTGTGTTCCTTGTTCCACGGGACAGTCACAATATAAAGACATGACCTCAAACAGGTGAGGCAACATATGGCAAGGTTTTCATCCATTGACCCCAATACCAAGCCTATTTTGATATGTGGGTACCCCAATGTTGGCAAGAGTTCTTTTATTAATAAGATTACTATAGTGAATGTGGATGTGCAACCTTATGATTTTACAAACTAACTTCTAATTGTTCCCTAACTAACTGATTGTTAATGATAAACACTAGAATACATATTTGCACTCAATCCTACTACTCACCCCAGAGTCGTCGGCGGTGTTTGAATGACTATGTGTGCCAAAAAAGGTTTTCAATAGAATTTTTCGGCCATTCAAAGTTGTTGGAACAAACGGTTTGATGCTATGACCGATGATTTGAAAGATACGCAATGTTGGTCATTTGAACTGAGGAACACTGTGAGTTCTAACATCGATTGAGAATGTGTTGCCAAATATAAATGAACTTGAAACTCTAAAAACTAAGATAGACTATTGTAGGACTTGGCAACACAGTCTCGTAGCACTTGATGGATCGATTCTACCTTGCACGAGATCTGAGATATGACCCCACAAAGATCATTGATTTCATGCTTAAGGGACCTTGAGGGACACTTCGACCTAGAGTCATCAGCGGGGTTCGAATGACTGTGTGTGGAAAACAAGGAAGCCACTAGCATTTATGATGCAAGAGCATCCTGGGTGTAAGAGAAATCTTCCATCACCCAAAAATGTTTCTGGTTTCTTTTCAATAAGGACTATCTTGTGTAGAGCTACTATTTGTGGAAACTTGCTATTTTTAGTAAGTTGTTTATACAATCTCAAAATGTTATGATTTCACACGTGGAGGTTCATCTTAGTCATATCAACATGCCAACAAAGTTTCATTGCTAGATCAAGTCTAGTTTTGAAGATATTGCAGATTTTCGGTATTGGCAGCAGGGTACAAAAACTTTGAACTCAATTTTGATGGCTTTAGAGGCCTTGGATGAGGTTGAATTTTTGGCTGAATGAAGCTTGCTTGATTCAAGTGTTGTATAGCTCCTCATGCCCTTTCTGAAATGGGGTTATAATAGTCAATCGGGTCAATGGGTGATGACTTATGGTCTCCGAAAGTTGGGTCACCTGAAATGGTGGAAAATGATTTTCTTTCAAAATTTATGTTTGGGTTTCAAATGTTATTTTGAGCTGACTTTGATGTAATAAAATTAAAAATAAAATAATTCTAAATTTGGTCGGCCTTGTTGGCCAAAAATTATGGAACCTTCCTAGGCAATGGAAAATTGCCTATATAAGGAAGGCTGTAGTGTTGTCTTAGGCAGTTTGGGATAGTTTTGGGTAGTAGATCTAGGTATTGATTCAAGGCTTTGTCCTACAGAATATTGTAAGGGAATGCCCATGTGGCTTTGCATATTATAATTTTGAAAGTTTTTAAATCCATAGTTGTGGAGATAATAAGAAGCCAATTTTATGTTCTTGCATATTGTTGTTATTTTTTTGTTTTTGTTATGTGTTTGTGGTATTAAGGGGAGCACCCTTCATCAAGTGGTATCAAAGTAGGAGTTGTTGACTATGTAAATAGATTACTGACTGTGAGGCAGTTTGCACCAGGACTGTGGGTTAGGGTTTTTGTAAACAGATTGCCGATTGTGAGGCAGTTTGCACCAGGACCGTGGGTTAGGGTATTTGTAAATAGATCAATGACTGTGAGGCATTTTGCACCAAGACCGTGGTTAGGGTTTTAGTGAGAAGCGTGAAAATGCCTCCATGAAGGGAACCTAGTGGAAGAGCTGGTGTTGTAACACCTGAGGTTAGAGAACTATAGAGACAAGTGCGAACATTCCAAGAGGAGATTCACAGAGGAATGAATCTTAATGTTAGAGACAAAAGCGAGGATGAAGCCGAAGAAGAAGATCAAGAAGGAGAAGTCAAAGTTGTGAACTAGGAGGAAGAAAGACATTTTTGAGCTATCTCAAACATTGGGAAGAGACCTAAGATTGAGGTCCTGACATTTTCTAGAAATCTTAACCTAGAGGAGTTGATTGACTGGATCAATGAATGTGAAGAATATTTTGAGTATGAAGATATCGAGGATCCTGATCGGGTCAAGTTTGTGAAGGCCAGACTGAAGGTTCATGTGAAGATCTAGTGGCAAGAGATTCAGTTGGAGTGAAATTGAAGAGGAAAGGATAAAATCACAAGATGGGGGTAGATGGTGGATAAATTGAAGTGACAATTCATCCCTGTTGATTATGAGCTTGACCTACTAAAGAAAATGCAAAGTTTGAAGCAAGCGGGATGATCTATTCAGGAGTATACAGAGGAATTCTATCAAATCCTCATCAGAATAGGTCATGCAGAAGCTAATAAGGAGAAAGTTGCCCCTTACATTAATGGGTTGAGGCCAACAATTTAGGAGGAGTTGAATCTGGTTGGAATGAACAGTATTGAAGAGGCATACCAGTTTTCCCTAAAAGTAGAGGAAAAGTTGAACAAGAAGTTTGAGAGCAGACAAAGCAGAAGAGGTCGTGATGGAAGATCTAGTGGACGATCATATGGAGATCAAAATGAAGATCCAAAAAAGTAGGATGAGGCCAGTAATAGTCAAAATCAAAGAGAAGATAATTTTAGTCATTTCCAAGATTAGAACAATAGAGATTAGAGAGGAGGAGGAAGAGGACAAGGTTTAGGAAGAGGAGGCTTCTGTGGAACATGTTTTCACATTGGAGAAGAAGGTCATAAGGTATTTGAATGTCCTCAATGCCAAGGAAGGATGGATAGGAGTAATGAAGGCCAGGCCAGAGTGGCACATGTAGATGCAGATGCCAATTCCTTAGATTCTAAAGATACTGAAAGAGGAGAAATGTTGATTAACAGAAAAGTCCTGCTGAGTGGTGACAATGAACCTAAACAAAGGAGGAGCTTGTTTCGCACTAGATGCAAGTGTGAGGGTAAATGTTGTGATGTAATTATTGATAGTGGAAGCACTGATAATTTGGTGTTAGAAGAGATGGTGACAAAGTTGAAGCTCAAGTGATAGAAACACCCACATCCATATCGGATTGCTTGGGTGCAGGATGACCACAAGGTCATGGTCAGTGAACAGTGCCTAGTAAAGTTCAAGACTGGTGGGTACCATGATGAGGTACTATGTGATATCATACCTATGGATGCATGTCACATGTTGTTGGATAGGCCATGGAAATTTGACAAATGTGTTGTACATGATGGTCGTGTGAATACCTATTCCCTGACAAAGGATGGAGTGCGACATAAGCTAAATCCATTGAAGGAGACATAAGAAAAGGTATGTGGTAATGCAAGAATAACTTTTGTTGATAGAGGGAATTTCTTAGATGGTATAAGGTATGAGCATATGTGTTTTACCTTAATTCCAAAGGCTGAGAAAGAGGAAGTAGAAGATGTACCTGTAGAAGTTGTAGAATTATTGAATGAGTTTTAGGATATTGTATCTGATAATGTACCAGTAAGGAAGATCAGTCATCAGATGGACTTGATTCTAGAAGCCAATTTTCCAAATAAGGTAGCACATAAAATGACACTAGTAGAAAGTGAAGATTTGAAGACATATTTAAAGTTTGGTTCATCACATCATCCACAGATTGTATATGAAAGTAGTCTCAAAAATGCATCTAAGTTGAGAAAAATAGATAAAGGAGAAATAAGTAGTGCTGAAGCTAGAGATTTTGTAGAACATTTGAAGAACATCCATGAGGAGGTGAGGAAGCACACTTCCAAAATGAATGCGCACTATAAGGCTAAGGGAGATGAGAAAAGGAGGCATAAGGAATTTCAATTTGGAGATGAAGTCATGGTTCATTTGCAGAAAGAGTGATTTCTGATTAGTACATATAACAAGTTGAAAATGAAGAAGTTTGGGCTATGTAAGATGGTGAAGAAGCATGATTCAGGAAATGCATATGAGGTCGAGTTGCCTACTGGGCTGAATATGTCACTAGTATTTAATGTTTTAGATCTGACAGAGTATCATGAGGGACGTGTTGAAGATGAGGTTACAGCAGCATAGTGGAGTATTCTAGCAACCAATTCAGATAACAAAGAGATTGAAGACATACTAGATAGTCATGTTGGTAGAAGCACAAGGAACAAGACATATGAAGAATATCTGGTCAAGTGGAAAGGACAACCTGTCGAAGATTCATCATGGCTAACAAAGGAGGAGGTTAACCATCTTGGTTTTCCTCTACACACTTGAGTCATGACAGGGTCACTTCTCAAATTACCCCGGGTGTCTGATGCAGGAGCATCCTGGGTGTAAGAGCAATCTTGCATCACCCAAAAATGTTTCTAGTTTCTTTTCAATAAGGGCTATCTTGTGTAGAGCTACTATTTGTGGAAAATTGCTATTTTTAGTAAGTTGTTCATACGATCTCAGAATGTTCTGATTTCACACATGGAGGTTCATCTTAGTCATATCAACCTGCCAGTAAAGTTTCATTGCTAGATCAAGTCTAGTTTTGAAGATATTGCAGATTTTTCATATTGGCAGCAGGGTACAGAAACTTTGAACTCAGTTTTGAAGGCTTTAGAGGCCCCGAATGAGGTTTAATTTTCAGTTGAATGAGGCTTGCTTGATTTTGGTGTTGTAGAACTCCTCGTGCCCTTTCTGAAATGGAGTTATAATAGTCAATCGGGTCAATGGGTGATGACTTATGGTCTCTAGAAGTTGTGTCACCTCAAATGGCAGAAAATGATTTTCCTTCAAAATTTATGTTTGGGTTTCAAAAGTTATTTTGATCCAACTTTGATGTAATAAAATGAAAAATAAAATAATTCTAAGTTTGGTCAGCCTTGTTGGCTAAAAATTTTGGAACCTTCCCAAGCGAAGGAAAATCACCTATATAAGGAAGGTTGTAGTGTTGTCTTAGGCAGTTCAGGACAGTTCTAGGTAGTAGATCTGGGTATTGATTCAAGGCTTTATCCTGTAGAATATTGTAAAGGAATGCCCATGTGGCTTTGCATATTGTAATTCTGAAAGTTTGTAATTCCATAGTTGTGGAGATAATAAGAAGCCAATTTTCTATTCTTGCATATTGTTGTTATTTCTCTATTTATATTATGTGTTTGTTGTATTAAGCCGAGAACCCTTCATCAAGTGGTATCAGGGCAACAGTTCTTGAGTTTGTAAAAAGATCACCGACTATGAGGAAGTTTGCACCGAGACCGTAGGTTAGGGTTTTTGTAAAAAGATCACCAATTGTGAGGCAGTTTGCACTAGGATCATGGGTTAGGGTTTTTGTAAATAGATAACTGACTATGAGGTAGTTTGCACTAGGACCGCACTTAGGGTTTTAGTGAGAAGTGCTAAAATGCCTCCACGAAGGGAACATGGTGGAAGAGCTGGTGTTCTAACACCTAAGGTTAGGGAACTACAAACACAAGTGTGAGCATTGCAAGAGGAGATTCACAGAGGAATGAATCTTAATGTTAGAGACAAAAGCGAGGATGAAGTCAAAGAAGAAGATTAAGAAGAAGAAGTTGAAGTTGTGAACCAGGAGGAAGAAAGAATTTTCTGAGCTATCTCAAAGATCGAGAAGATTCCTAAGATTGAGGTCCCGACATTTTTTGGAAATATTAACCTAGAGGAGTTGATCAACTAGATCAATGAATGTGAAGAATATTTTGAGTATGAAGATATCGAGGATCCTGATTGGGTCAAGTTTGCGAAGGCCAAACTGAAGGGTCATGTGAAGATCTAGTGGCAAGAGATTTAGTTGGAGTGAAATTGAAGAGGAAAGGATAAAATCACAAGATGGGGGCAGATGGTGGATAAATTTAAGTGACAGTTCATCCCTGTTGATTATGAGCTTGACCTACTGAAGAAAATGCAAAGTTTGAAGCAAGTGGGATGATCTGTTCAGGAGTATATAGAGGAGTTCTATCAAATCCTCATCAGAACAGGCCATGCAAAAGCTGATAAGGAGAAATTTGCCCCTTACTTTAATGGGTTGAGGCCAAGCATTCAAGAGGAGTTGAATCTAGTTGGAATGAATAGTATTGAAGAGGCATACCAGTTTTCCCTAAAAGTAGAGGAAAAGTTGAACAAGAAGTTTGAGAGTAGACAAAGCGGAAGAGGTCGTGATGGAAGATCTAGTGGACGGTCATATGGAGATCGAAATGAAGATCTGAAAAAGAAGGATGAGGTTAGTAATAGTCAGAATTAGAGAGGAGATAATTTCAGTCATTTCCAAGATTAGAACAATAGAGATCAGAGAGGAGGAGGAAGAGGACAAGGTTCAGGAAGAGGAGGCTTCCGTGGAACATGTTTTCACTATGGAGAAGAAGGTCATAGGGCATTTGAATGTCCTCAATGCCAAGGAAGGATGGATAGGAGGAATGAAGGCCAGGCTAGAGTGCCACATGTAGATGAAGATGTCAGATCCTCAGATTTTGAAGATGCTGAAAGAGGAGAAACGTTGATTAACAGAAGAGTCCTGTTGAGTGGTGAGAATGAACCTGAACAAAGGAGGACCCTGTTTCGCACTACATGCAAGTGTGAGGGTAAATGTTGTGATGTGATTATTGATAGTGGAAGCACTAACAATTTGGTGTCAGAAGAGATGGTTACAAAGTTGAATCTCAAGAGATAAAAACACCCACATCCATATCAGATTGCCTGGGTGCAGGATGACCACAAGGTCATGGTCAGTGAACAGTGCCTAGTAAAGTTCAAGATTGGCGGGTACCATGATGAGGTACTATGTGATATCACACCTATGGATGCATGTCACATGTTGTTGGGTAGGTTGTGGAAATTTGATAGATGTGTTGTACATGATGGTCGTGTGAATACCTATTCCCTGACAAAGGATGGAGTGTGACATAAGCTAAATCCATTGAAGGAGACTGAAGAAAAGGTATGTGGTAATGCAAGAATAACTTTTGTTGATAGAGGGAATTTCTTAGATGGTATGAGGCATGAGCATATGTGTTTTACCTTAATTTAAAAGGCTGGGAAAGAAGAAGTAGAAAATGTACCTATAGAAAATGTAGAATTATTGAATGAGTTTCAGGATATTGTATCTGATAATGTACCAATAAGGAAGATCAGTCATCAGATGGACTTGATTCCAGGAGCCATTTTTCCAAATAAGGCAGCACACAAAATGACACTAGATGAAAGTGAAGATTTGAAGACATATTTGAAGTTTGGTTCATCACATCATCCATAGATTGTATATGAAATTAGTCTCAGAAATGCATCTGAGTTGAGAAAAATAGATAAAGGAGAAATAAGTAGTGTTGAAGCTGGGGATTTTGTAGAACATTTGAAGAACATCCATGAGGAGGTGAGGAAGCACATTTCCAAAATGAATGAACAGTATAAGGCTAAGGTAGATGAGAAAAGGAGGCATAAAGAATTTCAGATTGGAGATGAAGTCATGGTTCATTTGCGGAAGGAGTGATTTTCGGTTGGTACATATAACAAGTTGAAAATGAAGAAGTTTGGGCCATGTAAGATGGTAAAGAAGCATGATTCAAGAAATGCATATGAGGTCAAGTTGCCTACTGAGTCATGATAGGGTCACTTCTCAAATTACCTCAGGTGTCTAATGTAGGAGCATCCTGGGTGTAAGAGAAATCTTGCATCACCGAAAAATGTTTCTGGTTTCTTTTCAATAAGGGCTATCTTGTGTAGAGCTACTATTTGTGGAAACTTGCTATTTTTAGTAAGTTGTTCATATGATCTTAGAATGTTCTGATTTCACACGTGGATGTTCATCTTAGTCATATCAGCCTGCCAATAAATTTTTATTGCTAGATCAATTCTAGTTTTGAGGATATTGTAGATTTTCAGTATTGGCAGCAGGGTATAGAAACTTTGAACTCATTTTTGAAGGCTTTAGAGGCCTTGAATGAGGTATTATTTTCAAATGAATGAAGCTTTCTTGATTCTAGCATTGTAGAGCTCCTCGTGCCCTTTTCGAAATGGGGTTATAATAGTCAATCGGGTCAACGGGTGATGACTTATGGTCTCCGGAAGTTGGATCACCTGAAATGGCAGAAAATGATTTTCCTTCAAAAATTTTGTTTGGGTTTCAAAAGTTATTTTGAGCCCACTTTGATGTAATAAAATGAAAAATAAAATAATTCTAAGTTTGGTCGGCCTTGTTGGCTAAAAATTCTGGAACCTTCCTAGGCGGTGGAAAATTGTCTATATAAGGAAGGTTGTAGTGTTGTCTTAGGTAGTTTGGGATAGTTCTAGGTAGTAGATCTGGGTATTGATTTGAGGCTTTGTCCTATAGAATATTGTAAGGGAATGCCCATGTGGCTTTGCATATTGTAATTCTAAAAGTTTGTAATTCCACAGTTGTGGAGATAATAAGAAGCTAATTTTTTATTCTTGCATATTGTTGTTATTTCTCTATTTCTATTATGTGTTTGTTGTATTAAGGGGAGCACCCTTCATCAAGTGGTATCAGAGCAATATTTCTTGAGTGTGTAAATAGATCACCGATTGTGAAGTAGTTTGCACCAGGACTATGGGTTAGGGTTTTTCTAAACAGATTGCCGATTGTGAGGTAGTTTGCACCAGGACCGTGGGTTAGGGTTTTTGTAAATAGATCATCAACTATGAGGTAGTTTGCACCAGGACCATGGTTAGGGTTTCAGTGAGAAGCATAAAAATGCCTCCACAAAGGGAACGTGGTGGAAGAGCTGGTGTTGTAACACCTAAGGTTAAGGAACTACAAAGATAAGTGTGAGCATTGCAAGAAAAGATTCGCAGAGGAATGAATCTTAATGTTAGAGATGAAAGTGAGGATGAAGCCAAAGAAGAAGATCAAGAAGGAGAAGTCAAAGTTGTGAACCAGGAGGAAGAAATACTTTTTTGAGCTATCTCAAAGATCGGGAAGAGACCTAAGATTGAGGTCCCGACATTTTTTGGAAATCTTAACCTAGAGGAGTTGATCGATTGGATCAATGAATGTGAAGAATATTTTGAGTATGAAGATATTGAGGATCTTGATCAGGTCAAGTTTACAAAGGCCAGACTGAAGGGTCATGTGAAGATCTGGTGGCAAGAGATTTAGTTAGAGAAAAATCAAAGAGGAAAGGATAAAATCACAAGATGGGGGTGATGGTGGATAAATTGAAGTGACAGTTCATCCCTGTTGATTATGAGCTTGACCTACTGAAGAAAATACAAATTTTGAAGCAAGTGGGATGATCTGTTCAGGAGTATATAGAGCATTTCTATCAAATCCTCATCAAAATAGGCCATGTGGAAGCTAATAATGAGAAAGTTGCATGTTACCTTAATGGGTTGAGGCCAAGCATTTAGGAGGAGTTGAATCTAGTTCGAATGAATAGTATTGAAGAGGCATACCAGTTTGCCCTAAAAGTAGAGGAAAAGCTAAACAAGAAGTTTGAGAGTAGACAAAGCGGAAGAGGTCATGATGGAACATCTAGTGGATGGTCATATGGAGATTGAAATGAAGATCTGAAAAAGAAAGATGAAGCCATTAATAGTTAGAATCAGAGAGGAGATAATTTCAGTCATTTCCAAGATCAAAACAATAGAGATTAGAGAGGAGGAGGAAGAGGACAAGGTTCAGGAAGAGGAGGCTTCTGTGGAACATGTTTTCACTATGGAGAAGAAGTTTATAGGGCATTTGAATGTCCTCAATGCCAAGGAAGGATGGATAGGAGGAATGAAGGCTAGGCCAGAGTGGCACATGTAGATGAAGATGCTAGATCTTCAAATTTTGAAGATGTTGAAAGAGGAGAAATGTTGATTAACAGAAGAGTCCTGCTGAGTGGTGAGAATGAACCTAAACAAAGGAGGAGTCTGTTTCGCACTAGATGCAAGTGTGAGGGTAAATGTTGTGATGTGATTATTGATAGTGGAAGCACTAACAATTTGGTGTCAAAAGAGATGGTGACAAAGTTGGAGCTCAAGAGATAGAATCCATATTAGATTGTCTGGGTGCAGGATGACCACAAGGTCATGGTCAGTGAATAGTGCCTAGTAAAGTTCAAGATTGGTGGGTACCATAATGAGGTACTATGTGATATCATACCTATGGATACATCTCACATGTTGTTGGGTTGGCCATGGCAATTTGACAGATGTGTTGTACATGATGGTCATGCGAATACCTATTCCCTAACAAAGGATGGAGTGCGACATAAGCTAAAGCCATTGAAGGAGACTGAAGAAAAGGTATGTGGTAATGCAAGAATAACTTTTGTTGATAGAGGTAATTTCTTAGATGGTATGAGGCATGAGCATATGTGTTTTACCTTAATTCCAAAGGCTGGGAAAGAGGAAGTATAAGATGTACCTGTAGAAGTTATAGAATTATTGAATGAGTTTCAAGATATTGTATCTGATAATGTACCAATAAGGAAGATCAGTCATCAGATGGACTTCATTCCAGGAGCCAATTTTCCAAATAAGGTAGCACATAGAATGACACTAGCAGAAAGTGAAGAGTTGAAGACATATTTGAAGTTTGGTTCATCACATCATCCATAGATTGTATATGAAAGTAGTCTCAGAAATGCATCTGAGTTGAGAAAAATAGATAAAGGAGAAATAAGTAGTGCTAAAGTTGGAGATTTTGTAGAACATTTGAAGAACATCCATGAGGAGGTGAGGAAGCACATTTCCAAAATGAATGCGTAGTATAAGTCTAAGGCAGATGAGAAAAGGAGGCATAAGGAATTTTAGGTTGGAGACAAAGTCATGGTTCATTTGTGGAAGGAGCGATTTCTGATTGGTACTTATAACAAGTTGAAAATGAAGAAGTTTGGGCCATGTAAGATGGTGAAGAAGTGTACTATACTTGATGCTACTAGGACAATGTTGCTTGAAGGAAGTGTATCTCATGTACATTGGAGAGAAGTTATTGGGATAGTAGTGTATACATTGAATAGAATTCAAATTATAGAAGGTACAAGTAAGACCCCTTGTGAATTATGGTTTGATCATACTCCTACTATAAAATACTTTAGAATATTTGGTAGTAAGTGTTATATCAAGAGAGTTGATGAGATAAGAAAGTTTGATGCTAGAAATGATGAAGGAAATTTTCTTGGTTACTCTACCAAAAGAAAGGCCTACAAATATTTCAATCTAAGATTAAGAAAGATGATTGAAAGCAACAATGTAAGGATACATGAAAAGTTTCAGATACAAGAAAGAATGTGTGATAGTAATTAGATTATAGAGATCAAAGAGGTTGTTGTTGTTGCATAAGAAGAAGAACTTGTTGAGGTAGAATATGAAAAAGAGACTTATGATGTTGACACAAGTGAGGCTACTGAGGCTCCTAAGACTCCAAGGTATGTAAAGAATAACCATTCTAAAAATCCAATTATTGGTGATTCTAATCAAGGAGTAATGACTAGATCAAAAGCTAGAGAAGAAATTTGTTTGCTTTCTCAAGTTGAACCAAAGACTATAGATGAAGCATGTAGAGATGAATCTTGGATAAATGCTATGAAGGAAGACCTAGATCAATTAAAGAAGAATGACACTTGGGAATTGGTTCCTAGACCTAAAAACAAAAATGTAATAGGAACAAAATGGGTTTTTAGACACAAAAAGAATGAAGAAGGAAATGTTGTAATAAACAAAGCAAGACTGGTATGTAAGGGATATTTACAGCAAGTAGGCATAGACTTTGAAGAAAAATTTGCTTATGTTGCTAGAATAGAGGTAGTAAGATTATTATTGGCTTATATTGCACATAAAGATTTCAAGGTGTATCATATGGATGTAAAATCTACATTTTTGAATGGGGATCTTGAAGAAGAAGTATACATAGAACAACCAGATGGATTTCCTCTATGTGAAGATGGAGACATGGTATGCAAGTTGAAGAAATATTTGTATGGGCTGAAGCAAGCTCCAAGAGCTTGGTATGCAAGGTTAGACAAGTAGTTACTTCGGCTTGGATTCAGAAAAGGGAATCCTGACAGTAATTTGTGTTGGAAACTACAATTGAAATAATTGTTGTATTGTCATTGATGTCAAACCTTAATTGGTAAGACTATTGCTACTTAAGAAAGTACTATATCTATTTGAGTGTTGCTAAGGGGCTAAGCAAGGTTGGTAACAATAGCACCTAAGGAAAGGTTGAGTTATCTTGATACTACAAAGTGTACTTGACTATATTGCACAATGATGAGATAATGTATTGTTTATCGTAGTAAGACTGAAGACTAAACTGGTAGGCTTAACTGAGAAAAGAATGGAAAAATTATGTTTAAGCTGAGTAATGTTAGTGTTGACCGAGTTGGTATATGCTGAGAAAAATTATAGTGTCGACCGATCATCAGTAAATTGCCGAGGAAGATAGTATAAGCTGAGGAAACAATTTTAGTATTGACCGAGATTTCTACATGAAGACCGAGTGGACAATCATAGTATTGATCGAGCATCAGCAATTTTATATTTGAAGAGAATTTAATTTTGGAGCCAACATTGTTGAATTCTTGGATTATGTAAAACATGTTGACTTTATTTATTGATTGTTTGGAAGCATTAAATGCACTTGTAAAATGTTTTATTGTAAATCTTTTAGAGATTTGAGATGATTCCAGAAAAGAAGCTGAAGAACATGAAGCGGGTAGATTCAATGAATTTGACCTAACCCTAAGATCTATGAATGAGATTGAGTGGAAAAAGATGAGTTAACCTAATTGAGGAAAATATAAGGGAACCTGAGCATTTTGATATGCATGTACATGGAGAACAGAGAATGCTGGAAGAGGAAAGTTTTATTGACTGAATAATCAGAAAAGGCTGAAGGAGAATTATGGTGGTTGCTTGAAGAAAAGTTCCAAGCAAATCAGAGATGGAAATGGAAAAGTTTTGAAGTCAGTAAACCAGCATTAGTGTACGGAATCAGATTTGATATTTGCAAAGTGAGTTGTATATTTTTTAGATAATACTGCTGCTACTTTCTAACCATTGTAATAGTCAAAATCCTTTTAATAGAGGTTGACCTAACAATCATATGTTAAATCCTTTGAACAAGGTTGCATTCTAATGGAGTGTATGTAAGTCCTATGACTAGGCTAACTTTTAACATGGTGATTGAAATCCTTTAACTGGGTCACACCTGACAGTGTGTATAGTAACCTTTGACAGGGTTGGCTTTTTACCGAGCTCACTTCATAAGAGTGAAAATAATAGTAGCATGTTACAAAGTGGTTTTTCCCAAATTGGGTTTCCACTATAAATCCTAGTCTTAATACTTGTGTGAATGTTTTGATTTGAACATTTCTATGTTTTGCAACTTAAGTTATAGCTGGGTAGTGGACTACATTGTTAGATGTTTCTATTATTGAATCAGTGATGACCGAGTTTGTTTTGGTTATTGGATATGATTTAAGGATAAGTTTTTGAGATTGTTTTATACATCAATACTTGAGAACAACTGATTCACCCCCCACCCCCCCCCCCCCTCTCTGTTGTTCTAAATCATATTAACAATTTGTATTTAAGAACTAGTGAAGATGGAATCTTGATAATAGAAGTCTTTGTTGATGATATTATCTTTAGAGGAAATGATGATCTATGTAAGAAATTTTCTAAGGAAATGGAAAGTGAATTTGAGATGTCCATGATAGGTGAAATGAAATTATTTCTAGGACTGCAAATAAATCAAAGGAAAGATGGTATCTTTATTTCTTAGACTAAGTATCTAAAAGAAATGCTAAAGAAGTTTGGAATGGAAGATTGTAAACCAGTAGGAACACCAATGGTGACTGGTAATAAGCTATCATGTAATGATGAATCTCAGTGTGTATTTCAGACCAAGTATAGATCAATGGCTAGATGATTACAATATCTGACTCATACTAGACTAGATATTGCTAATATTGTTTGAATTTTGGCTAGATATCAGGCAAACCCAAAGGAGACACATCTAGCTGTTGTGAAAAGGATATTCAGATATTTGAAAGGGACAATTGAATATGGCTTGTGATATGATAGGAATGATAGTTTTTTACTTCATGCTTATACTGACATTGATTGGGTAGGAAGCATTGATGACAGAAAGAGTAGTAGTGGTGGTGCATTTTTCCTTGGGAAAAATTTGGTTTCTTGGCTAAGTAAGAAACAAGATTGTATAGCACAATCTACTATTGAATCAAAGTATGTTTTTGTTATTGTTAACTGCACTCAAATTGTTTGGATGAAACAAATGTTGAAGGACATAGTAATAACTTTTGATGAGTTTGTGGTTATCCATTGTGATAACACTAGTACAATGAATATGTCAAAGAATCTAGTGATGCACTCTAAGACTAAACATATTTCTATCAAATATCACTTCTGGAGAGACAAGGTGGCAGAGAAGGAAATAAAATTAGAATATATTAGTACAAAAGAGAAGATTGCAAACATCTTCACAAAGCCACTGCCAAAAGATACCTTTGAATATCTCAGAGGTATGTTGGGGGTTTAGGCCCCTCCTAGTCAAAATTAAATGATGTAGAGATGCATCAGTCCAGAAGTTTTCAGAGCCTTATCATAATCTGGACTCAATTTAGGGATCTATTCCTCAGGGGGAGTGATCGAGGAAGAAAGATGTTGGAAAGAAATTGATGACTCATGGCACCTTTTACCATTGTTGTCAAAGGGGGAGTGTTTCTATGAGAAAATTTGTACTCTATGGGAAGATTATTTGGTTGTTGGACTTTGGATTGATATAACTTTGGGATGATGGATTTTCCCATATGTTGACATCAATGCCAAAGGGGGAGATTGTTAGATATTGCTAATGCATGGGGAGGTGACTGAGACATTTAATATGTTTAATCACTACGTTATTGAATGGGAACTCATAATGTTGTCATTTGTGTTTTGTCACTGATGTCAACATATGTTTCTATGAGGAGAACAGGCTAGTTATCACAGTGTAGTGACATTGGACAGATGCTTCAGATGCTGCGAAGATAGATGAGAGTTTAGGAGGTTTTTGTGCTTATATCCAAGATTGCATCATGTAATGTTTCATATTGGATGAGTTATAAATATTTTTTTGAAGATCGGTCACTAACTATAACAGTGAGAAATGACAAAGTCAGACTCTATGTTTTTGGTACATCTTCTAGATGATATGAATTCAAGGTATGCAAACTTCAGGGATGACAGACAAGATATTGAAGGATTTTCATTGATCAGTGCAAGATATGGATTACTTGGTGACATCATTTTTGGTGTGTGTTCTGGAAAAGACTTATTTGGAAGCCGACTCAAGAGATGTAGCATGCATTTTGTTTTACAAATTTTAAATTAAAGATGTCGGTCCTTAATTGTTGCAATGGAATCATTGTATACTTGTTTTAGATAATGTGTGTATCTTAGCAAGGTTTTATGTAATTATGTTTAATTAGGAAAGGCTTATAGGCCAACCTGATCATGAGAATATTAATATTGTATAAATGAAAGGTCTTTTCTTTGGAAAAGATGTGGATGGGGAAAAGCTCATATAAAGAAGTTGTGAATGTTGTGGGCTTGTGTCTATTGTATGTAGAGCAGAGGTTTACTGGTGGACTTCATTGGAACTGATCAAGCAAAGACAATTGTGATGAACTACAACTGATTTAGAACCTGATTGAAGGAATTGTGATTCAAGATCACCGAGCAGATTGATTAGATATGTAATATGATTAAATTGGTATTATGTTGTCATTGATGTCAACTAGTTTGACAATACTTATCTCGTAAGTTACTATACTGATACATATGTAGTGAAGGAGTGAAAGAGATGAAGAATAGAAATATCTACATGAGGAAGATGGATATGACAAATGATGATACATAATACATTAAGTAACTTTTTGATGAGTCTATGACTTCATGTTATTGACTTGATTATGTTTCATTCATCTATGATGAGGAAAAGAGCTGAACGACAAAAAGAAGTGTTATCGATTGATGAAGCATTTTAGTATACACCGACGGAGTGTATTGTATACCGAGCACAGTGTTAACCAAGATTTTGTTCACTAACACATTTATTTGTTAACTGAGAAGAAAAAAATGAACTAAATGACTAGTTTAGCTGATAAGATTGATGAGCGGGCAAGTGTATAAATTCAAGGTAACAAATAAAGTTTGTTACACAGATCAACGGCTGACAAAATTTAGGAGAGATCTAAAGGATGAGAATCAAATGTGTTATTGACACAAGTGTTGAGGTATGTTTAAGAGGCAAAACCAATGAATATGATTAAGTGACAAAATCTGATGGAGCATAAGAAAATGATTTACATGTCTATATAAGAGACTGGAGATTTCACTACAAGGTGGTGATGTCAGAAGAGAAGGATATTGTAGAATCATTGTATGAACATTTTTTCATGCATTCTGACCATACTGGTTAAGGAGAACCCTACTACAGAGCATTACCGAGTGATAGAGAGTGATTATCGACAGACTGTAAGTTGAATAGTGTTTGAAACAGAATTGATTTATTGATCAGAAAGATTTGTATGAGCTTAACATTGATCTATAATTTGCAATCGAAGTTGTATTAAGTCAGATCACCTACTGTTACATATTTAACCATTTTACATGGTCAAATCTCTTAACCAAGTGGACTAAGAAAGTCTTATTATGTATCATTCATAGAATGAGCATTGGTATCCTGTCAACCCCAGAGTGACTGCTGGTTGGACTATAAGGGTTGGTCTTAAATCCTCTAACAAGGTCACACCTAAAAGTGTGTTTGTAACCTTTAATAGGGTTGGGTCTTGATGCAAAGTGGCAAGTGGAAGCCTTCAAATAGTAAACAATTGGTGAGTTTCAAGGTCTCAACTACCCAAATGGGGATCCAAGTGCCCAATACTTATCACAAGTATGGTAAGGACTAGGAGAAATGGTTATCACAACCCAAACACCTAAGGCAACCTAATCACTAGGCTATGCCAAGTCCCAAACACCAACAATTGAGAAGTTACTAAGAGTTCTCCTTAACTCAATAGACAACCAAACCCCATGAAATGAATTATAAGAGTAGGGGTGGCCTACAATCATTGATCTAGCCTATTTAGGTCCTATTCCTTTAGCTCCAATGGTTCTTTCACTTACAAGCCACCCATAACACTAGGTTGCTTCATAAACCAAGGATTTGGCTTGTAGCCCTTCCTAGAAGGAAATTTGAACATAAGTCAAAATGCTTTCGAATGAGATATTGAATTGGTTATGGATTCTGATACCCTTTTGGGTTTTATAAAACATATCCAAGCAACAAGGAGTGGAGACAAATAGAAGTCACTGATGTTACAATGTTAGACCAAGCTAATAGCCCTAATTAAGTCTCCAAATGCAATACAAGTGCTCTTTCTCCTAAGATAATGCACAAAATAAGTATGGGAGCATGTGTGGATACATAAAAGAACTCAAAATCCAATTTTTGGAGTCTTGATGAATCACCAACCAACATTTATAGTGATTGTCCTAAGTCACAAACTGGTGCACACATAGAGATGTACACCTAGAGCTATGCCAGTTCTTGGCCTTGAGCATTGACTTTGAAGTTAGATGGTAGTTCAATCAGGTCTAATGGTCCTTTGGGATGAAGGCCATATACTACTTGTAATGGGGTCTTACCAGTTGACCTATTTATAGAGTCATTGAATGCAAACTCTGCTTGGGGTAGGAGTGTATCCCAACTTTGAGAATATTGCTTGGTTAGGAATCTTAGTAGATTTACAAGGGATCTATTCACTACCTCAGTCTACCCATCTATTTGTGGGCCATAGGTAGAGCTATGGCTGAGGTTTGTTCCCAACTTCTTGAAGAGTGTCCTCCAAAAATGTCCTTGGAACTTTACATCCCTATCAGATACAATTGTTCAAGGTAAGCCATGAATTCTAACTACTTCTTTGAATAATAGATTGGCTATGTGAGATGCATCATTTGTGCTTTTGCATGGTACAAAATGGACCATTTTTCTGAACCTATCCACTATGACAAAAACATTATCAAATCCTTTCTTGGTCTTAGGCAGTCCCATTACAAAATCCATTGAGATGGACTCCCAAGGTCTTGAAGGGATTGGTAAGGGTTGGTAGAGCCCTTGATTTTTTTTCATTCCTTTAGCTTGCTGGTAGATTGTGCAAGTCTCTATAAACTTCTTGACATTATTGTTCAACTTAGGCCAAAAATAGCTCCTCTTCACCATGTCTGGTGTCTTATCAATGCCAAAGTGACCTCCTAGGCCACCATAGTGCTTCTCTCTTATTATGTTTGTCCTCATTGAGTAATTTGGTATACATAGTTGTGCTCCCTTGAGTAGGAGTCCATTCTGAATTAGATATTCAAAAAAATCAGGATGGTATCTTCCAACCATCTTTGTGTAAATCTGATATACTTCTACAAATTCAGGGTCATCCGAGCACAAGTGTTTGAGGGACTCAATTCCCACACTTTGTAATTGAACTTCTTTAATCAGACCAATCCTCCTGCTAAGGGCATCAACAACTTTGTTTGCTACACCCTTTTTATGCTTGATGTTGAAGGTATAGGCCTGCAACTACTCCACCCATTTCAGATGTCTGACAGAGAGTTTCTCTTGGGAATTTAAGAAACTTAATGCATGGTTTTCAGTGTATACTACAAACTCCTTTGGTATCAAATAGTTCCTCCATTTCTTAAGGGCTTGGACCATGGCATAGAGCTCTAGGTCATATGTAGAGTATTTTCTTTTAGCTTCATTCAATATCTTTGAGAAGAAAGCAACTGCCTTGCCTTCTTGGCTTATGACTACACCTATAGCCAAATTGCTTGCATCTATCTCCACAATGAAGACTTTGCTAAAATCAGGGAAGACCAAGATAGGGTATTGGAAGAATCTATTCTTCAAGTATTGGAATGCATCATTGGCTTCCTTTGTCCACATAGATTTAGTCTTCTTTCCACCTTTAATAGTTTCAAGCATTGGTGCACACACATGACTAAAATTTTTGATAAACTTTCTATAGAAGGTTGCAAGTCCATGGAAGCTTCTTACATCACCTTGGTTCTTTGGTGGAGGACAATTAATGATTGCTTCTACATTATTAGGATCCATCTTGAGGGTACCTTGTGAGATCATAAATCCTAGGAACACAAGTTCCTTCCTCATAAACATGAACTTTTCCAAGTTGATTACCAACTTGTGTTGATGGAGTCTTCTTAGTACCTATTCCACATGATCAAGATGTTCTTCCTTGCTATGACTGAAAATTAGTATGTCATCAAGGTAAACAACAACAAATTTGCCAATAAAATCAATGAATGTCTCATTCATAAGCCTCATAAAAGTGCTAGGGGCATTGCTTAAGCCAAAGGGCATTACTAACCTTTCAAACAAACCTTCAGTAGTCTTGAATGTTGTTTTCCATTCATCTCCTAGTTTGATTCTAATTTGATGGTATCCAAACTTTAAGTCTATCTTGGTGAAGTAGCAAGCACCTCCTAGTTGATCCAATAGATCCTCAATCCTTGGCATGGGAAATCTATACCTTATGGTGATTTTTTTTAGGGCCCTACTGTCAGTACATAACCTCCATTTTCCATCTTTTTTAGGGGCCAAGACTGATGGTATTGCACATGGACTGAGACTTTTGAATGAGTCCTCTTTCCAACAATTCAGTGACTTGTTTTGCAATCTCTGCATGTTGTAGGGGTGTCATTTTGTATGGTGCCTTATTAGGCAGGGATGAGCCTAGTATGAGGTCAATTTGATGACTAATATCCCTAATGGGAGGGAGGCTAGTGGGCAGGTCACTAGCAATGACATCTCTATACTTTTGTAGAAGTTCCATGGCTTCCTTTGGCATAGTCTCTTTTTTATCAGACTTGGTGTTATCCTTGGGCTTTGAGATTAGGACAAAGGCTTCAATATCAGGTTCCTTCAAGGTTTTCAACATCTCTTTTTCACTGATGATAATCACAGTGGGTTTTTTTTCAGATTTGTTATCCAGCAGGGGCTTCATAGTAAAGGTCTTCCCATCTTTAGTGATGGAGTAGGTGTTCTTCCTAAAATGGTGTATGGCATCTACATCAAATTTCTAGGGCCTGCCTAGAAGGATGTGTGAGGCATCCATCTCAACCACATCACAAAGAACTTTGTCCTTAAAATATGCAATTGAGAACTCTATCCATGCTTGTTTTGTTACTAGATTTTGTTGGCTTTTTGTTAACCATGAAACATGATAGGGGCAAGGGTGTGGCTTCTTAGGGAGTTTTAACTTCTGAACCATTTCACAAGATACAAGATTTTTAGTTGAACCAGAATCTATTAGTAGATTGCATACCTTTCCATGACATTTGATCTTTATCCTGAAGAGATTCTTCCTTTGTGGAGGTTCTTGGGTTTGTGGCACTTGAACAAAGACCTACCTCATCATCAAACATACTCCTTCCTCTGGTTCCAAGTCTCTAGCATTAGCATTGTCTCCGTGTTTATCTTCTTGGACAAGTTGTGCTCTCCTCTCACCTTGGTTATTGTTGTTCCTCTTCTCAGGGCATCTTCCTACATGATATCCCATTTGATTACAATAGAAACATTTCAATGGTCCATTACCTCTTCCTGATTTTTTCCTTCCCCTATTGAAGGGCCTCCTTCCTCTATAGTTTCCTCTTGAATTAGAGTCACTATTTTCTTTGTCTCCTTGGTCAAGGGTCCTGCTCCTGCTGCCACTATTTTATCCCTTGTTCCAAGAGTTTCCTTTGCCTCTAAAGTTCTTCCCATTATCATTACTCTTCCCTTTGCCAAAATCTTGTTTTCTTTTCCATTTTTCCTCTACCTTGAGTTCCATTTGGTAGCACTTATTGACTTTGGTAGGGAAGTGTAGGCTTAGCTCCTCTTGAATGGATACCTTCAAGCCATTCATGTATCTTGCTAATTTTTCTCCCTCATCTTTTTCCATATTGGTCTTCATACATAATTTTAGGAACTCCTTGGTGTATGAGCCTACATCCATGTCTTTTTGTTTCAAACTTTTCTTCCTTCTATGGAGTTGTACCCCATAGTCCTCAGGCACATATGTCTCCCTAATCAATGCTATCATCTTGTTCCATGAATTGATCATGCTCTTTCCATTCTTCACCCTCTCTATTTGGATGAAGTTCCACCAAGTGAGGGCTGCTCCCTTTAACTTGGATCTTTCCACCTTTACCCTCTACTTTTCAAGGATGTCCTCACATTCAAAGAATTTTGTCAAAGCCTCTATCCAATCCAAGGCTAAATTTGCATTCATCTTGCCATTGAAAATTGGCAAATCTATCTTTTCCTCCATGGTTCTCCTCCCCATGGATTTTAAGGAATCTATGAAAGGCCTCTAGTCTATAGGGATGCATTGGTTAGGATCATCCTCCTCTTCTTCACTCCCCTCTTCATTTTCAGACCCATCTTCTTTGTTCTTGTCAAGCTTCTTCTCAAGTTCTTGAAGCCTCTTAGTTAAGTTTGTGTTTGCAGCCCTTTTCTCTCTCACCATCTTTGCTAACTCACTATTTGTGACCCTTGTAGGGATCTCTTCATCCTCAGGAGTAGACATAGCTTTGATACCACTAGATGCAAAGTGGAAAGCAGAAGCCTTCAAACAATGAACAATTGGTGAGTTTCAAGGTCTCAACTACCCAAATGGGGATCCAAGTGCCCAATACTTATCACAAGTATGGTAAGGACTAGGAGAAATGGTTATCACAACCCAAAAACCCAAGGAAACCTAATCACTAGGCTATGCCAAGTCCCAAAGACCAACAATTGAGAAGTTACTAAGAGTTCTCCTTAACTCAATAGACAACCAAACCCCATGAAATGACTTATAAGACTAGGGGTGGCCTACAATAATTTATCTAGCCTACTTAGGTCCTGTTCCTTTAGTTTTAATGGTTCTTTCACTTACAAGCCACCCATAACATTAGGTTGCTTCATAAACCAAGGATTTGGCTTGTAGCCCTTCCTAGAAGGAAATTTGAACATAAGTCAAAATGCTTCCAAATGAGATATTGAATTGGTTAGGGATTCTAATACCCTTTTGGGTTTTATAAAACATATCCAAGCACCAAGGAGTGGAGACAAACAAAAGTCATTGATGTTACAATGTTAGACTGGGCTAATAGGCCTAATTAGGTCTCCAAATGCACTACAAGTGCTCTTTCTCCTAAGCCAATGCATAAACTAAGTATGGGAGGATGTGTAGATACACAAAATAACTCAAAATCCAAGTTTTGGATTCTTGATGAATCCCCAACCAAAAGTTATAGTGACTGTCCTAAGTCACAAATTGGTGCACACATAGAGATGTACACCTAGGGCTTTGTGGCAAAACCAACTCCCTACAAAACTCCACTTCTAACCTGCATATTTTGAAAGTGCATAAAAAAAGGTCTAATTCCATCAAGGGGCATCAGATTCCCATGGTGGAATTGGGTCAAAAGATCAAACCCTATCAAAAATCCTGCGGGAGACCTTCAATCCAGGAAAGCACACAAGAAACCCTGATATCTTCCAAAATAGGATGAATTAAAACATGAATCCAATTGTAGATGAAAATATATTGGATGAAAAAACTTTTGATCTCAAAGATTCATGCACACTTATTTGTACCCATCCATACTAGAGCACTATTCATGAGAATTACAGAGAAATGGTTTGTTTTTATTGATTCAAATGCCAAAATTACACACCTTACCTTCCACCCACCTGAAATGACTTATTTAAGGCTTCCCCCATCATTTAAAACTGAAATTTAAACCATCTAACAATTGGGGGCATGATTACATCTTTTGGCAAGAAGTTATTAAAGTTGCTAAGCAACTTTTACAATATTTTTGCAACTTTTGCTTTCTAGGAGACAAAACTTGGTCTATGCCTAATCTAGTGATCCAACATGGATCTAAAACATTAAAAACATGAAATTGAATAAAATCATATGATTCTAGGCCCATTGAACACTTTTGACCATAGTTAGCCAGGGGCTTATAGTTGTGCCAATCATGGAACTAGGCCTTACAACTTGGTCTAGGTGCCTGACTAATATATCTAAGCTAAACTAGATGTGCTTAGGACTCTTAAGATTATTGTTTGTTGAGTCTAGATTAGGTGCTCCTACACCAATTCTTCACCGACCTCACTTTAGAAGAGTGAATATTTTGGGTTGCCGGTCCTAGGTGGTTTTTCCCTTCACAGGGTTTCCACATTAAATCTCTTGTGTTATGTGTTGATTGTGATGTTTGATTTTGATGTCATATTTACATATTGCATATTTTATTTGATCGGTAACTGCTATAATTTTTAGACTGGTAATCAGTAAATGCATAGACAGTAAAATTATTTTAAGTTACCGAGTAGTAGTAATTGAAGTATTTGTTTTTGGATTATACATTTTGTATTGAGACAATGATTAACTGATTCACCCCCCTATCGGTTATTATAACAATTGGTATCAGAGAATTGGTTTCTTTGAACAGAGTTTTAAGGACTTCACTAAAAATATCTCAAAATGTATAAGAGGGAAGTGCCAAAGCTGAACAAAGAGAACTTCATAGTATGGCAAAGCCAGATGAAGTTGTACATATCTGGAATTAGGAATGTTGCACTAGAATTGATGGAGAATGGTTATATAGAACTAACACCAGGTCCCCTGACACTTGATCAACTGAAAGATAGGCATGAACACAATGTTACTATGATGGAACATGTTGCTGCCTACACCAATGCCAAATTTGAAGATATCAAAAGTTGCACTACTGCAAAATCCATGTGGGATAAACTTTCTCAAGTTTATAGTGGAGATGTGCATGTTAAAAGGGCTAGAGCAGAAAGCCTAAGAGGCCGATTTAATGATATGAAGATGAAAGAAGGTGAGCATATTGTGCAATATACAAATAGATTGAAAGAGGTAGTACATGCTATTAGAGTATCTGATGGACAAATCAGTGAAGAAACTATGGTAAGAAAAGTACTTAGAACCTTATTGTTGATTTACGCAATCAGAATACTTTCCATCCATGAGACAAGGTCTGCATCTACTAATGTACTTACACTTGACAATCTGATTGGTAAACTTACAACCTTTGAGTTAAATAATTTTGATAACATTATTGTACCATCTATTGAGTCCACTTTCATGTCTTCTCTGAAGATTAGTAAGTCTAGCAAGAATAATAAAATGATAGTGACAGTAATACCGATGATGAGCTTGATGAACTTGAAGCTCTTATGGCCAAAAGATTACCCAAAGGTAAAGGAAGGTATAGAGGTAAGCTACCTTTGGCGTGCTTTAATTGTAAAGAGGTTGGCCACATCGCTACTAGATGTCCACATAAGAAGGATGATGATAGAACCAAAGATCAATCTGAAGGAAGCTATGGGAGAAGATTCAACAGAGGCTACCAACACAATAGAGATAACTGAGATAGCAATGACAAAGGGAAAAAGGTATATTTCATAGTTAAAGATAATGAATCTGAATCTAATTCTGATGATGATGTAGAAGTTGTATTTGTTGCTATGAAAGATGACTCAGAGGAAGAAGAAGAAAAACATGAAGAAACAACATTGATCTCTAAAGTTAACAAAAACAATACATGGATCATAGATAGTGGTTGTACACATCACATGACTAGTGATGAGGAGAATTTTGATCAACTTGAAGAATACAATGGAGGTTTAGTTAAGATGGGTAATGACACACCCTATATGGTAAGAGGTAAAGGAACCTTAATGATAAATGATATGATAAAATGTGATAATGCTTATTGGGTAGATGGATTGAACTATAACTTTTTAAGTGTGGCATAGCTGAATAATTCAGGTCACCAAGTTGCTTTTGAGAGCAAGAAAGTGAAAATCTTTGATGATGGAGGAAGACTAGTTGGAACTGGAGAACAATCAAGAGGTAACCTATTTTATCTTGATATTGATGATTCTTCTTTCTTGATGATGAAAAATGAAGATGCTTGGTTATGGCATAAAACGTTATTCCATGTGAACTTTGATAACATGATTAAGATCAGTAAAAGGAAAAGAGTTAGAGGGCTGCCTAACTTGTCAAAACCGGATCATGTTATGTGTCATGAATGCCAGAAAGGTAAGATGACTAAATCCAATTTCAAAAGTAAGGATTGCTCAACAAAGAAGATACTTGAGTTGGTTCATACTGACATATGTGGTCCTATGAGAACTCAGAATTATTATGGTGATAGGTACTTTATTCTTTTTATTGATGACTATACTAGATTGATGATCGTTATGTTCTTAAAAGAAAAATTTGAAGCATTTAAGATGTTTAAGTGGTATAAGGCTAAGGTAGAAAAAGAGACTAGAAAGGAATTGAAATGCCTAAGATCTGATAGAGGAGGTGAATTTATCTCTAATGAATTTACTAATTTATGTAATGAGCATGGTATTAAAAGACAGGTCTTTGCACCGAGGACACCTTAGCAGAATGGGATTGCTGAAAGAAGGAATAGGTCAATAGTTGATTGTGCTAGGACATTAATGTTGCAAAAGAATGTTTCTCAGACATACTGGAGGGAAGCTATTAGTACAGTAGTTTATGTGCTTAACCGAGTGCAATTGAAGAAGGACACCAACAACACACCCTATGATTTGTGGTTTAGACACAAACTTACTGTAAGATATTTTAGAATTTTTGGAAGAAAATGTTTTATTCTGAAAGATGAGAGAAATGGAAAATTTGACTCAAAAGGTGATGAAGGAATATTTTAGGATATTCTAGTAAAAGAAAAGCATATAAATGTCTGAATAAAACTACTAACAAAATGATTGAAAGCACTAACATCCGTGTTGATGAGTTTGATGAAAAGAACATAGAGGAAAGTATAAAGGAACTAGAAGACTATGGTAGATTCATGTACATTGAACAACTAGAGTATCTATCGAAGCCTCAACCTATGATAACCGATTAGTAGGAAAACAATACTGAATAGCAAGAAAGAGAAATCGACAAGCAGAATGGCCCTATTGAGCAAGAAAATGAATCTGCATAGGATGAATAGGAAAGGAGAGATAGGATACTGGTGATTTTTGTCATAAGACACCATCCTAAATCACAAATCATTGGAGACAAGCAAGCTAGCATGCAAACAAGGAGCAAAGCAAGACAAGGTACATGTCTAGTTTGTGATTATGAGCTGAAAAATGTAAAAGTTACATTAGAGAATGATGAATGGGTTAATGCAATGAAACAAGAAATAGAGAAGATAGAAAAGAATAAAACCTAGACCTTAGTACCCTGACCTAAAGATAAGAATGTTATCGGTACTAAGTGCATATTGAGGAACAAGCAGAATGAGAATGGAGAAGTGACAAGAAATAAAGTTATATTGGTATGCAAAGGATATGCATAGGAGGAAGGCATAGACTATGGTGAAACCTTTACACCTATTGCTAGATTGGAAGGATTCAGAATGCTACTTGCATATGTTGCACACAATAAATTCAAAGTATATCAAATGGATGTCAAGTCAGCATTTTTGAATAGAATACTTGAAGAAGAAGTCTACATAGAACAACCTAAAGGGTTTGTTGATCCAGAAAAGAAAGATATGGTATGTAGACTGCATAAAGCTTTATATGGCTTGAAGCAAGCACCAAGAGCCTAGTATGAGAGGATGCATACTTATTTGTTAAGTATAGGATTTGTAAGAACAAGTGACAACAACAATCTGTATATGAAAGGAGATACTGATCTTACAATTCTTATTGTTGAACTTTTTGTGGATGATATCATATTTGGAGGTCAAGATAAAATATGTAAAGCCTTTGCTGATGATATGAGGAATGAGTTTGAAATGTCTATGTTCAGAGAGATTAAGTTCTTTCTTGGACTACAAGTGATTCAGCAGAGTGATGGGATATTCATCACACAACCTAAATACATAAAAGAAGTACTGAAAACATTTGGCATGGAAGATGCTAAACCTATGGGAACATCGATGGCTACTAGATGTAAATTGACTAAGGAAGATGAAACTATAGAAGTAAACCAGACATTGTACCTATCAATGATTGGTAAGCTAATGTATGTAGTTCACAGTAGACCAGATATAGCACATGTTGTGGGAATAGTTACTAGATTTTTTGCTAATCCTAGAGAATCACACATGATTGCTACTAAAAGAATCTTAAGATACCCGAAGAAAATAGAGGACTTTGGATTATGGTATCCTAAGGAAGGCAAGTTTGAACTCAGATTCTATATCGATGCTGATTGGGCTGGAAATGTGGATGACAGAAAAAGCACCACCGGAGGAGCATTCTTCTTTGGTGAAAGACTTGTTACCTGGACAAGTAAGAAGCAGACTTGCATTTCTTAGTCTATAGCTAAAGCAAAGTATGTTGTTGTTGCTACAAACTGTTCAAACATTGCCTATATCAAACAAGTTCTGGAAGGAATAAATGAGACAATCACTGAGCCAGTGATTATATACTATGATAACACCAGTGCAATTAATATTTCAAAGAATCCAATGATGCATTATAAAACAAAGCATATATCAATAAAGTATCACTACTTGAGATAACAAGTATAGGAGAAGCAAGTTAAGCTAGAGTTTGTTACATCAAAAGAACAACTTGCAGATATATTTACAAAAGCTCTACCGAAAGACACATTTGAGTACTTGAGAACTAGACTTGGGGTGTGTCCCCTATCTACCAGTCACTAAGGTGATTTAGATGCTTCATCAGCCTAATCTTATTAGAAGATCACACATGTTGATGTAGCATAGTTCACACTTTGGAGCATGTCTAAAGCTGTGAAAGGTAATGGAAAAGTTTGGCATATCAGTATACAGAGATATAGAGTATGCACCAAACAAAGGAGAGTTACTTGGCTACTAAAGAGATGTTTGTTTATTTGTTTCTTTGGCATTATTTTCAAAGGGAGAGATAAACAATATGAAACAAAGGGAGAGATAATCTAAATATGCACCGATGAGAACTATAGGAGGGAGAGCATTGAAGATCAGTTACTAAGAATTGAAGAAGGAATCCGAGAGCTGAAAAGATCATATTTGTAGATTGACAAAGCTACATTTTGCAATTCTATTGAGTAACGTAGTGATTAAACATATTAAGCTAGGGAGAGCTTGTACAACATTTCTTCACAGAGTTGTAGAATATATGTTTGGTATGTGTATGGTATATTTCATATTTCTTGAGTTGTCATCAATGCCAAAGGGAGAGATTGATGAACTACAACTGATTTAGAACATGATTGAAGGAACTATGATTTAAGATCACTAAGCAGATTGATTAGATATTTAATATGATTAAATCAGTATTATGTTGTCATTGATGTCAACTAGTTTGACAATACTTATATTGTAAGTTACTATATCGATACATATGTAGTGAAGGAGTGAAAGAGATGAAGAATATAAATATCTACATGAGGAAGATGGATATGATAGATGAGGATAGAGAATACATTAAGTAACTTGTTGATGAGTCTATGACTTCATGTTATTGACTTGATTATGTTCCATTCATCTATGATGAGGAAAAGAGCTGAAAGACACAAAGTTGTGTTGTTGGTTGATGAAGTATTTAGTTATACACTAACGGAGTGTATTGTATACCGAGCATAGTGTTAACTGAGATTGTGTTCACTAAGCATTTCTATTTTAACTAAGAAGAATAGAATGAACTAAATGACTAGTTTAGCCGATAAGATTGATGAGCTGGCAATTGTATGAATTCGAGGTAACAAATAAAGTTTGTTACATAGATCGACGGATGACAAAATTTAGGAAAGATCTAAAGGATGAGAATCAAATGTGTTATTGACACAAGTTTCAAGGTATGTTTAAGAGGCAAAATCAATGAATATGATTAAGTGGAAAAATCTGATGGAGCAGAAGAAAATGGTTTACATGTCTATATAAGAGACTGGAGATTTCACTACAAGGTGGTGATGCCAAAAGAGAAGGATACTGTAGAATCATCGCGTGAACAAGTTTTCATGCATTCTGATCATACTGGTTAAGGAGAATCCTACTGCAGAGCATTACCAAGCGACAGAGAGTGATTACCAATGGACAGTAAGTTGAATAGTGTTTGAAACAAAATTGATTTATTGATCAGAAAGATTTGTATGAGCTGAACATTGATCTATAATTTGCAATTGAAGTTGTATTAAGTCAAATCACCTACTGTTACATATTTAACCATTTTACATAGTCAAATCTCTTAACCGAGTGGACTAAGAAAGTCTTATTATGTATCATTCATAGAATGAGCATTGTTATCCTGTCAACCCCAAAGTGACTGTTGGTTGGACGATAATGGTTGGTCTTAAATCCTCTAACAAGATCACACCTAACAGTGTGTTTGTAACCTTTAATAGAGTTGGGTCTTCACTGACCTCACTTCAGAAGAGTGAATATTTTGGGTTGTCGGTCCCAGGTGGTTTTTCCCTTCACAGGGTTTCCACGTTAAATATCTTGTGTTATGTGTTGATTGTGATGTTTGCTTTTGATGTCATATTTACATATTGCATATTTGATTTGATTGGTAACTGCTATAAGTTTTAGACTAGTAATTGGTAAATGCACAGACAATAAAAGTATTTTAAGTTACTGAGCAGCAGTAATTGAAGTATTTGTTTTTGGATTATACATTTTGTATTGGGATAGTGATTAACTGATTCACCCCCCTCTTAGTTATTCTAACAAGTTGCTACCAAACAGTTCAAAAATATTGTGTATTTCTTCATATACATTTGTGTTGCAAACAGTGAGTTCTGAAGGTGGATTTAACCTTCTTTGGACAGTGAGCCCTCCCTTTCTTCTTGAATCCTAACATGATTTTTCCTTTAACAAGGACTGTGTACTATAATGTTTCAATAAGCTCATAATAGGGCTAAATCTTCTTGTAGACACTAAAATTGGACAAATACTTTTAAATTGCAAAAATCAATTAAATGGCTCAAAAATCAATAGAAGGGATTAAATCATTAAAATGCATTAAAAGGGACATAATTAAATAAAGTTGAGAAAAATCAATTAAAGCAAAGGAAAAATTAAATAATGATGTTAAATGATTAAATTGAAGCTTAAAAGGGCCAAAAACACTATATAATTGATTTTAATCAATTAATTGTATAGTTGTTTAATCAAAAATCAAAATGAACCTATTACCCTTCCATGGCTAAATTTAATTAATTGATTGAATTAATATTCCTTATTTTCTTTCAACAAAGTGATCAACCAATGAAAATTGAGAACAAAAGGACATAAATCACTCAAACATTTAAATTGTCCAAAGATTTGAAACCATTTAAAGGTTTGTCCCCTCATTTGTCTCCCCATTTATGGACAAAGAAAAGTTTTTGACTCAACCATGAGATAACCATGATTACTTCACTCTACCCCCTACCCTTGGGAAATTACTATAAGTATGAGGCATTTTGGAGAGCATTTCCATCTTAGAACTTCATTTGCAAAGCATTGTTATTATAGACAATTGAGTGCATTCTAAGAGCAATTAAGAGCATTTAGAGCAATTATCATTATAGTTTGTCAAATTGAGCTAGATTAAGCATTGAATGAGCATTGTAGAAGCATATAGAAGCATAAATTCTCATTTTAGAGGTGTCACTATTGAGGATCTAAGTTGAGAGCTTCATTTACCACTTCTTTCTAGAGAACCATGAGATGTTCTAGATTACAGTTTCATTTTAAACTAGATTTGCATAGTATTTTCTTTAAATTGATGCTATTAGATCTTAATTTCATGAAGGTGATATTCATTATCACACACTTCTAACAAAGATACTATACTCTTAGGACATCATTTGTGGGTGCTAATTGCCACTGGAGTTTTTACCTTTAACAAGGTTTGTCTGAGACCAAAATATTATGTTATTGTGTTGGCATTCATTATGTTCATTGGATCTGATATTTCTGCTACTTAAAGTTTAAAGTAAAAAAATCTTCCATACAACTGATTCACCCCCCCTCTCAGTTATATTGTGGACTATTATTCCTAACAAATTTTTGATGTCAGTACATGTTCAACTTGCATTGTAAGAACCTCAGAACTAACCTCATACCCCATAGGGTAGCACCATTTCTTCCTAGGCTCAACTTCTTCAAATCATACACAATCAGTTTCAACCATGAAATAGATTATGTTCTTGTATTTCTCAACTAAATCCTCATGAATCATGTATCTCTCCTTCATTTTCCTTTGAATAATCTTAATCATTACAAAAAATTCACCATATATCCAGTCTTTGTTCTGTCTTTGGTAGCTTTTGGATATTTGTATACCAGTAGGTACACTACCCTTCCATGCTCTAGGGTGCATTCTAGGAGACTTGTGCTCAATATGAATGTACATGTGAATCAGGAATGAACCAAATCTAAATGCTTTTAGCTTATCTTTCTTAATAATCCTTTCATTCTCTAGGAATTGTTGTTCTAGGATCTCGCATAGGTTGTATCTGGTGTTTTCCTTTACCATTCTATAAGCCATCATGATTACCCCTACTAATATTAAATTACGTCTTCTACTATAGTACAACTTATATCCTAATAGGATTTCTACCGATATCACATCCTGTTGAAATATATCATTTGAAGTCATCACTCGCTTGTTCCATTGGAATGTGTTAGGGTTTCAACTTTTTTCTTGATGTTTTTCTCTTGCACTGGGATGGCTCCAGTGTTGTCTAAAATAGTTATCTCATGAATCAGTTGGCTACATATCTTTACAAGCTGCTCTCCTATCAAGATAAATTGATCATGGATTCTTCTTAGTATAATCTTGAGTCATTTAGTTTTGTAGAACTCATTCAAGTGGGTTAGCTTTATGATTAATTGGTCTTCTAGGTGTTTTAATTCTTCCTTCATTTTCCCATTAGATTCTATCATCTCACCTAACTCCATATAGATTTATGCATCCCCTACAGTCTCATACTTACAATGAATGTAAACCCTAATGTCTTCTACATGAAGGAAGTCATATGGGGTTTGCAAAAATGCTCCTTTCAAATCATCCTCACAGACTTAAATAGGTTCCTCTTAGAATTATACCTTGGTCTATCAATAACATCATATATGATAGCCACATCCATATCTTTTGATAGAGTATATGATCTAAATACCTTTAATATGCCGAATTCTAGAACTTATGCTTCGATCGATCATGCAATGTGGTTGCTAGGTGGTTGATGTGCTTCTTAACTCCACTCTCCTTGGTCATTGCTTATCAAACGGTGAAGAAATTATATGCTTCAAGGTCTTTTATCCATTTCAAGGTGATTAAATGTATTTATCATAGTTAGATCAACTTTTCACATTGTCCAATCGAACATAAATCTCAAGCTCATAGGATATGAATCTCCAAGTGTTGTGATCACAGATATAGACTCCATGATGTATGTATACACCATATCTAATCTTGCATGAGCTCATTCCACATAATCAGGGGCTAGATATAATTTATTATCTGCATCCAATGCTCCCCCTAAGGCCATGCTCAGCCTTTTAGGTTGATGTAGCAATGTTAACATCTTGCAAAGACATAGTAGCATCTACTATCTCTCCCTGAACCAATGCCTTATTGAAATATTTTACCTTCCATATCTTCCCATCCTCTTCATCTATTGGTTTCTTGAAATGATTCTTGAACTCATCTATGTACTCATTAAGACTTTTACCATTGTCACCAATATTCTTCTTTATAACCATAGGTGTGGTTCCTCTTCTATTGTCCATTCCATTATACATGCAAAACTTTTGTATGTATCCTAAGTTGTTGCATTTGAAACATGTGGGTGGTCTTTTGTCCTGATTAACCTACACCTTACAATACCTTGCAGTATGCCCAAGGTTATTGCATTTTTAACATGTGATATTTTCTATTGATTCTTCTTTGATGTAATCTTGCTTAATTCTTGACTAGTCAAGTTTCCTATATTCTGCTTTCTTATGTCCATATTCATAACAGTTATAATAATAACTAGTAAAGGGTTTGAAAGGACCTTTACTTCTGCAATCTCTTTTCATGTGTCCAAGTTTGTCGCATCCAAAGCATCTACCTCTGAAAGGTCTGGTCTAATCTCTAGGTCTCTCAAGAGTAGGTCTTTCTTCAATCTTTTCTTCATGAGTCTTAGAACATTCTCCTTCATTGTATCCTATTCTATTCATGTCTCCTTTAGGTTTCTGTCTCTCTCTTTGTTCATCAAATTTATCACTGCTCATGTGTAACTTCTCAGTGTGTAACTTGGATTGAGTGAGTTCACCTTTTATGATCTGATTGTACTTTTTCAATTCCAATCATTTTTCCTTGTAGTGATCAAGTTCTATTTGAATCTCTCCTATCTATAAGTTCACTTCTTTTAGAGTCTCTTCAACTTTGTATCTTGCATCCTTTTCATGTTGAATCTCTTTAGTCATCAAAAGATTAATTTGTTCTTTTTCATGCTCCAACTTCTTTACTTGGTCTGATGTATCATTGTATGAATCCTCCTTAATCTTTTTCATAAGGTCTTGTCTCTGACTTCTTGAGAGTTCAAGTTGTTCCTTTAGTTTCTTGATAAAACCTTCTACTCTTTTTAATTTGAATTTCAAATTGCCATTCTCAACCTTTTCCTTGCCCAGGCCATCAAGTGTTGCTTCAAAGTTTTCTTGCAAACTTTTTGAATCCATTGTGATCTCCCTTAAGCTATTAGGCTTTCTCTCTAAGGGCCAAAATCTCTAATACCAATTGTTAGGATTAAGTAATACTGAGAGGGAGGTGAATCAATATTACAACATTTTAATTTAAACTTAAACCAATTGTAAATAAACCATATGAATGCTGAAATGAAAAGAACATAGGCACATTATACATAACTAATAACACCATTATTATTTTTTTAGGAAACCCTGGCCAAGGGAAAACCCCGGTGGGGATGGTACCCACAACTATGCACTAAAATATAAAATCCCTGTTAGGAGATCTAGCCCTGTTAAGAGCTGAGTATTACATAGTACATTTCCTTGTTAGAGGAATAGAAACCCTATTAGGGGTATACAAAAACCATGTTAAAGGTATACAGAGCTTACAACTCTTACAATCAATAATTTAGTAACAAAAGTATTCTTCAAGAGTGAACAATACAAGCATCTACTATGCTTTGATAGTTCCATTATAGCTCTATCAATCTCTGATATTGCATCTACTAACAACCATTACTGATGTCCCAAATTTGTATCCATATCTCATACATTATTTATCCACTTATCGCTTCCACAAAACACTCTTTACTTATATCTATTTTGTCATCTAGTCGGCTCTCAAATATAACAAAAATCATAATAATTACTTATAAAAATGATAAATACTAAGTCAACAATCTTATATTGCCAAAGTATCAACAATATACAATCTTCACCTAACTTAGCATGTTACCATTCCATCTAGCCTTCTCTTAATCATTGCAACTGTTTATATGCCATGTTTCATTGTTCCTTTGTCTTCGCATACTTCATATTACTTTAACTTATTGATATAACTACCAAAACATGTGTGACCTTAACTAAAGGTCATACATATCCCAAAATGTCTTCCTCTAAGTCCTCAAGCCATAATATGTCATATATCACCTTCGCTAACCAAAAAAATACTGCATTATACTGTAATTTTGATTCTGTACTTAGTCATTTTCATGATTGTGTCTCCAACACATATACTTACTCCATGTGATCACTAAGACATGTGTAGACATGTGTGTTTCCATAAATGAAAACCCTCAAGTGATTCTCAGTGTACTCAAAAATATCACTTGCCAACAATGGTGCAAAGCACCAAGGACATGAAGGTACACTAGGGTCACTCATGGATCCTAGGGAGTTAAAGACATGACCATAAAGTGTCATTTGCAATGTAATGAGACCAAGATTGGTCATTTAATGATGTTTTGTTATATTTTGATCATTTTGTATAACATGATCATGAATAAAGTTTTGTAAGCCATTTTGGCATTTGAGGTTAGAAGAATACATCTTGGGTTCACTTGATGATCCGAGAGTGAATGAGTTTGGTGAAGACCTATAAGGTCAATATTGGATGTAAGTTGGCCATTAGAGCTATAAAAAGATGTTAAATGCACTAAAAAGTGCCAAAAGATGTAACAGTGCCTTATTAGCAAGATAGGCTTAAGGGGCACTATGAGGTATAAATGACCTTAGGAGTAGTATTTTGGGTTTGAATTAGAGTTTTAATTCTTAGATAATTTTTTAATAAAATATATGGAATGTAATGGTCAAGTTGACAACTTTAGTTGTCAACTTGACAACTTTTACAACTTTTGTAATTAGGGGATAGTCGGTTTAAGACTGTTGCAGTCTATTTGAAGTTAGTTATTTAGTATTTGTCGAGTATAGAGGTTCTATTTGATGGAGATCCATGTGAGGATTAGTATCATGTATAGGTGTGGCATGGAGAAACTAATATAATGGTTCTGATTCAATAAACAAATACATTTGTTGCATACATTATTTATCCTAGCCGTAGGGTACAGTCCCTAAGATTGTGTTCTTAAATACTTGGAACAATGTGATATGGTGAAACAAATGGAGTAGAAAGTATTTATTTTTTATTGTCTTCATTTCCATGATTTAAGAGTATTGTTTCTTTAAGTTTTAAGATAGAGGAATACATCCATTTGTTGACTGTTCCTAGCAGTGTGCTTGCAATTAGCATTACTGGTTTTGAAGTCTCCATGAGTCCATTGACTTCTCCCACTTTCTATGTTTAATGTGTCTTGTGGGAGTAATTCTAACCTTTTACTATATGTATTATTATGGATTTGGAAGTAGGGATGGATGGGATTGTTGTGGAAGAGACCACAAAGTGGAGATGTTGTTGATTGAGGGTGCACTGAATAGAACCAATTATTAGTGTGGGCATATACTCTAAAGGAGGGGTATATTTTATGATGGATCTTGACTATTAGGGTCCATGTGGAGGTTTTAGGTCCATTTAAAGGATCTGGAGAAGTTTGGGAGAGTCTTTTCTATAAAACCTAATGACCTTAGGAGTGAGGGTTTGATGCCTTGAGAAGAGTAGGTAGGTGTTGGTGCCCTAAAACCTTGAAAATATGTTGGTTCTAAACATGATTTTATACTATTTAAAGGTTGGTAGTCAAGGGAGAAAGTTCTTTTGTGAGTTGCTTTATTATTAGGTACTTATTAGGCCTATTTGGTTGTTGCAAGGGTAAGGGATCTATGAGTTGGTCCAAAGTAAACTACCCTAATTTTTGTGTAAGTTGTGTAGCATTGAAAAGGGTATCCAAAAAAATTAATATTTTTCATAGTTATTTGGGAAAGTGTGGAGTTAAAGGTTGTTAACTAGTTTGATAGGGCTACAAGGGATTAGGCTCGTGGGTTGGAGTTGTCAAGAAATTCTATTGACCATATTTAGAGATCTAGTGTAACATGTTGCATAGGCTATGTTATGATTTTCTAAGATGCTAGGACAAGTGTGGAAGTCTTGCTACAAGATTTGGCAAGTTGGAGGCACTAGGTGCATGGGAATAGCCTAGGAAGTGAATCCTTGGATGGAGATTTGATGTGGGAAGTTGTATCTCACATGTTTCTTGATGAGTTATCATATTAGTTAGGATTTTTGGCTAGGAAGGAGCACATCCCTCTGCATTAGGGTATTAGTAAGTCCAATGGAAAATGTAGATTTCTAATCAGTAAGTCCAATGAACTTTGTGAATGTTCCAAAGAAAAAATTCCTTGTAACTTTTTAACGTAAGGATTATTTTACCTGGGGGACCTACACTAGTACTGACCTCATGATGTCCATGATCAGGTTGTTGAGTACTCAAAACATCTTGTAAGAAGAAAACATACATATTTTAGTTTAGGACATAAAATAGTATAAAATATAAACCTTTATTGAAGTTTTGTTATAATTAAAGATTCATTACTACTTACCTCCAAACAATGTTCTCTCCATATCAATTCATCTCTCTGTGTTCAAAACTCCTCATTTGGATCTGGATGAAGTAGGAGGTTAAGAAGATCTATATTAAATTTTTTTAGGGTCTTTCTAACCATCTTTATGGGGTTAGAGGTATATGTGATGTCATCATTGCATAATACTATCACCTCTAAATCTGCAGCTATTGCCTAAGTTTTTATAGGCACTTTTCCCTTTCCCTGACCATCAATTTGTGATAGGAATATCAGTAAAACTATCAGAATAACTCCAAAAACCTAAAGAAAAGAACATAATAATATAACATTTTTCTTCTATCTAATTTGTATAATTACACTAAGGTTTACCTTTGCCAAAGAAGGGGTGGGTGGAACATCCCCGCCTCTGTCATGTGGTGGATCCATGTCATCCTGTGATAGATTAAATATAAAAACTTCAATGAAATGAAAGCAATAAACTTAGAAAAGAAACTTATTAATAAAATGGTATATTTGAGTCATTAATTGGAGGTTAGTTTAAATTGTATATAGTACTTACCACCCCCAAGATAGTAATTTTTTTTGTATCTATTCAATTCAAATGGTAATCTATTAGCAGCTCTTCCCCTGCACTTATTGATTTTATCACACATACAAAAACATGATTTCCCTCACATGCCTCAAATATGCAATTAGGTCTCTTATTAGTTGACCTAGGTCACGTACTATTTATAAAACCCATAATATTCTCTATTTCTTTTGGTCTTCTATCAATGTACATAGAAATTTTTTTACTTTGGTCATTTTATTTCCATTGTATATAATTTCATTGACAATGCATACCTATGCATAATTTTTTTATATCGAACAATCCGCATCTAATTATTGTAATTATAACAAGGTTTGGCATACTCCATCAATGCAACAACTTTGTTGTAATATACTTTTATGCCATCCATGGAAAATAGTCCCAAACCATGTAATGACGATGGAGCTATGTGATATATCCTCTTGTTAATACAAAAATCAATGTTAATTGGAGGTAGTTCCTTGGGTACCCATTCTTTCTAAAGATCTATTCACCTCAAGGGAACCTTGATGTCATCTTTGGTCTCGTCATCATAAGAACATGACCCCCCTTCAACAAGGAAAAATTGCATGTGTTCATTGAATTTTCTTCTAATCTTTTGACCTCTAGTTGATCTCCCCATTTTAGGCCTACTATATGTCTCACTTTTGTCTTCTATTCCTACATTTCCCTCACTCGAGGAAGAAAAATCTGACAAGTACCTATTAGGTGGTTCTCGCTTTCTATCAAATGAGAGATATAGTTGGTAAGCAGCAAGATATTTTGCTAAATGAGGGTAATGTTGATGAAGTCAACCCTAAAATTGATGTTGAGGGTAGTATTGTTAAATCATGAGCAAGTTAATACCTTATTATTAAACCACTCAATGAAGATGGGTGTAAAGAGAAAGCAAGAAAATAATAAATTATTTCTATAGGGTGTATTGACTTATACCTATCGATCCATGTCACTATGCAGGATCCTCGTAAAATAGGTTGAATTTCCTGCATATGTGAATCATTTATCTTAAGTTAGGTAAAAATTACATGATACGTATGCTATAAATTTCATAGAAGACAACATAAACAATATGCATTCATCATAATCATTGTATATTTTTTAATTCCTTACCTTTACTTTATGTGTGTTATGCAAGATCGTCAACAAAAGGGGTGACGATGTATGTAGTCAATTGCTTGTTTCCACAAAGGGTGACAATCACAAAAAAATATACATGTAATTAGGACCAACAATTGAGCATCATAAGCAATACATTGGTAATTATTTAAACAATAAATACATTACATATATGAGTAATAATTGAAACATGTGTATCATAAATCACATATGTTAAAATTATTAGAATTGAACATAATGAATTAAATATACCATGCCATTAGAGTTTAATACATAATAAATTAATTATGAAAACATATAGGACAAATAAATTTCTATGAATAAATCAATATTGTCATCATCATCATCATCTCCATCATCATCGTCATCATCAATGATCATCATCATCACCACCACCACCACCACCACTAGCATCATCACCATCATCATCATCATCATTATTGTCATCACCCTCATCATCAATAGCACCACCACCATCATCTTCTTCTTCTTCATCATCATATTCTTCTTCTTCTTTTTTAGTGTCTTCTTCTTCTATCACATTATACTTTATTGGTGATGCAGGAGCATCTTGGGTCTTTGAGAAATCTTGCATCAACCAAAAACATTTCCTCATTTCAGTACCTGTTTGTTGTTGTTTTCTTTATAATTATTGTATTTTTTGGTTTCATGGGTGTGTGAATTTTACATTATGCTGAGGACCTATCTTGGAACCTTCTCCTATGAGCACATAAAGTTTGTATGGACAGTTTCAAAGTTACAATTGTTTTCCTTGCTGTCGGAACCATGTTTTCTTGCAATTTTGGTGTTGATTATTCATAGCGGCGATCTTGATCCATAAAGAATCAGCCTTTTCTATCTTAATTAATTTTAGAGGACCTAAATTAATATCATTTCCCAAGAGCGCAAGCCCTAATTCATTATGAATAAAAATTTATGCCCATTTTTCCCTGGGACCTATTTTCTACCAGTTTTCAGGTGAAACATGTGGTGTTTCTTCTTGTGATGTTCTGTGTGATCAAATGGGACCTTGTGCCCTTAAAGGAATTTTCTTGGGTCATGTAAGGACCTAAATCCAAAGGTGCATCAATTTATATTAATTCTAGATTAGTTTTGGTTTAAATCTTCCAAACTGGACCTATAATGTAATTAAATGCCTGACTGGCCGACCTGTGGCTTAGCTGGCTATATAAAGAGTCTTGATTGATGTAGTAGGGCATCAAGGAGATCCAAGAGAGATAATTATCAAGATATATCATTGGAGACAAAGATAGGATACAAGTTGTAATTCTTATTTCATAATTCTCATTGTATAAGGTCGAAACCTGGAAGGCCTCACATCCGGGCATGTTGAAAGAAATAATATAATTCTTTGTTGTTGCTACAAGTTGATTGTCTCATATCCATTATGTTTTCATAGCTTTCATGTGATATTATATTTCTTCTATTGTGTAACTCTAAGCAGGGATTGTTTGTGGATTCAATTTTGATTGATTCTTCTTGTATCTACCCTGCCCCCTGCATCAAGTGGTATCAAAGCGAGTTCTTTCTTGTGGATTAGATTGTGGAGAACCTTATTGGATTGGTTGTAGGGTGGAAGATCTAAGATCTGACCTATAACTTGTAGAAGGTTACAATCTTTCTAGAACCTAATTGTCAAGATGGTTCATGGTAGAGGAAATGATAATGCTATCATGGATATGTTGAGGCAGATTGCAACTAAGCTTGAAGCTATAGAGATAGCCCAGAGAAGAGGAGCACATCTTGAAGATGTTAGTGATGAAGAAGAAGAAGCAACACCTAATGCTGAACTTGAAGTTGAATAGGATGAGGAAAGACTTTTGAGAGTTTTGTCTAAGGCTAACTCTAGACCTACAGTTGAAGTTGCTTTCTATGATGGAAGACTTGAGACCAATACATTTTTGGATTGGATCTCTAAGATGGATAAATACTTTGAGTATGAAGGTACTCTTGATAATAAGAAGGTTAAGATAGCAGTCACAAATTTGAAAGGGCATGCATCTCTTTGGTGGGATCATTTGCAAACTGAGAGATAGAGGAGATGAAAAGAAAAGATCAAGACATGGATGAAGATGCCTGGAAAGATGAAGAAGAAGTTTCTTCTAGCTGACTACCAAGTTAGTCTGATGAGAAAAATGCAAAATTTGAGACAAAAGGACATGAGTGTGAAAGAACATACTGAGGAATTTTACAAATTGGATATCAGATCTAGACATGTGGATGATGAAGTTGAGAAAGTGGCTAGATATATGAATGGCCTGAGGACATCTATTCAAGATGAGATCAGCTATGTGAAGATAGATAGTGTGGAAGAAGCATACCAATTTTCTTTGAAGACTGAAGAGAGATTGACAAAGAGACATGAACAAAGACAAAGAGGAAGAGGTGGCAGATTTCAGAGAAGTAGAGGAAGATCTTATGGAGAAAGTAGCAGATCTGACAATGTAGCACAAGATAAAGGATGGAAAGATGAACCTGCTAAAAGAGGTAACTACTCTAGAGGTAGCTATACTGGTTACTCTAGGAATAACAATAATGGGAAAAGAGAGGAGAGCTCTTGGTTTAAAGGTACTTGTTACAAATGTGGTGAAGAAGGACATAGAGCCTTTGAATGTACTAACTCTAGAAAGAAGACTAGAGGTAATGGTAGAAATAATTTAGCTTGTGAAAAAGTTGAAGAAATGTCTAATGAACCTGAACATGGTGATAACTTGATGCTAAGAAGGATCTTGTGGAATGAAGAAGCTGATGAGGAACCTATTTTGAGGAAAAGTTTGTTTAGAACCAAATGTAAGATCACTGATAAATGTTGCAAGATAATCATTGATAGTGGAAGTTCTGATAATTTGGCATCCGAAGAGATGGTTAAAAAATTTTAGTTGTAGAGATTGAAACATCTAAAGCCCTACCATATTGCTTGGATCCAGAAGGAGCATAAACTACTTGTAAGTGAACAATGCCTTGTTAAATTCAAAATTGGGAATTATCATGATGAAGTCTTGTGTGATATTATGCCTATGGATTGTTGTCATATTCTTTTGGGTAGACCTTGGCAGTATGATAGGAAAGCTTTGCATGATGGTAGATTGAATCAATATACTATTTGGATGGATGGAAAGAAACAAGTTTTATTGCCTTTGATAGAGAATTTTGATGAAAGTCACTATACCACAGTCAGAGTATGTTTGGTTGATGGTAAAAAGTTTGCAAGAGAAATGAAAGAACAGAATGTTTTCTTTGCTTCAATTCCAAGAAAGACTGAGAAACAAGATAAGTTAGAACATGCACCTGAGGTTAAGCCTTTGTTGAAAAAATTTCATGACATCATTTCTGACAATGTACCTGATGGTTTACCACCTAAGAGAAGTATAATTCATTGTATGGATTTGTTGCTTGGAGCTAGTTTGCCTAACAAAGCACCACATAGATTGACACCTGATGAAAAGATTGAATTGAATAGACAAGCGAAAGAATTGCTTGAAAGAGGTTTGATTAGGGAAAGTCTGAGTGCTTATGCAGTACCTATTGTATTAGCACCTAAAAAGAATGGAGAATGTGCACTGATTCTAGAGCTATAAACAATATAACAATAAAGTACAGTTTTCCTTTGCCTAGGATGGATGACATAATGGATAGTTTGAGTGGAGAAAAGTATTTCACAAAGATTGATTTGAAAAGTGGGTATCATTAGATTAGAATCAGAGAAGAGGATGAATGGAAAACTTCTTTTAAGACTTGTTATCACCATATAAAAAAATTTCAGCTTTGTGATAATGTTTCAAGTAGTCTCAGATTTTTCACCTAGTGGTAATATTCTTCAAGGTGTAAACCCTAAGTTTTATGTGAAGCCCTAACTCATCCTAGGTCATGTTATGTTTCCGCGTTACCTTTTTGAGTCACTAATCTTTTCATAAAACATGTGCTAATATCTTGATTCACTTTGTTCATTGTTTTATGTTTCAAAGTGGTTAGGCTTTCAAACCATCACCCCTTTTATTTAATTAAATCCACCAAAGCCTAAGTTTTATATTTTTTTTTCATAAAGGAAAGCTTTTAAAATTGTGCGGTTGTCATTGCACCACAAGACTGCTCTTTGTCAGATTCCCTGACATGTGAAATGGTGACCATGCACCACCTGTCATTGCAGGCCCATTTGATTTTGTAATGCGCTGGCCTTTAATGAGTGAATCTAATCCACGGTTGTCATTATACAGTTGGACCAAGATGCATGTCTTTTATGCATCGTGGTATAGAGATGACCATCAGATTACCTTTTGATAAATAAAGTATGCGGTGGGTCTTGACACTATCAGGTCATATTCTCATGTAAAATTTTTATTGGTTTTCAACAGTATTGAGGTGGCGGTTGTCAGGTTCTTTCAAAATTGATTTTAAAGATGACAAGTCTTCCACTTGTCATTTTTCTGCAATGTGTTATTTTCTAGTTCGATTTTCAGTTGGATGATGTGTCATTGTGGGACCTGAGTAGTATGAAGATTAAAGTGTGGAAAGATCTTCCAGCTATCGTTATACCATTAAGATGAGATGCATGTCTTTTATGCATCGCGGTATAGCGATGACCGTCGATCTTGCCCAAGGATATGAACTATTCAGTGGGTCCTCGGTTGTCATAACTTTTAATGATGTGTTTCTTTTTTATTGGCCCATGGTGCTAATGACAAGTTTTGATTGCTAGGGGTTTCTGACACCACAAATGACATGGGATTTTTTGGCTTATTGGCTTATCTGATGTGTCATCTCCCGATTCGTCAAAGGTTTTTAAAGTGTTCAGTGGGCCTAGGATTTATTAAATTATGGTGATCATCTGATCAAAGTGCATCTATGGTGGTTGTTATATCTAGGGTTGGTATCTTTGATAGGTTTTGGGTTGTGCTTTAGTGATGTAATGACACATGTTTGCTCTAGGAAAAATAAAGATTATTATTAAAGTCTTTCCACTTGGCATTTTGAAATGTTCTCATTGGTCAAGAACTCACTTAGGGAAAAGTAAACAGGGCTTTACTGTTTGACTTGCCGAACATCCGATGCACTGAAATGGAGATTTATAAATGGCCCAAATTCAAATTTTTGCTTAGTGAAATTTTTCACATCCTATGAATGCAAAGGCCGCAATTTTTTTAGTAATGGCGGATTTATAGTGCTACGTGCGGATGAATTGCAAGTAGTTGGCTACGCTATACAATGCAATTTAGCCATTGTTTCTCATTATCATTTCAATAAGCTCTCTCGTGATTGGATATCTCTCTCTGAGTGATTTCAAGTAAAGAATTTACAAGTGCCTCGTAGGTCTACTTTTTGAATTTAAAAGAATTGCTTGAAGTTTGTGAAGAATTTGTGAAGGATTTTGTGTTGATAGTTTCTAGGGTTTTTCTTGAGTGCTCAAATATTATTGTAAGAGCCCTAGTTTCAAGATGTCACCCAAGAGGAATTTGTCTGGTCAAATAGAGTATGTCAAGAGAGGGATTTTTGATGATTTAATATAGTTACTTCCACATTCAAACAATGGGGCAGCTAGGATGAAAGAATTAGTTCCAAGAAACCCTAGAGATTCAGTTGCAAAAGCTCTCCATGACAGGTGAAATTGGATGAGAGATGCCTAGGTGGGTGACAAGCATAATGGGCTTATTCTATTCAAATCATCTTATTCACAAATGAATGATTGTGCCCCCTTAAGTAATATATGGCAATTTGATATTGGCAAGTTGGTTGTCCCTGGTGTTTTTATGGATGTTGAGTTATTAATTTAGATAGCTAAGTCCTATGATCCTGTGACAAAGTGTGTCAAGGATATAAATGGTAGAGACCTAATCAGCATCATAGAGGATGAGATTATGGAAGTATTTTCATTGAATGAACCATCTGTGGGGTTAGAGAAGATAGATTTCATAGAGTTTACTGAAATATATGAAACACAAAAAGATTATCTAAGGACAAGACCTTTGAGGCAATTTTTTGATCAAATTGGAACAATGTGTGCTGTCAATGCAAGCACACTAGAGCCCTTTAGATTAGACTTATTCAGTAGAAAGGCACAAGAAGTTTATAAATCTTTGACTTTGATTCTAGGGCATGATGAGGCAACTCATATGCCAGTATCTTATATGTTCATGATCGTATAGTCACTGCACCCCCAATTAGCCCTTATTTTTTACTTTGCATCTCATTTGGTTGATATAATCCATGAGGGGTTAATCGGAATCAAAAATATGAAGGTGTCTAGACCTTTTGGGTGGTACTCAATGCTCATGCACATGTTTCTATACAAGGGTGATGGATATTTTGGTACAACAATAGATATTGTGAAGGAAAGGAATGGAGAAATTCTTCCAGTGCAGTTGTAGACTATAGCTCTATCATGGGATAGAATTGATGCCAGCTATATTATTTTTGATAGAGATTTTGCCTCTAGACTTAGAACTCTTTTACATTTTGACAATCCAAGGATTCCAAGACATTTGTTGAGGCTAATTAGGCCAAAGTAGTTTTGCCAGGATATCACTATTGTCCACAATTTTGGGGATATTATCTTATCTCCAATTTCCATAGTTTTCAGAGTGTATGGCTGCAAGGTAGCACCTTATGTTTTATATTATCAAGTCCCATTGAAGTTGGGATATACAAAAATCCTAAGGAAAATTGGAGACTTGCAAGAGTCCACTCTCATTGGTAAAAGAAGGGGAACTTTTTTCCCAGACATAACCATAGCACACCAATATGTGATCACAAAGGGAGGATAGGTACATTTGAATAAGGTTTTGTAGCCTTATAGAATGTCTAGAGTAGTGATCAGATGTGTAGATACAGAAGGTTTTCTTGTAGGAGTATTTAGAGATCAAGTGAGGTGTGTTCTTATTGAGCATCAATTTAATTTTCCTGAGGATGTAATCAGAAATGAGTTTGATCTTCAAACTCAGGAGATCAAGAAAGAGAAATGGGTCATTTACAAAAAGACTAGATTTTATTCAGAATTTTGACAAATCTTATGACCCATTAAAGGGTTTTGTACCATGGGCAAGGAAAGTGGATGCACTTATGGAACATTTTGAAGGCATCATGCATGCAGCCAATGAAAAAAGGGCAGTAGTGAGTAAGACAGACCCTGAGATGGCTAGGCAGATTTTGAGCTAGCCTAAATACATGAAATTGACCCCAATGGGAATTTATACAATGCAAAGAAGAAGTGGTTACACTGTTTTCCTGCCACCATAAAAAAGAAGTGAAGATATCACTTCTACTTCAAGAGGGAAAAGGCCTATTGATGATCTAGTAGTGCAAGGACCCTCTCCAAAGAGGCAGAGACAAGAAGAAGTAAGACTAGGAGAAGAGACTTATTCACCTTCTCAATCCCCTATTCAATTGGATGAACATGGGGTGGCAGAACAACTTGTGCAACTAAGAAATGAAGGAAACATTTTTGTTTCTAATGAAGATTTGCAGGAAGGAATGCCTGAAGCACCTAAGGAGGTGGCCATGGATCTTTCAATAGAAGATTTTGAGGGTAAACAGATGGACCCTATTCTAAAAAAATCCATAGACTCCTTCCTTGTTGATGATAAGTTTATCAAGACTAGGGCATTCTCCCAATTTCTTTGGAGAATGAAAATAAATCAATTTAAGGAGATATGTGAAAAGAAGAAAGAAGAGTCCCCTGCTAGGGATGTCATAGAAATAGAAAATGAGACCAAGGTAGAAATACACAAACAATTTGAGAAAATTACTCCAGAGGAAGGGAGGGCCATGGTTCATACAACAGGGGTACTAATTTTGCCAGAATGGGACATTGCTGATGCAATTATCTTTGACAAAGTGAGAAAAAGCAAAGTGAAGACTCTTACTACAGCAGAACAAGCTAAATAGGCTACAAGAGGATTTTCTTTCTCTAAAGATCATACTGCTCTTGTGATGTGGTCTCCAAATAAGCATGAAAATACAAGGAAGAGAAAGGATCTCTCTGTAGGATATACAGACAGTTTGTTAGTTCAGAGAGTAGGAGAAACATCTAGAATTGAAGCATCAAATTTGATTTTAGAAACTGGCAAATTTAATGCCCAAGTGGTAGAGAAGGATGCTAGAGAGAAGGAAGAGCTTAGACTCAAATTTGAAATGGTTCTCAAATCCTACAATGAGCTTAAGGTTGAGCTAATCCAGAAGGAAAACTTAATTGCACAATTGTCAACACCCTTAGACCATCGGTCTCCTCAATTGGTGATAGCTAATAAGCCTATAGTAGCTTCATCTTCTAGCCCAATTATTGAATTTCCACCTTCACCACTGCCAGATACAAGCTTGGATTCAAGGGTCAGTTGGGAGAAACAAAGATTAGCAGAAGAGACAAGTAGATTAAAAGAAACCAGATTGCAACATAAGAAAGAGAAGGATGAGAACAAAAAGGCTACAGTTTTGGCAATCAGGAAGTATGAAGAGAAGATGATTGATGCCATCATGCAGTTTACCACTGATTTAAAGCCTTCAATTTTTCACAATCATGTAAATAAGTTGAATTCTTTGTTTATAGCTTTAAATAAGGAAAAGACAAAAAAGTCCCCGATTTTGAAAAAATGGATTGAAAGGGCTTCAAATATAGAACTCTTTCGAATGTTGTCAAAGGGACAAGAGGACCCTAATCCATTAATAAAGCTAGTGCATCAGGTGATGAAGAAGATAATACAATATGATATTATGTTGGATAATTTCATCAGGAAGTCACACATGCTGAAGGCTGAATTAATGCTTTCAAGTTATGAAATGGTACCCACAGTTTTTTCTGATAAAGGGGAAATCAAAGAAGCATATCAGTGGAGAGATGAAATGGATGCACTCCTCTCAGAAAAGATGACAGGTGTTTTAGATGACACATTTTCCCTCAATAGCACAATTAAATTATTAATAAATGTCAGATCAATGTTTGATAACATTCAACAATGAGTGACTCAGATAGAAAATGAATGGGAGCAATTATCAAAGAAAAAGGTTGATTTTGTTAATTTTGATTTTCCTGGTGAACACATATATAATAGGTGGAGGTATCAATATATACCTCGTGTTCAAAAGGATAATACTCCACCTACCTCTTAGAGTGAATAAAGACAGATATTTTTTGGTAACAATAGTTGGTGAGATATTTTGAAGACATTTATTACCGGGTGAACAGTGAGGAGCACAGGACAGATTTCATGAAGGAAACTAGATACAACAAAAGAAGCATAAAATAGGGTGGTGTTCCTACAATATCTCACCTACTTCGACAGTGTATTTATTGTAAATATGTAAAATTTGTTGTAAAGTTTTTCTAGATTAAAATATGTAACCCTAGAATGATCAGTGGCTTGTTGCATTTCCTCATATATAAAGGATTTTTCATGATCATTCTAGGTATTAAGAGCTTAGGAGAAAAAGATAGAAATTTTGAAAACCTAACACTCAGTCAGGGATTGTAAATTTTATCATTTTATCAGAGAAATAGAGAAGTGCAAGTTGTTGTTGTTATTTTGCAAGCTTTGTTCAGGATTTGATATATGCAACATTTAAAGGGCGAACTCAATATGAATCTTGGATCTTTGTCTCTCCTGTGAGTTTGTTCAGTAAATTTTCAAGTTTCTTTGAGTTTTATATGTATGTGTTTGAACTTTGAGTTCTGATCTAGGATTGGATTAAAATTGCTTTGAGTTGGATGCATGTTTACTGAATCTATTCAAGGATTTCTGAAAGTAGGAAAGATTTGAAGTAGTTTGTGTTTATGCTCAAGACCCACCTTTCATCAAAAACTATTGTATTCATTCTATTTTCTAACTCTATTGCCTAATGGATAAGGCACTGGCCTTGATCTTCCTATCTTATCTTTGTATGGAATGATTGGAATCTTGTAATCCTGAAAAAACATTTAATCATCACCAGTCTTTTAATTTTATTTACTATATATGTTGTCCTATCCAATGATGGAGAGTAAATGAACAATAGGTTTTTGTTTAGTACTTTCTCATTGTTATATGTTGTAAGATCCAATATTCAATAAGGGGTAGAGTTAAAAATAGTAGATTTAATATCTATTGGATCAAGTGTACCCACCTTGGTTTTATAGAGCCAGAAGTAGAAGAGGGTAGTTTATCCCTATATTTGGTCTAGTTGTCTTGTAGAGCTCTCATACTTGGAACTAACCATTCCTAATACTAGTCTCAAGGCATATTGGCAGACCTAGTTGGCATAAGCATTTTCAAACACCAACAAAATGGTGACTCTGCTGGGGATTTAGAGATTATAATCACAAGCAAATAGTGTAGGTTCCAAGTTGAGCTGGACTCCTGACTTGCCTATTTGAGTCATTTGATATCTCTTGTGTAATAAATCAACTATAAACAACGTAGGTACAAGTAGAGCTAGACTCCTGGCTGGCTTGTTTATCATATCCAGTAGTTTCCATTAAAATATTTAAGAGTTAGTTTCAAAAGTTTCAATACCTTCTCACTAAATTGTGAGTGGTGACTCTAAACAACTTTGGACTAGTGCTTTAATAATTACATTATTATGAGCTCTAGAAATACAAGGTCTTGGAGGAAGGAGCACCTAGAGGAAAGTCTGCAGGGTGAGCTTCCTACCACATCTAGAAGAACTTAGGTTAGGAGAGAAAAGGATACTGATGATATGTCTCTTACTTGGAAAAAAAATGGAAACCCAAGACAGGGAAATATTGCTCCTCCTAGTCAACAAGGAAATGCCTCAAAATATGAGGAGGCAGTTGATTTGGACCTGAACCAATATGAGGATTATTATTCCCCCACAGAGAGAGAGGGTGAAAGACCACCCCAAAATAGGAGGATGATTCCTAAAAAATAGCATGGAAGGGAGGGAAGATCTAGAAGTAAAAGTAGGAGTGGACAAGATTTTCTTCCCCCTTTCACCCTTGGTTCATCTTTACCCCAGGGCCTTCATGAGTCTTAGAATCAACAAGAAGAGCCTCAAGTACAATAGGCTAAATCTGAAACAACTTTGCCTAATTTTGAAGAAATATTTGAGGAAGTGTATGAATTGGAAAGGAGGATTCAAGAACAAGCAACTATTAGGAAAAAAAGAGAAAATGAAAAAGAAGAAAAGGTTAGACATGCCATGATAAGGGCTGACCAATTAAGAAGGCAACTGTTAGATTTGGAGGCTATAAATTATGTTCCCATTTCTGAAAAGATGAATGAGTTGCCTGTTGTCCATCAAACATTTGAAACAAGGAAACCAAGGGATAAAGGGAAACAAAAGGAAGTGGGCATTTCAATTAAAGAACATGTAGCCCCTAAACTCCCTATAGACTAGGCTTTAAGTTTGGAAGCGGACTTTGAAAAGGCCAAAAAGGAACAGGAATTACTAGCCAAAGAACTTGAAAAAGTAGAACTAGAAGCTGCAACACTAGAAATGAAAAAGAAAATTGATTTTCTCAAAAGGTCTACAGGGCCTACAATTTTTGCTAGCTCTACCATGACATAAGGAGCAAATGCTGCAAATGTAGAAAATCGGAAAATAAGTGTACCCCCACTAGGTGGACTTGGAAGTGCTGCCACTACAAATAATAATGCATCTACATCTCAGGGTGCTGGTATTTTTAATACAGGAGTTATACATGAAAGGTGTAAGCAATTGATTTTTACTGGTATCCCTGGTTATCCTAACCCCTTTCCTGAAGAAATTAGAAAGAAACTTCCTAATTTTATTGGAAGCAATGTTGTTACTTGTGAGGAACATTTAAAGAAATTTATTGATGTCATTGATGATTACAATATTGTCCCCGATGATGTTATCATGAAATTGTTTGTGCAATCCCTAACAAAAGATTCAAGGGATTGGTTTAGGGCTTTGCCACATGGTAGCATAGGTTCATGGAATCAACTTAGACATTGTTTCAAAGAACAATATGGTGACAAAACACATGAAGGTTTTATGCTCAATGAATTTAACAACATAAAGAAAAACTTCAATGAGGATGTTGTTGAATTTAATGCCAGGTTTCAAAAAGCTATGCATAAGCTATTGCAGGTTATCAGACTTGATGATAGGGTGTGTCTTGTCACATATTTAAATGCTTTTGACTCTAAGATGGGTTACCTTTTAAGGGATAAGAATCCAAGAAGTCTTTTTGAAGCTTATAAGTTAGTTGTGAACATAGAAAGTAATGGAAGGATTTCAAGAAAATTGGGAAGAAGGGAGGATAACCAGTCCCCTTTGTTAAATAGAAAGGATCTAGGGAAACCTGCAAATGTCAAGCCTAAGGATGATGAAATTCTAAAGCAAATCTTAAAGGAAATCAAGGATTTAAAGCCTGTTGAAAACAAAAACAAAGTTATAGGAGGGGATAAACCTCCCTTTAATAATTTCAACAAGGCACCAAGAATGCAGAATTACCCTTACAACACTCAATGGAAAGATGGAAGGCCCATTCTTCCTGAGAGAAATGATAAACCAAATGATAGGACTCCTGACCCATTGCAAAGAAATTCAATGAATGTAGTGGAAGAGGTCCCATGGTGTATTGCTTGTCAGACACCTCATGATCCTGATTATTGTGTCATATCCCAGAATGTTTCTGCACATGAAGAGCAAGATTGTAATGAGGAATAGCCTTATGATGATTAGGTTTGTGGAATGATTTCTTCCCATGTTTGGGATGAGGTGGATTTTGATGATGAAGACAAAAATCAAGATAGTCTTAATTCTCAGACTAAGACTAAATTGTATCATCAGCAAGTTTTCTCAGATGAGGATAGAGAACCTGATAATATCTGATGCAATGTTGTGAGGAATAATGAAATAGTTACTTTAAGAAGGCCTTCTAATGAGGAAATTTATTTACTAACAGTAGATTTAGTTACTCAAGCAAAAACAAACTACAACTTGAGAAATAGAGTGATTGGTAGTCCAAATCAAAAGCCAGCTGGTATTTTCATCAAGAAGACAAATAAAGATGTGAAAGTATCACAAGAAAATCCTAAGGTTGCCAGTCCTATTGATAAGCTCAAGATAAAGAAAAATGCCAAGCCTAACATTGTCTATAAGGTGAAACCTAAACCCATAGCTAAGGAAGTGCCAATTTTGCAAAAAGGGAATGAAGTCCAAAATAAAAAAATTGCAAAGATACCTATTCAAGAGATTAAAGAGGTTGCAGATTAAAGACCTGATCTATATGATTCAAAATATGTCCCAGTTGATATGAGCAAGTTACTATCTTAGATTACTGTCAAAGTTCCATTATTGGAAATGATGAGAATTGAAGAACATAAAGAAAAAGCTCTAAATTGGGTTAATAGTGTGGTCCCTATGGATTCCCAAAAAATTGAAGGAATTGAAGAACAAATAACATCCTTGAATAATGAAAATGCAAATTATACTAAGGAGATTATTTCTAAAATTCCTCAAATCTATTTTGATACAAATGTTGTCAGTACCATAGCAGGAATAGTTGACCCTTTATTTTTGACTTTACAGATAAATGAAAAGATGTTAAAAAATTGTATGATTGATTCTAGAGCATCCAATACTGTTATGCCTACTGAGGTCATGAAATCTTTGGGTTAAAAGGTGGACACACCTCATGGTAGATGTCAGGCAATGGATTCAAGGGAGGTTCCAATTGTAGGTACTATTAAGGCCTTACCTTACAGATTGGTTGCATACCCCAGTAAACAACTAACCATGAGTGTCTTGGTAGTGGATATTCCTCCCTAGTATGGGATGTTACTGTCAAGAAAGTGGAGTGCTTCTATGGGAGGCAGCATATAGTGTGACTTTTCATTTTCTACTTTCAATTTTGAAGGGGAAAGTATCAAAGTTACTAGGGAATCTAGAACTCCACATATGATTGAAGAAGAAGAGGATAACATGAATTGTTTCCTAGATATTGACATTAATGCCTTCAGAGTTGAAGATAAGGAGGTAAAAAACAATGATGAGTTAATCCATAAGTTAGAAAATCAAGAGGGATGGATTGACCTGGATAGTCTGTGGACCATGTATTTTGATGGAGCAAATAGCAAGGAGGGATCTGGAGCTGGAATATTGCTTATATCTCCTAATCGTAAAACTTTCAAATTCTCCTTTTCTTTACTATTTTCATGCACAAATAATGTTGCAGAATGTGAGGCTTTACTAATAGGCCTAAGGCTGGCATCAAGGCATGGTATAAAATGTTTGAAAGTAATAGGGGATTTAGAGTTAGTGGTTTCCCAGGTTAGATCAAAATATACTTCAAAAAATCAGAAGTTGAAACAGTATAGGAATGCAGTGTGGGATGAAATTGAAAGCTTTAATGCTTTTAATATTTGTTGGATGGAAAGAAGTCAGAATAGAATGGTAAATTTATTGGCTAATATAGCTCTTAGACCAGAAGATGTTACATTTGCAGATGTTTCCAAAATAGAAGTACAAGCCAGGCCTTCTATCCCTAACAATCTAGATAATTGGCAAGTTTTTTCTGATGACCAAGATATACTGAGGTTTCTCCATTGTGAGTCTCACTTTGGTGACAAAGAAATGCATTTTAGTACTTATGTTAACACAGTGGATGGTAAAGATGTTATCTTTGGAAAATAAATTCTATAGTTAAAATCAAACAAAGTTCCTAAAGGATTGGTTGTGCTTGAAAGAGCATTTGATAATAAGGACAAGGCTTTTTCTGTCAATACTGATAAAATTGATGAACTTGAGGAAGTAAACTTAGGAACAAGTTTTGTTCCTAAGAAGGTTTATATTGGTAAGTCTTTATCCCAAGAGTCAAGAAAAATTTGATTGATCTTCTCAGAAAATTTAGGCATGTTTTTGCTTGGTCTTATGAAGATCTTAAAGCTTACAGGGAAGACCTTTTCCAGCATGAGATTCCACTAAAAGAAGGCACAAAACCCTTTAGGCAAAAATTGAGACCTATTAATCCAACCCTAGCACCTAAAATGCAAGATGAACTCAAGAAGATGATGGATGTTGGAATTATCAAACCTATTAGGCACTCCACTTGGGTTTCAAATTTGGTGCCTGTTAGAAAGAAAAATGGTGATATCAAGTTATGTGTAGATTTTAGGAATCTAAACATAAATTCTTTGAAGGATAACTATGGATTGCCAAAAATGGAAAATATGTTACAAAAGGTCACTGGATCAGAATTAATGTCTATGATGGATGGATTTTCTGGTTACAACCAGGTTATGGTTAAGGATACTGAGCAATTTAAAACTACTTTCACAACCCCATGGGGGACATATGTATATGTGAGGATGCCTTTTGGTTTGATTAATGCTAGCGCCACTTTTCAAAGGGCTATGGATGTAGCCTTTACTGATTTTATTGATAGATTTATGGTGGTTCACCAAGATGACTTAACAACTTTTTTAGCTAAAGAGGAATAGCATTGTCAACATTTAGAAAATATTTTTATCAGAGCATTAGAGTATGGGGTTTCTTTGAACCCAAAGAAATGTGCCTTTGGTGTGACAGAAGGAAAGTTACTTGGGGATATTTTTTCAAAGGATGGGATAAGGATAGAACCTGAAAGAGTGGAAGCTATTGATAGACTATCCCTACCAAAAAACATCAAAGGGATTCAATCTTTTCTAGGACAGGTTAATTTTTTAAGAAGGTTTATTACAAACTTTGCAGAAATTAGTATTCCTATATCAAGAATGTTGAAGAAGGGAGCAAAGGTTGAATGGAATATGGAAGCAATATAGGCTTTTAATGATATCAAGAGGGCCATTAAGCATGCTCTAGTCTTAAAAACACCAGACTACAGCAAACCCATGCAATTTTTTTCCTTTGCATCTGCCCATACCATTGATGTAGTATTATTACAGAAAAATGTTGAAGGTTTTGAACAACCAATTTCTCTTTTCAGAAAAACTTTGTAGGCAGTAGAATTGAATTATGACATTATTGAAAATCAAGCTTATGCCTTGGTGAAGGCCATTAAAACATTTAGATGTTATTTGGTGGGAGCCTCAGTGGTTGCATATGTTCTAAGTGTTGTAGTCAAAGACATTCTGGTCCAACAAGAGGTTTCAAGAAGAAGATGTAGGTGGATTAATAGGATCCAGGAGTTTAACATTGATATTCACATTACAAAGTTGGTTAGAGGATTGGGATTAGCAAAATTGATGGCTCAGATTAATTTGAATGCAAATCAAATAAATGTGCTAGAAGAAGATCAGAGACCTTATGTGTGTAACATGGATTGTTGTGAATGGTACAAGGATATTGTCAAGTATCTACAAAGGATGGTTTTACCCCCTGAAATGGATAACAATAAGAAAAGAACTATCAAACTCCAGTCAATAAGGTATGCAATTCTAAATGGTGAACTTTGGTGGAGAAATAATGAGGGTGTTTTACTCAGGTGTGTAGATCAAGAAAAAGTAGATCTTTTGATGAATGAAATGTATAATGGAGTTTTTGGAGGGCATTATATGGAAAAGACAACAGCCCATAAGATCATTAGATCAGGTTTTTGGTGGCCCTCACTTTTCAAAGATACCCATCAGTTTGTTAAAAAATGTGATCCTTGCCAAAGATTTGTTGGAAAATTGAAATTTGGTGGAAATTTGCCTCTTAAACCTATTGTTGTTCAGGCCCCTTTCCAAAAGTGGGGTATGGATTTTATTGGTGAAATTCCTAATAAGTCCTGATGTGGACATTCTTACATTCTAGTGGTAACTAACTATTTCATCAAGTGGGTTGAGGCAATCCCTACAAAAAGAGCAACTAGCAAAGTGGTGACAGATTTTATGATGCAAAATATCTTGACAAGATTTGGTTGCCTAGAATCCATAGTAGTGGATAATGCATTATGTTTTAGGTCAGAGGATTTTGTTGGTTTTTATTAAGATAATGGTATAAAAATTTCCTATTCATCTCCCTATCATCCACAAGGTAATGGACAGGCAGAATCTAGCAATAAAAGTTTGGTCAAAATTCTGAAAAAGAGTCCTGGACAAAAACAAGAAAGCTTGGGATTCCAAATTGTTACAAGCCCTATGGGCTGATAGGGTTATAGTTAAAAAGGAAATAGGGTGTGCCCCTTTTGACTTGGTGTATGGAATCAATGCAAGATTACCTCAAAACAATCTGTTACAAATGTATCAGTTCATTCAGACATATGATGATGATATAGAAGAAGATATGACAATCAGAATGAATTATTTGATTCAACTCAATGAAGTAAGAAATGAATCACATGACAAGAATGAAAAGATGTAGGCCCAATGCAAAGTCTTGTATGATAAAAGGACTACTCAAAGAAATTTTACAAGTGGTGACATGGTCTTGATGTGGAATGCAAGACAAGAAGACAAAGGAAAACATGGGAAATTTGATCCCATCTGGTTAGGACCATATATTATTGAAGACAAATGGGGAATGAATTCTTATCTATTGAGAAGTTTAACAGGTGAGCTCATGGAATTTCCAATTCATGGTGAATTCTTAAATTTCTATTTCTCTTAAAGAGATCTTTTCAACCCCTGTATAGGTTTGGTTCTTTTTGTATATAGTTCCTTGTCTTTTCTTTGAGTTTTTGATTTGGTCTACTATCCCAGGAGATTCTGGTGTTCTCACTGTATCTGCAGGAGATACATGTCCCCAAGCAAGAGCCACCGTTATCACCATATAAAAAAATTTCAGCTTTGTGATAATGTTTCAAGTAGTCTGAGATTTTTGACCTAGTGGTAATATTCTTCAAGGTGTAAACCCTAAGTTTTATCCGAAGCCCTAACTCATCCTAGGTCATGTTATGTTTCTACGTTACCTTTTTGAGTCACTAATCTTTTCATAAAACATGTGCTAATATCTTGACTCACTTTGTTCATTGTTTTACATGTCGAAGTGGTTAGGCTTTCAAACCATCACCACTTTTATTTAATTAAATTCGCCAAAGCCTAAGTTTTAGATTTTTTTTCATAAAGGAAAGCTTTTAAAATTGTGCGGTTGTTGTTGCACCACAAGACTGCTCTTTGTCAGATTCCCTGACATGTGAAATGGTGACCACATGCCACCTATCATTGTGGCCCCATTTGATTTTGTAATGCACTCACCTTTAATGAGTGAATCTAATCCACAGTTGTCATTATACCGTTGGACCAAGATGCATGTCTTTTATGCATTGCGGTATAGCGATGACCATCAGATTACCTTTTGATAAATAAAGTATGTGGTGGGTCCTGATACTATCAAGTCGTATTCTTGTGTAAAAAATTTATTGGTTGTCAGCAGTATTGAGGTGGTGGTTGTCAGGTGCTTTCAAAATTGATTTTAAAGATGACGGGTCTTCCACTTGTCATTTTTCTGCAATGTGTTGTTTTCTGGTTCAATTTTTAGTTAGATGATGTGTCACTATGGGACCTGAGTAGTATGAAGATTAAAGTGTGGAAAGATCTTACGGCTATTGTTATACCATTAAGATGAGATGCATGTCTTTTATGCATCACGGTACAGTGATGACCATCGATCTTGCCCAAGGATATGAACTGTTCAATGGGTCCTCGGTTGTTAGAACTTTTAATGATGTGTTTCTTTTTTATTGGCCCGTGGTGCTAATAACGAGTTTTGATTGCCAGGTGTTTCTAACACCACAGATGACGTGGGATTTTTCAACTTATTGGCTTATCTAATGTGTCGTCTCCTGATTCGTCGAAGGTTTTTAAAGTGTTTAGTGGGGCCCAAGATTTATTAAATTTTGGTGATCGTCCAATCAAAGTGCATCTACGGTGCTCGTTATATCTAGGCTTGGTATCTCTGACAGGTTTTGGGTTGCACTTTATCGACATAATGACATCTGTATGCTCTGGGCAAAATAAAGATTATTATTAAAGTCTTTCCACCTGGCGTTTTGAAATGTTCTCATTGGTCGAGAACTAACTTAGGGAAAAGTAAATAGAGCTTTACTATTCAACTTGCTGACTGTCTGATGCACTAAAATGGATATTTATCAACGGCCCAAATTCAATTTTTTTCTTAGTGACATTTTTCACGTCCTGTGAATGTAGAGGCCACCATTTTTTAGTAATGGAAAATTTATTGTGCTACATACAAATGAATTGCAAGTAGTTGGCTACGCTATACAATGCAATTCAGCCACTGTTTCTCATTACCATTTCAATAAGCTCTCTAGCGATTCGATTTCTCCCTCTGAGCAATTTCAAGTAAGGGATTTACAAGTGTCTGGTAGGTCTACTTTCTGAATTTAAAAGAATTGCTTGAAGTTTGTGAAGAATTTGTGAAGGATTTTGTGTTGATAGTTTCTAGGGTTTTTCTTGAGTGCTCGAATATTATTGTAAGAGCCTTTGTTTCAAGATGCCACCCAAGAGGAATTTGTCTGGTCAAACAAATTATGTCAAGAGATGGATTTTTTAGGATTTAATGCAGTTACTTCCACATTCAGACAATGGGGCAACTAGGATGAAATAATTAGTTCCAAGAAACCCTAGAGATTCAGTTGTAGAAGGTCTCCATGATAGGGGAAATTGGATGAGAGATGCCAAGGTGGGTGACAAGCATAATGGGCTTATTCTGTTCAAATTAGCTTATTCACAAAGGAATGCTTGTGCCCCCTTAAGTAATATATGGCAATTTGATATTGGCAAGTTGGTTGTCCTTGGTGTTTTTATGGATGTTGAGTTATTAATTTAGATAGCTAAGTCCTATGATCTTGTGATAAAGTGTGTCAAGGATATAAATGGTAGAGACCTAATCAGCATCACAGAGGATGAGATTAGGGAAGTATTTTCATTAAATGACCCATCTGTGGGGTTTGAGAAGATAGATTTCATAGATTTTACTGAAATCTATGAAGCACAGAAAGATTATCTAAGGATAGGGACTTTGAGGCAATTTTTTGATCAAATTGGAACAATGTGTGCTATCAGTGCAAGCACACCAAAGCCCTTTAGATTAGACTTATTTACTAGAAGGGCACAGGAAGTTTATAAATCTTTGACCTTGATTCTAGGGCATGATGAGGCAACTCATATGCTAGTACCTTATATGTTCATGATTGTACAGTCACTGCACCTCCAATTAGCCCTTATTTTTTACTTTGCATCTCATTTGGCTAATATAATCCATGAAGAGTTGATGGGAATCAAAAATATGAAGGTGTCTAGACCTTTCGGGTGGTACTCAATGCTCATGCACATGTTTATATACAAGGGTGATGGATATTTTGGTACAACAATAGATATTGTGAAGGAATGGAATGTAGAAATTCTTCCAGTGCAGTTCTAGACTACAGCTCTATCATGGGATAGAATTGATGCCAGCTATATTATTTTTTATAGAGATTTTGCCTCTAGACTTAGAACTCTTTTACATTTTGACAATCTAAGGATTCCAAGAGAGTTGTTGAGGCTAATTAGGCCAAAGGAGTTTTGCCAGGATATCACTATTGTCCACAATTTTGGGGATATTATCTTATAGCCAGTTTCCACAGTTTTCAAAGTGTATGGATGCAAGGTAGCACCTTATGTTTTACCTTATCAAGTCCCATTAAAGTTGGGATATGCAGAAATTCTAAGGCAAATTGGAGACTTGCAAGAGTCCACTCTCACTGGTAAAGGAAGGGGAACTTTTTTCCCAGACATAACCATAGCACACCAATATGTGATCACAAAGGGAGCATGGGTACATTTGGATAAGGTTTTGTAGCCTTACAAAATGTCTAGAGCAGTGATCAGATGTGCAGATACAAAAGGTTTTCTTGCAGGATTATTTAGAGATAAAGTGAGGTCTACTCTTATTGAGCATCAATTTAATTTTACTGAGGATGTAATCAGAAATGAGTTTGATCTTCAAACTCAGGAGATCAAGAAAGAGAAATGGGTCATTTACAAAAAGACTCTAGATTTTATTCACAATTTTGACAAAGCTTATGACCCATTAAAGGGTTTTGAACTATGGGCAAGGAAAGTGGATGCCCTTATGGAACATTTTAAAGGCATCATGCATGCAGCCAATGAAAAAAGGGCAGCAGTGAGTAAGACAAACCTTGAGATGGCTAGGCAAATTTTGAGCCAGCCTAAATACATGAAATTGACCCCAATGGGAATTTATACAATGCAAAGAAGAAGTGGTTACACTGTTCTCCTGCCACCATAAAAAAGAAGTGAAGATATCCCTTCTACTTCAAGAGGGAAAAGGCATATTGATGATCTAGCAGTGCAAGGACCCTCTCCAAAGAGGCAGAAACAAGAAGTAAGACCAAGAGAAGAGACTTATTCACCTTCTCAATCCCCTATTCAATTGGATGAACATGGGGTGGCAGAACAGCTTGTACAACTAAGAAATGATGGAAACATTTTTGTTTCTAATGAAGATTTGTAGGAAGGAATGCCTGAAGCACCTTTGGAGGTGGCCATGGATCTTTCAATAGAAGAGTTTGAGGGTAAACAGATTCACCCTATTCTAAAACAAGCCACGGACTCCTTCCTTGCTTATGATAAGTTTATCAACACCAGGGCATTCTCCCAATTTCTTTGGAGAATGAAAATAAATCAATTTAAGGAGATATGTGAAAAGAAGAAAGAAGAGTCCCCTGCTAGGGATGTCATAGAAATAGAAAATGAGACCAAGGTAGAAATGGTCAAACAATTTGAGAAAATTACTCTAGAGGAAGGGAGGGCCATGGTTCATATAGCAGGGGTACTAATTATGCCAGAATGGGACATTGCTAATGCAATTATCTTTGACCAAGTGAGAAAAAGCAAAATGAAGACTCTTACTATAGTAGAACAGGCTAAACAGGCTGCAAGAGGATTTTCTTTCTCTGAAGATCATGCTTCTCTTGTGATGTGGTCTCTAAATAAGGATGAAAATAAAGGGAAGAGAAAGGATCTCTCTACAGGATATACAGACAGTTTGTTAGTTCAGAGAGTAGGAGAAACATTTGGAGTTGAAGCATCAAATTTGATTTTAGAAACTGGCAAATTTAATGCCCAAGTGGTAGAGAAGGATGCTAGAGAGAAGGAAGAGCTTAGGCTCAAATTTGAAATGGTGATAGATGATAAGCCTGTAGTAGCTTCATCTTCCAGCCCAATTGTTGAATTTCCACCTTTGCCACTGCCAGATACAAGCTTGGATTCAAGCGTTAGTTGGGAGAAATAGATATTAGCAGAAGAGACAAGTTAGATTAAAAGAAACCATATTGTGACTTAAGAAGGAGAAGGATGAGAACAAAAAGGCTATAGTTTTGGCAATCAGGAAGTATGAAGAGAAGATGATTAATGCCATCATGCAATTTACCACTGATTTAAAGCCTTCAATTTTTCACAATCATGTAAATAAGTTGAATTCTTTATTTATAGCTTTAAATAAGGAAAAGACAGAAATGTCCCTGATTTTGAAAAAATGGATTGAGAGGGCTTCAAATATAAAACTCTTCAAAATGTTGTCAAAGGGCCAAGAGGACCCTGATCCATCAATAAAGCTAGTGCATCAGGTGATGAAGAAGATAATATAATATGATATCATGTTGGATAATTTCATCAGGAAGTCACACATGCTGAAGGCTGAATTAATGCTTTCAAGTTATGAAATGGTACCCATAGTTTTTTCTGATAAAGGGGAAATCAAAGAAGCATATCAGTGGAGAGAGGAAATGGATGCACTCCTCTCAGAAAGGATGGTTGGTGTTTTAGATGACACATTTTCCCTCAATAGCATAGTTAAATTATTAATAAATGCCAGGTCAATGTTTGATAACATTCAGCAACGAGTGACTCAGATAGAAAATGAATGGGAGCAGTTATCAAAGAAAAAGGTTGATTTTGTTAATTTTGATTTTCCTGGTGAACACATATATAATAGGTGGAGGTATCAATATATACCTCATGTTCAAAAGGATAATACTCCACCTGCCTCTTAGAGTGAATAAAGATAGATATTTTTTGGTAACAATAGTTGGTGAGATATTTTGAAGACATTTATTACCTAGTGAATAGCGAGGAGCACAAGACAGATTTCATGAAGGCAACGAGATACATTAAAGATGCATAAAATAGGGAGGTGTTCCTACAATATCTCATCTACTTCGACAGTGTATTTATGGTAAATCTGTAAAAGTTGTAAAATTTTTCTAGATTAAAATATGTAAACCTAGAATGATCGGTGCCTTGTTGCATTTCCTCATATATTAAGGCTTTTTCATAATCATTCTAGGTATTAAGATCTTAGGAGAAAAAGATAGAAATTTTGAAAACCTAACAGTCAGTCAGGGATTGTAAATTTTATCATTTTATTAGAGAAATAGAGAAGAAGTGCAGGTTGCTATTTTTATTTTGCAAGCTTTGTTCAGGAATTGATCTATGCAACATTTAAAGGAAGAACTTAATATGAATCTTGGATCTTTGTCTCTCCTGTGAGTTTGTTCAGTAAATTTTCAAGTTTCTTTGAGATTTATATGTATGTGTTTGAACTTTGAGTTCTGATCTAGGATTGGATTAAAATTGCTTTGACTTGGATGCATGTTTACTGATTCTATTCAAGGATTTCTAAAAGTAGGAAAGATTTGAAGTAGTTTGTGTTTATGTTCAAGACCCACCTTTCATCAGAAACTGTTGTATTCATTCTATTTTCTGACTCTATTTCCCAATGGATAAGGCACTGGCCTTGATCTTCCTATCTTATCTTTGTATGGAATGATTGGAATCTTGTAATCTTGAAAAACATTTAATCATTACCAGTCTTTTACTTTTATTTACTATATATGTTGTCCTATCCAGTGATGGAGATTCAATGAACAATAGGTTGTTGTTTAGTACTTTCTCATTGTTATCTGTTGTAAGATCCAATATTCAATAAGAGGAAGAGTTAAAACTCTTAGAGTTAATATCTATTGGATCAGGTGTACCCACCTTGGTTTTACAAAGCTAGAAGCAGAAGAGGTTAGTTTATCCCTATAATTGGTCCAGTTGTCTTGCGGAGCTCTCATACTTGGAACTAACCTTTCCTAATACTATTCTCAAGGCATATTGGCAGCCCTAGTTGGCATAAGCATTTTCAAACACCAACAAGACTAATGAAGGTTTGTATGAATGGTTGGTTATGCCTTTTGGTTTAACTAATGCACCTAGTACTTTCATGAGGCTGATGAATGAAGTTCTGAAAAGATTCTTGGGTAAGTTTTTCATTGTATATCTTGATGACATTTTGATATTCATTAAGAGTAAGGAAGAACATCTTGAACATATCAGACAAGTATTATAAAGATTGAAGGAAGAAAAGATGCTGATTAATTTGAATAAATGTTCATTTATGAAAGAGGAGATTGTGTACCTTGGTTTTTTTAATTTTAGCTGATGCATTGAAGATGGATCCTGAGAAAGTGAGAGCTATACTTGATTGACCTACACCAGAGAATGTTGGAGAGGTAAGATCATTTCATGGATTGGCTAGTTTTTATAGGAAGTTTATCAAAAAAATTAGTTCTATTTGTAATGCTATGACTGAAACTATGAGAGGAGATAAAAAGGATTTCAAATGGACACATGGAGCACAAAAGAGTTTTGAAACATTGAAAAAAAAAATTGTAGAGTTTCCTTCACTTGCTTTGCCTAATTTTATTAAAGTTTTTCAAGTTGAATGTGATGCTAGTGGAAGTGCAATTGGATCTGTTTTGAGTCAAGAAAGAAAACCTATAGCTTTCTTTAGTGAAAAGTTGAATGATGCTAAGAGAAAATATTCAGTTTATGGCCAGGAATTCTATGCTATTGTTCAAGCTTTGAAGAAATGGAGACATTATTTGATGCCTAAAGATTTTGTGTTGTATACTAACCATAAAGCTTTGTAGTATTTGGGAAGTTAGAATAAGTTGAATCAGAGACATATGAAGTGGGTTGAGTTCTTGCAGAATTTTTCCTTTTCATTGAAGCATAAGAGTGGACAATCAAATAAGGTTGTTGATGCCTTGAGCCAAAGAAGAAGTAATCTAATAGAGATGAGAGTTGAGGTACTTGGTTTTGATTATTTGAAGTGTTTGTATGAGACTAACATTGATTTTGTAGAACCTTGGAAAGCTTGTAAGGAACACACGGTGAGTGATAAGTGGACTGATTATTTCATTCAAGAAGACATGTTTAAAGGAGTTCATTTGTGCATACCTAGAGGATCTTTGTGAGAGAACATAATGAAGGAGAAACATAGTGGTGGACTTGCTGGACATTTTGGGATTGATATGATTGTGAATTTGATTTTAGAAAGATACTTTTGGCCACAAATTTACAGAGATGTATAGAGAATGGTTAGAGGTTGCAGAATTTTCCAAACAAAAAAAGGAACTAGTCAAAATGTGATGAAGGGTGCTCCCCTTAATACCACAAACACATAACAGAAACAAAGAAATACCAATATGCAAGAATGGAAAATTAGATTCTTATTATCTCCACAAATGTGGAATTACAAACTTTCAGAATTACAATATGCAAAGCCACATGGGAATTCCCTTACAATATTATGTAGGACAAAGCCTCGAATCAATACCCAGATCTCTACCCAAAACTTCCCTAGACAACACTACAAGCCTTTTTTATATAGGCATTTTCCACCGCCCGAGAAGGTTCTAGAAATTTAGCCCTAAGGGCCGACCAAATTTAGAATTATTTTATTTTTCAATTTATTACATCAAATTCGACTTAAAATAACTTTTGAAACCTGAACAGAAATTTTGAAGGAAAATTATTTTTTGCCATTTCAGGTGACTCATCTTCTGGAGACCATAAGTCATCACCAGTTGACCCGATGGACTATTATAACCCCATTTCAGAAAGGCCACGAAGCACTCTACAGGCTTGACTCATGCTAGTGCTTGTCACCCAAATTTTTGACCTCATTTAGGGCCTCTAAAGCCTTCAAAATTGAGTTCAAAGTTTCTATACCCTCGTGCCAATATCGAAAATCTTTAATATCTTCAAAACTAGACCTGATCTAGCCATGAAACTTTACTGGTAGGCTGATATGACTGAGATGAACCTCCACATGTAAAATTAGAACATTCTGAGATCATATGACCAACTTAATAAAAATAGCAAGTTTCCATAAATAGCAGCTCTACACAAGATAGCCTTTATTGAATATAAAAAAATAGAAATATTTTTGGGTGATGCAAGATTGCTCTTACACCTAGGATGCTCCTGCATCAGACACCCAGGGTAATTTGAGAAGTGACCCCAACACATCTCAGGTGTGTAGAGGAAAAACAAGGTGGTTAACCTCCTCCTTTGTTAGCCATGATGAATCTTCAATAGGTCATCCTTTCCACTTGACCAGATATTCTTCATATGTCTTGTTCCTTGTGCTTCTACCAACATGATTATCTAGTATGTCTTCAATCTCCTTGATATCTGAACTAGTTGCTGGAATACTCCACTATGCTACTGTAACCTCATTTTCAACACCTCCTTCATGATATTCTATTAGATCTAAAATATTAAATACTAGTGAAATATTCAGCTCAATAGGCAACTCGACCTCATATGCATTTCTTAAATCATGCTTCTTCAGTATCTTACATGGCCCAAACTTCTTCATTTTCAATTTATTATATGTACCAACTGGAAATCACTCCTTTTGCAAATGAACCATGACTTCATCTCCAACCTAAAATTCCTTATGCCTCCTTTTCACATCTGCCTTAGCCTTATACTGTGCATTCATATTGGTAATATGTTTCCTCACCTCCTCATGGATGTTCTTCAAGTGTCTTGCAAAATCCTCAGCTTCAGCACTACTTATTTCTCCTTTATCTATCTTTCTCAACTCAGATGCATTTCTGGGACTACTCCCATATACAATCTGAAATGATGATTTACTAGTGCTCCTATTGATAGAATTATTATATGCAAATTTTGCCTGTGGTAAAATCAAATCCCATCCTGTTGGCTTATCTCCAACTAGACATCTCAAAAAATTTCCCAAACTCCTATTGACCACCTCTATCTATCCATCAGTCTGTGGATGATGTGATGAACTGAACTTCAAATCTATCTTCAACTTCTTCCACAATGTACACCAAAAATATCCAATGAACTTAGTGTCCCTATCTGAAACTATACTCTTTGGAAAACCATGCAGTCTCACCACTTCTCTGAAAAATAATTTCACTACATGAACACCATCATTAGTCTTCTTACAGGGAATAAAATGTGTCATCTTTGAAAATTTGTCAAATACCACAAAAATTGAATCATGTCCCCACTGTGTCCTTGGTAAACCAAGAACAAAGTCCATACTGATATCCTCCCAAGGCTTCTCTAGTATAGTTAATGGCTGATACAACCCTGTATTCTACTTCACTCCTTTCACCATCTGACATACTCTACAACTCTGTACAAACTTCTTGACATCTTGCTACAATTGTGGCCAATAATAATTTTCACTAACCAAAGCAAGGGTTTTATCATGACCAAAATGTCCAGCCAATCCTCTGCTATGCTTCTCCTTGATGGATTCTCCCTCATAGAACTTCTTGGAATGCACAACTAACTCCCTCTAAATAGCATATCATCCTAAATGATGAAATCCGGCCACTTCATCCTATCTAGAGTAATAGTTTCTTTACAAGCTTTCCATGCTTCACCAAAATCAAGATCCTCTGGATACAAATTCTTGAGTTCCTTAAACCCAACCACCTCAATCTGCATCTTTTTCAGCAATAGTTGCCTTATGTTAAGAGCATCTGCAACCCTATTAGACTTTCCACTCCTATGTTTCAAAACAAATGAATAACTCTGCAAAAACTCAACCCATTTCAAATGCCTTTGATTCAACTTTCCTTGACTATTCAAATATTGCAAAGCTTGATGATCAATATACAAAACAAACTCCTTAGGAAGCAAATAGTGTCTCCACTTCTTCAATGTCTGAACTATAGCATAAAATTCTTGATCATAAATAGAATATTTTCTCTTGGCATCATTCAACTTCTCACTAAAATAAGCAATAGGTTTACCTTCTTAACTCATAACAGCTCCTATTGCAGTACCACTAGCATCACAGTCTACTTGAAACACCTTATTAAAATCAGGAAGTGCTAAAATAGGTTGTTTTGTAACCTTTTGTTTCAACAGTTTAAAAATCTTATCTACCCCATTAGTCCCCTTGAACTCTTTTCTATCCCCCCTCATTATTTCAGTCCAGGGTCCACAAATATTGCTAAAATTTTTGATAAACTTTCTATAAAAACTAGCCAAACCATGACAAGATCTTACCTCAGTAGCACTCCTTGGAGTAGGCCATTCAAGGATAGCCTGTACTTTCTATGGATCCATTTTTAGACCTTCTGCTAAAACTACAAATCCCAAAGACACTAATTCCTTCTTCACAAAATTGCACTTCTTCAAATTAATCAACAATTTCTCATCTCTCAGCTTCTCAAACACCATATGAATATGCATCATATGTTCCTCCAATGTCTTGCTAAAGATCAAAATATCATCTAGGTAAACAATGACAAACTTACCCAGAAATTCTTTCAAAACCTCATTCATGAGTCGCATGAAAGTGCTCGATGCATTGGTTAGCCCAAAAGGCATGAATAACCACTCGTACAGTCCTTCCTTTGTCTTGAAGGTAGTCTTCCATTCATCTCCTTCTTTGATCCAAATCTGGTGATATCCACTCTTTAGATCTATCTTTGAGAAATACATAGCTCCACTCAAACAATCCATAATATCATCCATTCATGGCAATGGAAACCTGTACTTGATTGTGATCTTTTTATTGCCTTGGAGTCTATACACATCCTCCATTCTCCATTCTTCTTTAGTGCTAATACTACTAGTACAGCACATGAACTCAAGATCTTCCAAATCAACCCCTTCTACAATAACTCATGTACTTGTCTGTTCAACTCTTCACTTTCTGTTGGTGTCATTCTGTGTGTTGCCTTGTTTGGAAAAATAGCTTCTGGAATCAAATCCATCTAATGATTGATCTTCCTTATTGGTGGTAATCCATTAGGTACATTATCAGATACAATATCATGAAACTCATTCAACAAATCTGCAACCTCTACAGGTACATCCTCTATTTCCTCTTTACCAACTTTTGAAATTAAAGAAAAACACACATGCTCATGCCTCATACCATCTAGTAATTTTCTTCCATCAACAAATTTTATTCTTGTATTACCACATAACTTTTCTTCGGTCTCCTTCAATGGCTTTAGCTTATGTCGCACTCCATCCTTTGTCAGTGAATAGGTATTCACATGACCATCATGCACAGCACATCTGTCAAACTGCCATGGTCTACCCAACAACATATGACATGCATCCATAGATATGATATCACATAGTACCTCATCTTGGTACCCACTGATCTTGAACTTTACCAAGCATTGTTCACTGACCATGACCTGGTGGTCATCCTGCACCTAGGCAATCTGATATATTGGATGTGGGTGTTTCTATCTCTTGACCTTCAACTTTGTCACCATCTCTTTTGACACCAAATTGTTAGTGCTTCCACTATCGATAATCACATCACAACATTTACCCTCACACTTGCATCTAGTGCGAAACAGGCTCCTCCTTTGTTCAGGTTCATTCTCACCACTCAGCAAGACTCTTTTGTTAATTAGCATTTCTCCTCTTTTAGCATCTTCAGAATTTGATGATCTAGCATCATCATCTACATGTGCAACTTTATCCTGGCCTTGATTCCTCCTATCTGTCCCTCCTTGGCATTGAGGACATTCAAATGCCCTATGACCTTCTTCTCCATAGTGAAAACATGTTCCACAGAAGCCTCCTCTTCCAGATCCTTGTCCTCTTCCTCTTCCTCTCTGATCTCTATTGTTCTAATCTTGGAAATGATTAGAATTATTTCCTCGCTAATTTTGACTGCTAGTAGCCTCATCCTTCTTTTTTAGATCTTCATTCTGGCCTCCATATGACCATCCACCAGATCATCCACCATGACCTCTTCCATTTTGTCTACTCTTGAACTTCTTGTTCAGCTTTTCCTCTACTTTTAGGGCAAACTGGTATGCCTCTTCAATACTGTTCATTTGAACTAGATTCAGCTCCTCCTGAATGTTTGACCTCAACCCATTAAGGTAATGAGAAACTTTCTCCTTATCAACTTCCGCATGGTCTGTTTTAATGAGGATTCAATAGAACTCCTCTGTATACTCTTGAACAAATCTTCCTGCTTGCTTCAAACTTTGCATTTTCTTCAATAGGTCAAGCTCATAATCAATAGGAATGAACTACCTCTTCAATTTATCCACCATTCAATCCCATCTTGTGATTTTATCTTTTCCTCTTTTATTTCACTCCAATTGAATCTCTTGCCACCAGATCTTTACATGACCCTTCAGTCTGGCCTTCACAAATTTGACCCTATCAAGATCCTCAATATCTTCATACTCAAAATATTCTTCACATTCATTGATCCATTCGATCAACTCCTCTGGGTTAAGATTTCTTGAAAATGTAGGAACCTCAATTTGAGGTCTTTTTTCAATCTTAGAAATGGCTCAAAAAAGTCTTTCTTCCTCTTGGTTCACAACTTCAACTTCTCCATCTTGATCTTCTTCTTCAGCTTCATCCTCGCTTTCATCTCTAACATTAAGATTCATTCCTCTATGAATCTCCTCTTGAAATGCTCACACTTGTCTCTACAATGCCCTAACCTTAGGTATTACAACACCAGCTCTTCCACCACGTTCCCTTCGTGGAGGCATTTTTATGCTTCTCACTGAAACCCTAACCACGGTCCTGGTGCAAACTGCCTCATGGTCAGTGATCTATTTACACACTCAGGAACTCCTACTCTAATACCACTTGATGAAAGGTGCTCCCCTTAATACCACAAACACACAATAGAAATAGAGAAACAACAACAATATGCAAGAATAGAAAATTGGCTTCTTATTATCTCCACAAATGTGGAATTACAAACTTTCAGAATTAAAATATGCAATGCCACATGGGCATTCCCTTACAATATTCTGTAGGACAAAGCCTTGAATCAATACCCAGATCTCTACCTAGAACTGCCCTAGACAACACTACAGGCCTTCTTTATATAGACATTTTCCACCACTCGAGAAGGTTCTAGAAATTTAGCCCTTAGGGCCAACCAAACTTAGAATTATTTTATTTTTCAATTACATCAAAGTCGGCTCAAAATAAATTTTGAAACCCGAACAAAAATTTTGAAGGAAAATTATTTTCTGCCATTTCAGGTGACTCAACTTCTGAAGACCATAAGTCATCACCAGTTGACCTGATGGACTATTACAACCCCATTTCAGAAAGGCCACGAAGTGCTCTACAAGCTTGACTTGCACTAGCATCTGTCACCCAAATTTTTGACCTCATTCGGGGCCTCTAAAGCCTTCAAAACTGAGTTCAAAGTTTTTGTACCTTGCTACCAATACCAAAAATCTTTAATATCTTCAAAACTAGACCTGATCTAGCCATGAAAATTTACTGGCAGGCTGATATGACTGAGATGAACCTCCACATGTAAAATCAAAACATTCTAAGATTGTATGACCAACTTACTAAAAATAGCAAGTTTCCATAAATAGCAGCTCTGCACAAGATAGCCCTTATTGAATACAAAAAAATAGAAATATTTTTGGGTGATGCAAGATTGCTCTTACACCTAGGATGCTCCTCCATCAGAATGTTGGATTGTATACACCTTTGCCTATACCTGATAGACCTTGGGAAGATGTGAGTATGGACTTTGTTCTTGGATTGCCTAGAACTCAGAGAGGTAATGATTCTATTTTGGTAATGGTTGATAGATTTTCAAAGATGGCTCATTTCATACCTTGTAAGAAGACATCTGATGCATTACATGTAGCTGAATTATTCTTCAAGGAAGTGGTAAGATTGCATGGTTTGCCTAAATCTATTGTTTCAAACAGAGATACTAAGTTTACTAGTTACTTTTGAAGAACACTTTGGAAGAAGATGAATACTGATTTGAAGTTTAGTTCTACATTTCACCCTCAAATAGATGGACAGATTGAAGTTGTGAATGGGAGTTTGGGAAACTTGTTGAGATGTTTAGTTGGAGAGAAACCTACTAATTGGGATTTGATTTTGGCACAAGCAGAGTTTGCATATAATAATTCAATGAATAGAAGCACTAAGAGGACACCATTTGAGATTATTACTAGATTTCATCCTAAGGGAACCACAGAGATGAGAGATTTACCTACTAAAATAAGAAGTGTTGAAGCTGGATCATTTTGCAAAATACATGAGAACTTTACATGATAAAGTTAAAAAGAATTTGGGGGACAGTAATCTGAAGTATAAATAGAGAGCTGACAAGAGAAGGAGACATAAATCTTTTGAAGTTGGAGATGAGGTTATGATTCATTTGAAAAGGAATAGATTTCTAGTTGGTACCTACAACAAGCTAAAAATGAAGAAGTTTGGACCTTGTTAGATTCTGAAGAAGTTTGACAGTGGAAATGCTTATGAAGTGGAATTACCAGAGGACATGGATATATCACCTATATTCAATATTATTGATATCTTTGAGTAATTTGAATCAAATGATGAGATAGAAGATTATCCAAATTATCCTAAGAAGAACAGAGATGGCATTGAGAAGATCTTGAATAAAAGAGTGAGCAAGAGTACAAGAGGAAAGGACTACATGGAATATCTAGTTCAGTGGAAAGATAAGCCAGTTGAAGACAGTTCATGGATTACACAAGTTGAGTTGGATCTTTATGATTCAGGTCAAAATATGAGTAGTGCCTAATGTGGACATCAGTTCTTTATTCACCCCAAGTGTCTGATGTAGGAGCATCTTGGGTCTTTGAGCAATCTTGCATCAACCAAAAACATTTCCTCATTTCTATACTTGTTTGTTGTTGTTTTCTTTATAATTGTTGTATTTGTTGGTTTCATGGGTGTGTGAAGCTTACATTATTCTAAGGATGTATTTTTTAACCTTCTCTTATGAGCACATAAAGTTTGGATGGACAGTTTCAAAGTTATAGTTATTCTTCTTACCGTCGGAACCGCGTTTTCTTGCAATTTTGGTGTTGATTGTTCATAGTGGTGATCTTGATCCATAAGGAATCAGAATTTGACCTATTAATAAATTTTAGAGGACCTAAATTAATATCATTTCTCAAGAGTGCAATCCCTAATTTATTATGAGTAAAAATTTATGCCCATTTTTCCCCAGGACCTATTTTCTGTCAGTTTTCAGGTGAAACATGTGGTTTTTATTCTTGCAATGTTTTGTGTGATCAAATGGGACCTTTCTCCCTTAAAGGAATGTTCTTGGGTCATGTAAGGACCTAAATCCAAAGGTGCATCAATTTATATTAATTCTAGCATTATTTTTAGTTTAAATCTTCCAGACTGGACCTATAATGTAATTAAATGCCTGACTGGCCGACCTGTGGCTTAGCTGGCTATATAAAGAGTCTAGATTGATGTAGTAGGGCATCAAGGAGATCCAGGAGAGATAATTATTAATATATATCATTGGAGACAAAGATAGGATGCAAGCTATAATTCTGATTTCATAATTCTCATTGTATAAGGCCAAAACCCGAAAGGCCTCACAGTTGGGCATGTTGAAAGAAATAATATAATTCTTTGTTGTAGCTGCCAGTTGATTGTCTCATATCCATTTTGTTTTCATTTCTTTCATGTGATATTATATTTCTTCCTTTTTGTAACTCTGAGCATGGATTGTTTGTGGATTCAAGTGGATTCAATTTTGATTGATTCTGCTTGTATCTACCCTGCCCCCTGCGTCAATTGGCCTTCCTCTTGGATCATGTCCAACAAAAAATGACCAAATCAGTTAATGTGGAACCTCTAAATAAGACACTTTCTCACATTGGCATGGAAGAACATAGGGCTCATCTCTAACTGGCTCAAATGACCTTATATTAATCATTGTAAATCCATTATCATGTTGAATAATAGTTTTATCAGGATCATTTTGATTCAGTCATAGCTTGTACCATTTGATGACGAATAGAACTAATTTGAAGGATTTGAAGTCGCACTCTATTATATCATCCAAAATTCCATAGTATTGGTTTTGAGATTCTTGAGGATGTATGTCATTTCTAGATGAAATATTAGTGACCTCGAAGATTGCAGTTATCCCATAATCACAAGTTTTCTTCGTGTCATCCAACTTTTTATGTGAAATTTATGGCCATGGTATTACATAGCTTTGTGGTGCTTGACCTAAAATTTTTCAAACATGTGAAAATTATTTGCATCGTGAGTTGATATTAAACATATTATTTTCATCATTAATAAATTTATACGTACCTATCTACCTCTTAATTCATATGCTAGATCAATTACCATTGGCGTAACATTAAAATCTCCATTACGATGAGCTTCTTTAACCAAAGAAGCAACACCTTACCATGTTAATGAGTGACCATTTTTTTGACATCATTCAATCCATACCATCATCCAATCAATATTGTTTGTAATATATAAATGCAATGCATCCCACTTTCAACCAACTGTATAAAAATATAGACCAATTAGAAACAACTTATATTGAAGATTTATAAGAATTAATTAGCTAAAATAACATCTTATAATTACCTCTCACTTTCCTCAATATACCTTCCCCATCAAGTACTCCCCTTCAAATTTATTAATGGAGTTGGAATCCCAAATGCAATCTACATGGATCTTTGTTGCAAACTTAGAAAGATATTCACCAATGTACACCATTGTCTGGTATACCATATATCCCGCCACCATAAAACCCTCAGAATGTTCTCTTTTTCAAACCAAGCCCTTCAAAAATTTCAAGTGCCTCTCAACCATCCACATTGACCTAGTTTGTACAAGTCCACACAATTCAATCTCCTCAACTTGATGTATGAGGTAGTGTTCTTGTGCATTGAAAAAAGTTAAAAATAGACACTTTTGAATTTCACACATAAGATGAGGAATTTTTCTCTTCCAATTTTTTATATCTTCTTTATTGATTTCTTTCGATGACAACCACCTAAAAGAGATTCAACATGCAAAAATGTATAAATAATACTTTACAAAAAATATAAAATAAATTACAGAAAAAGTAAAACAAGTCAGAAATATAATATCTATACAACAAATCTAACAAATAACGCTTCTAACCTCATGTATTTTTGAAGATCATATATAACTTGTTTGACACTGTTGTCAAACTAGTGTGGGAGAGATAGAGGTAGAACGTACTGCAATAATTATAAAATGATCTTTTCAATATTTTTAGAAAATAATACAATGAAAACTACATGCAGTATACAAATATATAGAGAATACAAAATAACATGAATTGCCTTAATAAAAGGTATACCAATCGTGTATTTTCATCTTGGCCCAAATTCACTTTTCTTTGATATGATATTGTTTATGTTCACAGCAAATCTTGTGGGAAATCAAATTTTTTGTATGACTTATTTTATAGCATTGTTTTGTTGCTCCGATAATAACCAAAGAAGGGCACTTATATCAATCTGTTCTCCATTGTTATTTGATTGAATGAAATTTTTCAATGCATGGTTGGAATCTTGAATGTCACTACAAATTTGAAAAAAAAATTATTTTTCACTCCTTCCATCCAATAATTTCCATAATATCTCGGCTATATTATTTCCAATATGCATAGCATCAAACAAATGCACAATTGGGAGATTCTCGTAGTACGAAAACCTACTAAATTATCTAGGATAAATTTTTAGTGCTTTTGGAAGTTGGTTATTAATGCCTTGATGACCTTCACGAGCATCAATTACATCATCAATAAATAAAATACAATATGAAAATGTAAATTTCAAACAAAAACCATCAGATGGAATGACATTACCTTGATGATTTATTCTGTTGTATAACAACTTCCATGGGTGAGGTTTCATTCTTCATGGCTTTGATGTAGTCTCTTGTTTCCCATTGAAAATATATTTTTTGGTAACTCAATACTTATGATTTATGTGGAGAAAGTTCCTATACTCATTGAATACCTACTTTCCTAAACTTTTTGAATAATGAGATTTCATCTTTGGACCACAAACTGGACATGCAAATTTTCCCTTTGTCTGAAGACCTACAAGATCAAGTATAATTAGATTAAATATGTTAATTTTCATAATTACAAAAAAATATGTGTTAACAATATAACATACCAAAAAAATATGCTAGCCCAGGGGCATCATGTATTGTCCACACAAGAATTGCATGGAATTGAAATTGTCTTTGTCCTATTGTTCTAGAGATGTCATACATAGTGACCCCATTCCATAACTCCAATAGCTCTTCAATAAGGAGCTCAATATATACAGTCATATCTTTAACTTGGTACTTACCTAGTTGAATGAATGGAAACATTACATAATTATTATGACTATTTTGATGTGGTATTTATAAATAAATTTAGATGACTATTAAAGGGAAAAAATACCTAGAAAAATCATTTCCAACATTATGTTCTCCCTCTTTATGGACATCCAAGGAGGAATGTTATTGTTGATAACAAAAATAGGCCACACCAAGTAAATAGATCTCATCTCTCCAAATGGATTGACATCATCCGCTGCCAATGAAAGCTTGAGATTACGAGGTTCTTCTTTAAAGTGTGGCAAAGTTTCCTCTGTCATTAAATGTAGAACCATCCATGGCATTCACATTATGTCATCTCAACTTCTATTGTGTGCATGGTAATCCATAAATTGTGCCAAGGTAGTGCACCTAAATAATCATTGAAGACGTGGAATAATGGGAATATACCAAAGAACCTTGCGAGGCACCTTTTTTGTTATTTGATCTTATCAATATCTACTAATATGACAATCAGGGCATTCTATTGAAAATTCATGTTGCTTATGAAATATAATATGATCATTGGGACATGCATGTATTATTTGATACTCCATTCCAATATCTTTCATAATGGAAGATAATTCTCAGTACGAGTGAGGTAGAATGTTTGATGGTGGTAAAAAACACTCACTTATCAACCTACAAAAAAAAATATAATTTGTTAATATAATGCATATTAATGGTACATGATTCACCCTTTGTTAACTATAAGTAAATTACAAGTAAAATAGATGAAAAAAGATGAATATACGACATACCTTAACATATGTGAAATTGCTATGTTGGATAAACCATTCATAACCATGAAGTTGGCCAACAACAATACAGAGGAGAGATGAGTTGTTTGGGAACCTTTGTATAGGGGCTTGTTTTCCTTCTCAAGTATAAGTAAATCAAGGTCATCTTCATTATCATGATCGGCACTAGTACTATCATCTTCAATCGTGTTCTCTGACACATGATCAACTATGACAATACCATCATCTTCAATTTTGTTCTATATCACAGGATCATCTTCTTCCATGGGATCATTATCTTCTCCTTCTATATTCACACCTCCATGTTCCTCCACTTGGAAATTCACATTCTCTGGATTTTCATGGTCCATAACATGTAACCTGGGGTGGTTGACCTATATCAAAATGATGACCTAAAATTAACCATGACCATGATCTCATCATCAATTGATTTCTTATGTATATAAATTATTAAAATAATATATTAAAATACTTACCAATGGACTAAAATCATGCCCCCCTTCAATGTTACCATGTTGCCTACAATGTTTCTCACTTGTTTTGATTAGAAATCTTTGAATCTTTAAGCCCTTGCAATTTTTGTAGGGACAATAACATTTTCCATCACCTTTTCTTTTGAACTTAGTCTACAATCTAGCAATTATCTCCTTATTTTGTTTTGGGTTCATATTGTTAGACATGGTCTTTCTTCATAGGAAAATATTCGGGTAATAATTATACCAAAAAAAAAATCCTTTACTCTGAATTAAGATATTAATGTTGTCATCTGTCAAATATAAACATACTAGCATTAGTAGTATCTTGTATAAAATAAAGTGTAAATCCATTAAATAGATTTTGACTGCAAAGCATTGTACATTTAATCTAATCATGATTCATATTTCATTCATTCTCTAAAATTTTGAATGGATCTACACATTCATTAGCAATACGGAAGAAGGACCAAGTAAAGATTTTGGGAACTTTAGACCATTTTGAGAACTATTCTTTACAACTCTAAAGTTCTAAACTATTTTTGTTTAGCAATCCAAATCTTTACAACTCTGAAGTTCTAAACTATTTTTGTGAACATGACAACCATATCTCACAATCCAAAACTCACACTAGACCATTTTGATTGAAGTTCAAAATAAATAAAACAAATTCTTCTTCTTGGAAGGAAGATATCACAGTGACAATAGGTTTTGCAAGAATCTTTATATATCCTAAATGAACATATGCGCCAAATTGTAGACCCTTGGGATAAATATTTGGTGTAGTTATTTTTTGTGCCCTGAGGTGACTCATTGCTTTTTCACACTAACAAAAATCATAAGGAGCCACTAATGATCTTTCTAGTGAGCTTTCTGCATGAATTTAATGACCTTGATCCCTACATATAATATCTCTATAAGAAGATTTTATAGACTTGTGGATTCCCTTAATCGTATAAAGCCTGAGTCAAGTAGAATTTCCCATGGGAATTTAGGTGATGCCCCTATGCCTACACATGAATATCAAACATTGTTGAAAATCACTCTTCTCACACTCCTCGTAATGAGGGTGACTGGTGCACGTGCACCTAGGTGGGCTAAGACCTCAAGAAAGGTCATTTTGAAGGTTTTGAATTAGTATTATGTAATAAGCTCATTGAAAGGTCATTCATAATGTTTTTTGAGCCATTAAAGTTTAATTAGGAAAATATTGTAAAAATTACAAAATTGACAAAAGCTGTCAAATTGTAAACATGAAAAATTGCAAATTTTAGGAAGATGGAAGGTTAGTTTAACAAAAAAAGTTCAAAAAGTAGTTTATTCAATTGAAATCAGTTTGTAAATGCTATTTATTCCTCAAGAGGCCTATAAAGGTCACTATGTAAAGGATTGATGGGTTTTAGTCTTTAGGGGGTTTTAAGGGAATAAACATATAATAAAATTTGGTAATGCAATGATGTAATAAGAGCCATCATTATATAAGAGGCTCACTGGTGTCTACAATTCTGCGATCATTGTCTATTACAAAACCAAATATGCATTTCATGTGTATGAATGGGCATTGATTCAAACGGGTTGAATGCCTTATTTGTGCTTCCATTTTTAGGGAACCTCTAGAGATGACATTCTTTCAAATATATCATTTATTATGCTTTCCATTTTTCCTAAATTCCTATTAGGGCATCTGCAAGAGGAGTCTTGTATTCTTACTCTTTTGAAAAATGTTGTACATGACCTCAATTGATAGGAAGTGAGATCATTGGAAGATTCCATTTGATCGGCTTCAATATCGAGTTGTAGACAGTTTAAAACTATTTTTTGCAAATTATAACTTGGTTGTCAACGATTATAAGTTGCAACAATTAGTTTTAAAACATCTACATTTGGTTTTAAGTGCAGTTTTAGGTTATTGTTAGGTACTAGAAGTATGAGGATCTATTTAAATTTTGGATTAAAATTGGGTACTTTCATTTCCATACTAAGTTTTAGGTTGTTGTTAGGTACTTTGTTTTATGAAGTTTTGAGACAAAGAATCTTAGTTTGGTGTTGATTGTTCTTGAACCATTTTGTGCAATAAGTCATTTATTGTTTTGAAGTTTCCAATATGAGTCCAAGGACTTCTCCCACTTTCTTTTTTTAATGTCTCTTGTGGGAGGAATTAAACCCTATAAAATATGGTTTGATCTAGTATATGTTTGATTGCAGGAACATTCATATTCTAGCCGTAAGGGCACAGTCCCTGTCTCTATGGTATTAAATCCTTTATTCAAATGCAGAGTGATTTGGAAATTAATTATATTGGTTGTAGGTTGAGTTACTTTCATTTAGATGTTGGGATCCCAAATGAAGATCTACTTGTAGATGCCCTAATAGGAATGTAGAAAAAATGAAAAGCATAAATGGCCATTCATACACACAAAATGCAGATTCAAACACATGAAATACATAGAAAATATAGATTCATACACACAAAATATTTAATTTGTTTTAAATTAAATATTTCTCAACCAAATTCATGCAGGGGTAAAATGAAATGCTCTAACCTGAGATGTCGAGTCGACCTTCAGCTCACTTCATGCCCTCAACCTTCATCTCTTCTTAGCCACTTAACTATAGAAAATGTTCATTTGAGACATAATGAATTGAAATGAAACCCTTCTTTTTTTAAGTTATTCCCATGTTCATCTCAATTTTGATGAAATGTCTTGGTAGTCATAATTCCAACCAACACGGGAATGGATTTTAAAAAAAGAAAACATTTCCTTCTATAATCTAACCAAGCAAAACCATTTTAATGCTTGGTCAAAAATGTTGGTTGAAAATTAGGGTTAAATGTATTAGTGATATCAAACAATAAAATAGTGGTTTATATCCTACTTATAGAGTGTTCTGATTATGATCCAAGTTCTGCAAACACCATTTCTATCTCACAAGTGACACATAAGCTCATTAACAGAAAACTCATAAATTCAAACACATAAAAAAGTCTAGTAGAACAAAAATACTTTTCCACATAAAATATTCCATTTCTAAAAATAAGAAAATTACAATAATCTAAAAATAATGTCAAATATCCTCAAGGTATATTAATAAGAAAATGACCATACTATCGAGAGTACACAAATCATCCAATAATATAACATGAGGTGATAAATACATAGAATATGTCAACCATACTTTCGTACATCATACATCAAAAGTATGAATATAAATACAAATACAATAGAGTACAAGACTCAAAGGTCAAAATGATACAAGATATCCATAGAAATGCCATCAGACTACCAATTATCCATCTGCATTTTCTGGTCTCCTAATCCATCAGACATCTATCCATCTAAAAATCTTGAGATAGAAATGTGATCCAGGTGCTTAATTTGCCCAACCATGGAGTGGTTAGCTCCCTCGAGGTGCATCCTGAGATGAAGAGCACACCGACCCTGCTTGAGCAATCTATCAACTCAGCACTGATGGATTGGAAAGGAATCTGGTGCAAGGTGTGAACTAACTACTTTTCTCATACATGAAAGTAGAACAAACACATATATGTCAAAGAGAGAAAAATAACCAACACAAAATCCATTGTGTTTCCATAGCTTAGGCCTAAGCATTTAATAACCAAATTTCTATTGGTAGATAAAGAAAAATAATTTTAACCTTCTCTTTTTATCCATATTTGATACATTTTCCCATGATATCTTCCTCTAAATATAAAAATAAGTAGGACTAAAATAACATAGGTTCACATTTCCAAAATAATTCCATTCACTAGTTTTCCCAATAATATTCTCATATTCTCTTTTTCTATGTTAAAGGATTATGTGGTTTTACTGACAAACTAGTATTTATTACTTACTGAAATAATATACATATCCACAATTCGTATATATATGGAAAATAAAGAAATTTCTATATTTTGTATTTATATGATCATGAAAATGCTACAGGAAGTTCATATACCTACAGTCATAGTTTTGAATGAACAAAAATAGTAACATTTCCAAAGCTACAGGAAGTACATCTATATCCTGATGTAGTTTAAATGAGGACAACAACAAGCATGTTTTCTAAATTTAAACCATGAGTTTGTGTTAGGATTGAATAATACTGGGAAGGGGGTGAATCAATATTATAGCACTTTAAATTTAAATTAAAACAAAACCATATAATTTTTGAAATGAAAAGAACATAAACAAATAACACATAACTCATAACACCATTATTTTTTTTCGAGGAAACCCTGGCCAAGGGAAAACCCCAGTGGGGATGGTACCCACAAATATGCACTAAAGTATAATGTCCCTATTAGGAGAAGAGTATTACATAGTACATTTCCTTGTTAGAGGAATATCAACCCTATTAAAGGTATACTGATCTTGCAGCTCTTACAATCAATAATTCAATTACAAAAGTGATCTCAAGAGTGAACAATACAAGAATTTTCTATGCTTTGATAGTTCCAGTTATAGTTCTTAGTAGCCTATGTCAATCACTGATATCGCATATTCTATCAACCATCACTGATATCCTAATCTCACATCCATAACTTGTCCTTGTGTTCCCTTCACAAAACACTCTTCATTTATATATATTTTGTCATCCAGTCGGCTTCCAAATACAATACAATACATAATAATAAATAATGAAAATAATAAATACTAATTCAGTGATCTTTTATTACCAAAGTGTTAGCAATATAAAATCTTTATTTGACTTAGCGTGTTACCATTCCATCTTATATTCTCTTAATCATCGTGATTATTCATGTGCCCTGTTTCACTATTCCTTTGTCTTCGCATGCCTTCATATCACTGTAACTTATTGATATCAATACCAAAACACATGCAATCTTAACTGAAGGTCTTACATATTCCAAAATGTCTTCCTCTAATCTTGTAATTCATTATCTAGCATATAATATCTTCGTTGTCCAAAAGAGTTCTGTAGTACTCTATAAATCTGATTTCATACTTAGTCATTTTCATGACTGTGTCTTCAATACTCATAATTTATTCATACGATCACCATACCATATGTGTTTCCATATATGAAAACCCTTAAGTGATCCATAGTTCTCTCAAAACATCACTTTCCAACAATCTCTCTCTTTGGCATTGATGGCAACACTTAACGAAAAAATGACTAAGTGTCAAAATACTAATTGTACTCTTCCTTCTTTTTCTTTTCTATATACATATACATATTCTTCTTCTTTTTTATTTACAATTTTTTTTTCTTTTTTTTTTCTTTTCTTCTTCTCCCCCTTTGACATTAATGGCAAAGGTATACTCAAAATTTCAAATTTTCAAAAATGTAGGACTTAGTGCTTACTCGCCAATTTTAGAATATCTTGGAAGGAATATTCCAAGGTCTTCACTTCATCATTCCAAGACTTGATCAATAGATCACTAACATGAATTAGTACATTCAGTGCATAGGATGCAGGCTATGTTGCCTTCAATTCTTTTGGTATAGATTTGGTCATTGAATCACCAATATTTTCCATCTCAGTAAGATGTGCTTCAAGAATTGATAGCTTAGGATTGATTAAACTCTTCAGCAACCCAAATCTTTTCATTACTCTCCCTTTCTCTATATCCAAGATATTCAACTTATCCAAGATTTTGGATGTCTGCTTGTCCATCTCTAATACAGTTTGTGAGGAGGTCTCACAACTATCCATAATTCTATCCAAAGTAGCTTTTTCCTTAGCTATTATGTCTTCAATGTTCTTGATGTGTTGGAGAGGGTTTATGCAATAGTTGTACAACTTCCTTCCTTGTGCAACACAACCTTTGGCCTTAGATGTAGTTTCTTTCAAAATGCCCAAGTCCCATGAAATAGACTACCATACATCTTTTAACTTCTTCTCTAGGTATCTCTTCTATGCCTTCTCTTCTATGATCTTCATCAGAGACTCATAGTGATTATCAAAGTTGTCTAATGCCATGTTAAGGTTCTTAGCATCATCTTTTCCTTGAAATACAAGAGGTATAGGAAGTATTTTATTCACTATATCTACTGCCCTAGAAATCACCTTAACCTTTTTATCTCCTTTTTGTTCTAACCTCTCTTTTGCCTTAGTAAATGCCATGAAGGATAATCTCATTAATTCATCCTCATCCATATTCTCCACATCAGTACTCACAAGCTTTTCCATACTTTCCAACAATAAGGTTGTGTAAGTATCAGGTTCTTTCTTGATCTCAACTCTTGCCTCTTCTTCTTTACCTATCCCTATCTCTTCTCTCCGTTCTTCCTCTTGTTTTCCTTCCTCTTTATGTTCTTTATCTTCTTTTGTTTCCTCTATATGTCCTCCCTCTTTCTATCCTTCCTCTTCTTATGTTACTGCACTATCCAAGTTTCCTTGAAATGGGCCACTCCCATCGAGTGTAGTGTCAAGGGTCACTGGAACACCACAGAAAAAGAAGTTTGGTTGCTTGTCAACATTTACTTTACTTCCTTCCATGCTCTCCTTGGCTACTTTAGAGCTTTCTCCTATTCCTATAGATGTGGGCTTGGTAACCTTAGGAGGTGAAGCCTTCTCGAGAATGTCACTCATCAATATTTGATCCAGTGCCTTCTGTGTATCCTCAATGACCTCATCATATTTTTTGGCCATTATCTTCACAAGTATAGCTTTATTTCTCAGTAGGGGTTTGAGCTCCTTAATTATTTTATCCCTTTCTTGTATAGAAACTATAGGAAACTTATCTTCAATTTCTTTATTCCTTATTGTTTCATCCTCTGATTGTGCAAGTTATTTTCTAATTTCTAACTTTCCATATAGGTCTTTTGGTATACTTCCCTCTATTTCTAGTAGGTTCTTTTTATAAGCCAGTAAATTCTCAATCACTATGTCCTCTATTACCGACTGATTATTAGAATCATACCTCTCATAGTATCTATTAAGAGTCTTCAAGTTATCATCTTTTATTATTCTTTTCTGCAATATTTTTATGTTTGGTTTCTATAGGTTCTTTGTTTTCTTTTGTTCTACTTTCTCTTTTTTCTTCTCAGTCGCCTTATCTTCTTTTCTCTTTGCTTCTACTTCAAGGTGACCCCACAATAGTGGGTCACACTTTTTTAGACATGTTGATTTTTGTTGAAATAACACATTTTTAATAAAATATGATGGTTTAAGCCTTGAGAGGTTTCATTTGAAGGAATTAATTACAAATGGTTAGCTCAAATCCTCTTAGATTAAAAAAACATTGATATAACATCTATACTCCTCATGCATACCTACAATGGAGTCTCCTTCACACCTATTAAAATGCTGACAAAAAATCACTTCAACTTTATGTTTTGGCAGATCAAATAAATCCATTTGAAAAACCTATCTATGTAGTATGATGCTATTTGGAACAAGCTTTTTAATGAATATAATTTTAATACATATTGATTTCATTATCACTTTTTAAAATATTACTTTAACTAAACATAGGATGTTTGGTCATTCAACAACCTGTCTCTTCAAAACTTTGGGAAAAATAGTAAATTACAAAAAAAAAATGAAAAATATGTAGAAAAATAGTATTTGTGTTACCTTTTTATATAAAAAAAAAAGAAAAAATGAATTTTGATATACACATCAAGTTAGAGTGATCCAAGTGACCTTATGTCTAAATTACAGTTACTGTTACTTTAGAACTTAATAAACTATGAAATATTGACCCAAAATGAATGAAACTAATTGCATCCTTTAGATATTGAAATTACAAATATAACCTCTAAAGAATTACATCGTTATCATATTTTAAAAAAAAATTATGTTGATCCAAGTGACAATAACTCCTCATAAACATAGTTTTTTCACACAAACCACTTTTCAAAGGAGAAGGAAAAATGAATTTTAATTATTTTTTTTAATATATTTAGAAACTAGAAAGAAAATTCTAAAAGACTCTAGTTTACATCATCTTCAAATTCCTAATATTTTTGTGGCAACAGTGTTAGACTAACTAAGAGGGGGGTGAATCATTTATCCACAGTCCCAATCACAAAATGTATATCCAAAAACAATTTACTAAAACATTTGCAACTCGGTAACATAAAATAGTATTATGTATGTTCTTTTACCGATTACCAATTAATAACATAAAGTGATTACCGATCAAATCCAATATGCAACATGTAAAGTATGACAACAAACAATCATCACAGTCAACACATAACATAAGAGATTTAATGTGGAAACCCTGTAAAGGGAAAATCCACCTGGGACCGGCAACCCAAAAATTGTTCACTCTTCTAAAGTGAGGTCAGTGAAGACCCAACCCTGTTAAAGGTTACAAATACATTGTGAGGTGTGACCTTGTTAGAGGATTTTAGACCAACTGTTATGGTCCAACCAGCATTCACTATGGGGTTGATAGGATAACAAATGTACACTCTATGAATGACATTACAAGACTTTCTAGTCCACTTTGTTAAGAGATTTATCTATTTACAATGGTTAAAATGTAACAGCAAGTGATCTGATTATAGAACAACTTCAATTACAGATTATCATATCTATGTTAAGCCTATTCAAATCCTTTGATCAATATATCAATTCTATTTCAATCAATATTCAGTAACTTACTATCTCTCAGTAATAGCTTTCTGATGCTCAATAATCTCTACCATTTGATTCTCCTTAACTAGTCTGATTAGGCATGCATGAAGCTTGTTCATGTGATATATCTACACTCTCCTTCTTCTGGCATGAGTTTCATAATGAAACCCTAGTCTCTTAAATAGACAAGTATACCATTTTAATTCCATCCATCAGATTTTGCCCCTTAATCTCCTTTGTTGATTTTGCCACTTTAACCTTCCTTGGTTGATGTGTCAGTAACATGTTTTATTTTAATCCTTTAGATCTTCTTCAAATTATGTTATCTATAGATCTTCATAAAAAACATTATCTTCAACTCCGATTATGAGGTACTTTACATCTCATCAACTTTTGTCGGCTAAACTAGTCATTTAGTTCTTTTCTCCTGCTCGGTTAACAAAGAAATGCGTCAATGGAAACAAGCTCAATTTATACTATTCTCAATATACACTACACTACATCGGTGTATACTAAAATGCTTCTTTAACTGACCACACTACTTTGTGCATTTTTCTCTATCCTTCATCATAGATGAATGCAACATAATCAAGTCAATAACATAAGGTCATAGACTCATTCATAAGTTACCCAATGTATTCCTTATCCTCATCTATCATATCCATCTTCCTCATATAGATATATTTGTTCATCTCTTTTCTTCTTCTTTCTACATATGTTCGAGTATAGTAACTTACAAGATAAGTATTGTCAAAACTAGTTGACATCAATGACAACATATTACTGATTTAATCATCTTACATATCTAATCATCAACTCAGTGATCTCAAATCATAGATCTTCAAGTCATACAGTTTATTCATCAGTTGTAGTTCATCAATCTCTCCCTTTGGCATTGATGGCAACACAAGCAATATGAAATATGTCATACACATACCAAACATGTATTCTACAACTCTGTCAATAAATGTTGTAACTCGGTACAAGCTCTCCCTAGCTTAATATGTTTAATCACTACGTTACATAAAAGCATTTGCAAGTGCAGAATAACTTCTACATATATGATCTTTTCAGCTCGCAGGTTTTCTCTATTCATAGTAACTAATCTTCAATGCTCTCCCTTTTATGTATCTCTCTCCCTTTGTCTATGGCTTCATATTGAGTTCTCTCTCCCTTTGACAGCAATGCCAAAGAGTAATAAAAACATACAACTCTGTAGTAGCCATGTAAATCTCTGTTGTCTAGCACATTCTTTGTATCTCGGTATACTAATGTGAAAATTTGTTCCAATTTTTCAACCTTTCACAACCTTAGACAGAAGTCCAAATTGTGAACTCTGCTGCATTAACATGTATGATCTTCTGATAAGATTAGGCTGATGCAACCTCCAAATCACCTTTGTGACCGGTAGATAGGGGACAGACCCCAAGTCTAGTCCTCAAGTATTCATATGTATCTTTTGGTAGAGGCTTTGTGAAAATATCAGCAAGTTGTTCTTTTGAAGTAATAAATTCTAGCTTCACTTTCTTCTCCTGTACTTGTTCCCTTAAGTAGTGATACTTAATAGATATGTTCTTTTTTTTAGAGTGCATCACTGGATTCTTTGAAATATTAATTGCACTAGTGTTGTCACAATATATAATCATCAGCTCAGTGATTACCTCATTCATACCTTCCAACACTTGCTTCATATAAGCAATATTTGAACAGTTAGTAGAAGCAACAACATACTCTGCTTCAGTTGTAGACTGGGAAATGCAAGATTGTTTCTTACTTGTCCATGTAACAAGTCTTTCACCAAACAAGAATGCTCCTTTGGTGGTACTCTTTCTATCATCCACATTTCTAGCCCAATCAGCATCGATGTATACCTTAAGTTCAAACTTGCCTTTCTTAGGATACCATAGTCTATAATCTTCAATTTTCTTTAGGTATCTTAAGATTCTCTTTGTAGAAACCATGTGTGACTCTCTAGGGTTTTCAAAAAATCTAGCAACTATTCCAACAGCATGTGCTATATCAGGTCTACTATGAACTACATACATTAACTTACCAATCATGGATTGGTACAGTGTTTGGTTTCCCTCAGTAGATCCATCTTCTTTAGTTAGTTTACATCTAGTAGCCATCATTGTACCCATAGGTTTAGCATCTTCCATGCCAAATGTCTTCAATACTTCCTTTATATATTTAAATTGTGTGATGAATATACCATCATTCTGCTGAATCACTTATAAGCCTAGAAAGAACTTAATCTCTCCAAACATTTACATTTCAAATTCACTTATCATTTCATCAGCAAATGACTTATAGATGTGATCTTTTCCTCCAAATATTATGTCATCCACAAATATCTCAGCAATCAAGATAGTATCATCAGAATTTCCTTTCATGTACAGATTACTATTCTCACTAGTTCTAACAAATTCAATACTTAGCAAATAGTTATGCAGTCTCTCATACCAGGCTCTTGGTGCTTGCTTTAAACCATATAAATATTTATGTAGTCTACATACCATATCTTTGTTGTCTGGATCAACGAACCCTTCAGGTTGTTCTATGTAGACTTCTTCTTCAAGTATTCCATTCAGAAAAGTAGATTTAACATCCATTTGATAAACTTTGAACTTCTTATGTGCAGCATATGAAAGTAACATTCTGACTCCTAATCTAGAAATAGGTGCAAATTTTTCACCATAATCTATGCATTCCTCATATGCATATCCCTTGCATACTAACCTAGCTTTGTTCCTTGTTACCTCTCCATTCTCATTAAGCTTGTTTCTGAATATCCACTTAGTACTAATTGTTAGAAATAGGGAATACTGAGAGGGGGGGGTGAATTAGTATTCTACAAACTTTATCTTTTTCCCAATTATGGATATAATAGATTATCTTTATAAATGCATAACATAAGAAGCTAAACAACATGCATAACAATAAAGAACTCATAACACATTATTTTTTCTCGAGGAAACCCTGGCCAAGGGAAAACCCCAGTGGGGATGGTACTTACAAAGATCCACTAATAAAAAGTATCCTATTAAGGATGTTGACCCTATTAGGAGTCTATTACAAGCATATAGTGTATCAGTCCTGATTAAGGGACTATAGGCCTTGTTAGAAGCCTCAACCCTGTTAGGAGTTGGTAGTACAAAATGTGATTACCAGATGAGCCCACTACCCAAACAAGTAATTTACAATATAAACTGATTACAAAATTAGGTTAAGGTACATAACCTTATACTGCTTGCATCAATATCTCTCTGTTGCTCTTTCACTATCGCTATTACATATGCATCATATACTTCGCATCATATCACTGCTTCATTAAATTTCATTACTACTACATCTATCTTTTCAATTAAAATTACATTTATACCAATAGCTTTATCCAAGGTTTAACATCTAGGATGTCATCCCTTTATATTGTTAAGTCATTATTTTGATAAACAAAATAATTCCTTAACTCTTTACTAGTTTTGTCTTCATATTATGTCATGTCGGCTTGACACTGTCTTCGGTAAAACTATCATAACTTCTTCCATACATACTGTACTAACTTTCACTCTGAGATGGGTGTTCAATAGACATCATAGAGTCTATGTTCAAGTGTGCAAGCATTGAACTTACTCCAATCAACAACGCAAACAAAAACTATGTCCAGGTTCACTGGTAAAAACATTATCTCACACTTAGACAAATTTGCAATGTGCTATGTCATACTTGCTCTCTAAACTATTTGATGTTCATGTGGATCATATGTTTCCATAATGACAATATCTATGTAATCAACTCAGCCAAATTGCCAACAATCTCTCCCTTTGTCATTGGTGGCAACATATGAGAAAATTGGCTAAGTGTACAACTCAAAATCTCAAAATTGTTCAAAATTGTGGTCATTGTATAAAATATATACTATCCTTATAAATCCTCAAAAAATATTGTCTCTAATATAGTACTCCCCCTAGGAGTATCAATCCTTATCATATACTATCAATTTTCTTCTATATATCTCTCCCCCTTTGACAACAATGACAAAACAAGGTAGGGAGGGTTATAAAATTGTATCACAAAAAGATTATACCTCAATTCAATTATTGCAAAGCTGGTAGGCTTGCAACACAATCTGAAAAATCTATCTTCATGGCTTCTATCTCCTTCTCCCATGATTTCTTAATGGAATCTGCCACATTAAGTAATGCACTCAGTCCATAAGATGCTATTTCACATGCTTGGAGATTTTCAAAGTTAAAGTTCTGAAAAGATGTCTTAGTTGAAAGACATTCTTCCAACTGCTCTTCAATAGTCCTTAACTTCATAGAAGCATGCTCTCTCAAAAGAGTGAATCTTCTCAATTTTATGTCTCTCTCATCTTGCACAACTCTAATTTCATCATAAAGCTTCCAAACTTTCTTCTCAACATCACATACCTTCACATTGGGGCTAGATAGAAGGTTAGTTTCATTCATAATTTTGCTTCCTTCAACTTTATCTTCTGATCTTCTTCTATTGTCAAGGTCTCTAATTTTGTACACTGTATGTACAAAGATTTACCTATTTCCAAATGCTTCCTCAAATCCTTGATACAGATATCAAGAGTGTTGATATCATTCCTGATATTCTAACTAATGTTCAAAAGCATTCTAGCCTCATAGGCTACTTGTGCTTTCACTTTTTCAATATCAGACAAGTTTGTGAATTCATTGTAAAAAGTGCTCATTACCTTCTTTGCTTTCTCCATAGGGTCTCCTTCTACAATTTGTGTAGTTATAGTGCTTTGTAACTTCTCAGTTAGTTCCTTTAGACACCCTTCAAGACTCTTCACTTTCTTATTCTTGTCAATTATTTTATTCAAGGATGTGATCAATTCCAACTGATCATCATCATCTACTTCTTTTCCCAAATGCTCAATCATAGATCCAATTTGAGTCTTCTTTCCAGTCTTAAGAGTAAGACTGATATCTTCTTTGGTGGGAATGGGAACTTGTTCCTCTGTTACTGGTGGTTCTACAACTGTAGTCTCTATCATCTCTTATTTCACAAAGCTTCCTCACAAGCTTTTCTCTAATAGTTGTGTCCTCCTTTGATGCTCTCTTCTTCTTATTTACAATTTTTTTATATAAATCATTAGGTATCTGTCCCTAAATTGTATCAAATTTCTTGTCAGCCAAAATCATATGCTTCACAACTGCATTCTCCAGATTAAGTCTGTCTATATAATCATAAAGATCATATTACTTGTTCATTCTTATAAAGTCACCATTCTCAATGATCTTCTCATTAAGATTTTCAACTTTTGGTTCCCAAGCTTTCTTCTTAGTAGTGACATCATCTTTTATTTCTGCAATCTTCCTTGGAACTAGTTGCACTAAAGTTTTATGTCTCTTTCCTAGTCCAGTAGCACTTTCCTTTACTCTTTTGCTAGGTGTGGAGGAAGTGGATCTAGTAGACATCTTTGCTTCTATATCCTTCTTAGTTACTTCCACTTTCACCTTCACTTGTGGTTCTTCCGGTTGTACTGCAATTGATGATAAAGGAGGGATAGACAAAACTTCTTTTTGTCCACTCTCTCTGATTGCTGATGTTATTTGCTTTGCTACCAAAAAATCACGCTCTGTCATCCCTGTATCTTTTAGAATTTTCTTTATCGTGCTCTCAACTCTCTTAGGATTCTTCTCTACAATTAAGATCTTTGCGGAGTTGAAGTTCTCCTCAAAGGTTCCAAACCTATTACACTGAGTGTCCAACTTACACTTAAGTAACCTGCTAACATACTCTTCAGTCTCTACCTCAGATATCTCATAGCCAAGAGGGTCTATGAACTCTTTTCTAAGCTCTACTGCTTCAATATAGGTAAAGTTAGTATCCACCATAAAACATATATCATCTTTAGATTTTTCAACAAGAGACTTAGGGATCCTTGATCTGCTAGACACAATATTCTGAAATGTCTTAATAACCAGTACTGCACTTTCATTTACACTGTCAATAACATGTCTTATGTACATTAGGTTAATCCTTTCCATTGTATTTTTTCCATCATTCCAGTCATTTCCTATGGTGTAAGTAAATCTCCTCAAAAGATGAAAAAACATATAAGTGATTAGGGATGAGAACCTAAACTGTGTATACTTAGTTTTCTTAATCTTCTCCAAGTTCTCAAACAATTGAATTCTTAGAATTTCACATATATCAACTTGTGCCCTGTCAACACACATTAGATAGGATGCATGTACCATTTCAGGTGCCATGTCATCCTCTCTTGAATTTGCATGAAACTTAGTAGTTAGGATCTTCCATAAGTATCTCACATCATCTTGTTTGATCTTACTAATCACAATTCCTCTACCATTATAGGATGAGTTTGTGTTATTAATGATTGTTTTTCTCATGTTTTTCTCATTTAAAGGAATAGCTCTAGTTTTAGATAATCCAGTGACTTCATGAATCAAATCTGTCATAATATCTATCACTCTATCTTCTAGCCAAAACTTTCCATTATGAATTCTGGTCAAGATAATCTTAGTGCATTCTTCATTATAAAATTCATACTGTTTGTAATACCCCAAAAATGGGCTATAAGTTCATTAATCTCCTACATCTTCAATTCGAACGAAATCGACATCAAAGTCCTAATCTAAGGCACATCTAAACATCATCGAATCATAATTGATTATCTTAAATTCTACATCGGGGAATATTCCTAGTAATATTCCTAATCATCATAATTATCTTTAATTTTATAATTATTTGGCAATAAATCACATTTATCCTAAAATTTGATTAATTAAATATTTTGCATAGTTAATTAATTAGATTTAATATTTGCCACTTAATTGTTTAATTAAATTTAATTCTATTTATTATTAATTGTATTATTTAATTTTGACAATAAATCAAAATTCCTATCTTTAATTGATTAAATTCTTATTTAATTAATTAAAGCATGTTGTCATTATTTAAATAATATAATTTTTAATAAAAGTTTGGTAAAATAGTTAATTAACCCATAAATTAATTATTTTATTTCAAAAAGCAGTTAAGTTGGAAATAAATCACTTTATTATTAAATTAATTCATAAATAAAACATGCACAATCATAAAAGCAGACAACTATCAATTATCAATTAAAGCTAAACTCTATTTTGAGTTAAAACTTAGCTTTTGCATGATTTTTGTGACTTAATTATCCTTTATTTAAAAATAACTCAAAAATCAAGTTGAGTTATTTGAGTGATTTATGGTTTTTTCTCATGCACCTCCAAAGCCTTGGATTTCTATAAAAACAAGGCTCAGCTCTTCATAATTCATCTCATATTTTGCACAATCACGCTGGAGAATTGGAATTGAAGAATCAAAGCTCTTGCGAATCGACATCTTTGTGAGATCAATCTTATTTTTGCATTCATAGCATATCAATTTTCAATAGCATTCATAGCATATCAATTTCATCTAGCATAGATTCATATCAAGTTTTCATTCTTATTGCATAGAAAATTCAAAAAAAAATAGATTAATTGCATTCAATTCATATCTAGATCAATTGCATTCAAATCCTTCGTTTAGGTGTCATCTAGGTCACTGATCTCGATTACAATCTGAGAACATCAATCTTGCACCTATTAGAAGGCAATAAATCACTTGGTTAGATTAGATTTCAATTTTGCACGATTTTGATTATCACTAACCTCTAATGTTTTACTGAAGTGTTGTGTCTACAGATCAGGTACAATTTTCACACACACACTGTAATCCATACTTAACAATTTCATTATGTTCCAAATATTCAAAACATTGTTTCAGTTTCATATCCTAATTGCGAATCTTCTGATATTCATTTGTGAAATCACTATCACTGACTATCTCTAGTTTGCATCCAAGATAACTTCTGACATTTTCTAAGTGTAAAACTCTATCTAGTATGGATAATAATGCAAACCTAGGGTCATCTTCCAAGGGTTCTACTGGTTCCCTTTTCAATTTAGGTCTATTCTTATCTCTGACATTGTGCATTAAGAAAACATCCATGATTTCTTCAAATTCCTTTACTGATTCAAAGATTTGTCAAGTAAAATACCTTAATTTCATGATTTTAGGGCTTGCGTAGATTCAGCACAAAATTCTTCTCCAAATCCTTGCAAAATGCTTTCAATCACTGCTCTTTGATTTCCTTGATACTTGAATTCACCTTGATGATCAAATAATACTGATCATTACCTTTTATTAATTCAATCTCACTTAGATCTGACATCTCATTCAATTCTTTTGTTGCTTCTTTCCAAAAAGTTGTTTCTGCTAACCTGCAAAACTTAAAACTTCTTGCGACCTCGCAAAACATAATATTTTCCTTTGCACTCTTAACCATAGCATTAGAACATCATAAACTACCTTGCATTAACTACACAAGACTCAGTTCATCATATATCTACTTCTACACTAATCTAAGTTCCTATTCTACTGCAAATTACATAAATTAAGTACTTTGAGATGGGTTAGGTAAAGATTCATTCTTACTGTTCAATACTTCACCTTCCTAATTACCTTCAATGTTGAATATGTCTCCTTGATCTGTGCTTTTGATAAACTTCACTTCATCTAAATTACTATAGCATCCTTTCTGACTGTTACTTGCATCTTTATTTCTTCTTGCATGATTTCTGGGATTAGGATTAGGATGAAAAACTCTATTGTTCATTCTAAAAAACCTTATTGTATGTCCAATCTTGTTATATATCTGACAAACAATTTCATTGTTTCCATATCTTGGTCCAGGTTGATTGATTTGTGATCTACAGTTTCTAGCAATGTGTCCAACCTTGTTGCATCTACAACATATAACTCCATTTCTTCTATTCATATCTTCAATAGGTTTCTTATCTACATTGTTAGTATTCCTAAACATTCTACTACCATCATTATTCTTAATAAATTTAGGTTTCCTACATTCAATAGCTCTATGTCCAAAACCATGACAATTGTAACAATAACCATTAAGAGGTTTAAATTGCTTACCTTTGTAATCTCTCTTCATATGACCAATAGTATTACAAGCAAAACATCTACCTTTGAATTCTCTTTGCATAACTTTGGGTGATTCCTCTTGCTTTGGTGATTCTTCTTCTTTAGGTGTATCTTCAGATTTGTTCATCTCATCAAGCTTCTTCTCATCTATGCTTTTAGATATTTTCAGATCTGGTTCCTTGCTTTCATCATTTGCTTTAAAAGTGGTGAATCCAAGACCAAACTTATCATAGAATGGTTTTTGATAAGATATTTGTCCATCAATCTTCTCACTAGTTGAATATAGCCTTTCAAGTTGTTGTTTGGATTGAGTCAGTTCACCTTTCACAATCTTATTGTATTTCTCAAGTTCATCATACTGCAAATTGACTTTCTCAAGTTCAGATGTTACTTTACAAAGTTTAGATTTTAGTCCTTCATTTTCAATCTTTAGACTTGTTAGCACCTAGAAAAAATTTCATGGCTCTAGCCTTTTTCTTCTGGTCCCTGCAGTCACTTTTGTGTCCCTAGCCTTGAAACCCTTGCAAAATATTCAAAAACTAGCCATTACACTTTGAAAACATTGGCCTTGTTCTATTTTCAGGTTAACTTTTTCAGGTCACTTAAGGTCCTAATCTGCATGTGCTAATTAAATCCTTTAAGATGTTTGGCAGTTAAGTTTTCATGTCCAGTGGGGTCCCTTTTAATTTTTCCTAAGTTTCTTCCCCCGGTGAATTTAATATTTCCTAAAGCCTTCAGCACCTAAATTTTTTCCTTAAAGCCTAAGTCTCAGCATTTAATTTTTCCTATGTTTCAGTAGCCTTTATTTTCCCTGGGCCCAACTCTGACACCATCACCATCTAATGGTGGGTGTATCTTCTCAAGCGATGTGTCATACACATAAGATCTTAAGACAGCCATTGATTCTTTGTATGACATAGCCTTTCTTTTTGAGTGGGTCCACTTGCTAGGTGTGCAGACTTGGCAGTCTCTCATTGGTCCACCTATTATGATTTAGAATGTTGTCAGTGGGACTGGTCTTGGCATTCAGGTAGATTAAAGTTCATTTTAGTCTTGTGGCTGTCATTATACTATTGATATAACGTGCTTGATTTTTAATGCAGCGGTATAGCAATAGCCATTGATTCTTTTTAAGATGGTAGGTGGGTCCGTTGACATGTATGCATAGTTGGAAGCTTCTGGTTGGTCCATGTAGTAACACATTGGCATGTTGTTAGTGGGACTTGGTTTCCAGATGTGTCAGTGGGTCCTAATCCTATCAGAGAATCGATGAATGGCATATGATCTAATCGAGTGTGTCAAAGGCTTAAGATCTTTAGATGGCCATTGATTTTTCCTGGTGTGGGCCCATTAGATTTCTCTATCTTTTTAGTGGATTCTGATAAATGTTTGCTTGGTTCACTGATTCACATGATGATTTGGTGGAGGCTCTTAAGTTTTAGCGATTTGGCGTATAGTGTTCATGGAATCGCTAACTTTTCTAGCAGTGCCCTCATATTTCTTGCGAATGGGCGAGTATCCCTTTGGTTGTGTGTTTACCAAATAGAAATAAGGGTAAAGGTTTGCTGGGAAGTGGGACCATCTGGTGATTCATTGCTGAGGTGTCAATTTTTGACTGGCCGAGCTTTATGGTGACAAGAATCTGTCAATGGGACTTACAAAGAAGGATTTTTAATCAACGGTCGGTGCATGATCTTAAGGAATATTCCTACCCTATGAGATCATGCACCATCTATTGATCTCGCATCTTACTTGGACGTGTCAATGGGTCCTGTGTCAGTGGTGATTGGGCAGAAATAGCAAATGATATAATGACATGTGGTAGTTTGCAAGAGGGCCCAGGTGGGGTTGATAGCTCTTGGCGGTTCTGACAAAGTGGTTAGCGGTCGACAAATTTCCAAGGCTTTGTTCATTTGCATGAAATAGCAATGGTTCTCTAAGTGTTTTAGTGGTTCAACAAACAAGCGTTCGCGGAATCGCTAAACTTTCTAGCGGATAGATAAAATGTTTTGTGAACTGGTGGTGACCTTTTGTTGCTAGTTCGCTAAATGTGGGACCAAGGTTAATATTTTCTTTGGGTCACCAAGTCGTGAAGTTAAGTGATGGGTTAATTTTTCTCTTTGTGAATTGGAAATGCATTATCGCATGGTCGCTAGAGGGTAAACCCAGGGTGGCAGTTGAGTTAAAGACTTAAAGGCCTGCGAAATAAAGAGATCTGATGGTCATGACTTAAAGTTGATCTGATTTTAAATGTTGACTACTGATTTTCTATTAAAGCCATAAAATGACTGTTGAAGTTCAAATTTGAATTTGCAGAGGGTTTCAAATGATAGAAGGTACCAAAATTTATGGTTTTAATGGCTGATTTCAATTGATTTGGTGGCACTGGTTGTTGTAGACTGGTTCGAGGGTCCCTGTGGTAGGTGGCATGATGTTTTTGTACCATGAGAAGTATGGTTTTTTGCTTGAGGTATGTTTGCAAGTGGCTGATATGATTGGTTTTCATGCCAATTCCTTGTTGTTTTGTACTGTCCTCATGAATTTTGATGATTGCAGATCCGTCTGAGATTCTTTTTCTCTAGGTTGCTTATGTTTCTTTCCCTGTAATAAATTTTGATGTAGTTTTTGGTTGGTTGAGTTGTTGAAACCCTAGCCCTAGTCACTCGAAGCTTAATGCATCCTTTTTGAGGATTCCAAGGTGACTAGGGGTATAAGAAGTAAAATGTTTTATTTTGAAAGGGTTTTGGTCTTGATTAGTTCCAGGGAGTTGTAGCAGGTGGTATCATATTGTATTAGATTGAATAGAATTTCCTTGAAGTCTTTTGTAGTTTATTGAAGTGGTTTTCTCTCTTCTCTGCTTTGAACATGTACATGATTCATTATACTTAATACAATTATTTCAAGCTTTCAAGTCTCTCCTTGGTGTCAATCTTGTGAATTCTAGATTTTCTAATCTACTGCATAGGGTTACCTTTGTATATGTTCTAAGTCTTCAGTTCTTGATCTAGGATCAAGTGAAATATACTTTGGATAGGACATAGATTCACTTTGATTTGTCTACAAAAGGATATTATAAGTAGTAGATGGGCTGAAATACTTGTGTTTATGGCTATGAGTCTTTGACAATAGTTGGTTCATGTTTCAATGTCTGTATTTGAGATTTGCCCAATGGATAATGGCACTGATCAAAGATTAGTATATTTAGTTGAGTTCAATGCCTGATTAGCCCTTGCTTACTTCTCTCCATCTCTAGATATCAACATTTTCCAAGTTTTAATTGTATTTGGTTGATAGTAGTAATACCCTATAGTAATGGAGAGTCAATGAATGTGAGGTTAGCATTTAGCACTTTCTTAATATTCAATCTATTGTTTAGACCCAGTCTTTGGTGTGTGCAGTATAGTTTTCATTGGGTTCGGTGCACCCACCTTGGTTTTGCAAAGCCAGAAGTGAAGAGGGTAGTCTTGTCCCTATAGTTGGTCCAGTTACCCTAAGATCCTTATACATTTTGGAACTAACCAATCCTAAAATAAACCTAAGAGTATATTGGTAGCCTAAGAGCATAAGCATCCATTTTGAACACCAACAAGATGGAGACTCTGTTGGGGAAGTGTTACACAAGTTTATAGTAACTAGTAGGTCATCATTGAAAAATAGGGTTATTCTTGTCCCTTGTCTTATAGTCTCATTTGGGTATTTGTTAAGTGGTATTGTAAGATTCCCAATATACTTGGGTGGTGACTCAAACATCTCTGTAGTAGTGCTAGTCAGTAGATTTTTATCAAATGAGTTATAGGGGTACTAGGTCCCAGAGAAAGGAGCATCCTAAAAGCTTAATGGAAGAAGGTATTCCAAGCACTTCCAGGCCTAGTTAGACAAGGGGAAGAAAGAAGAAAGGAAATCTTTCTCATACTTGGAGAAATAAAAAGGATACAAGACAAGAAACTCAAACCAAGCCTAGTTAAGAAGAAAATATTTTAAAATATGAAGAGGTTGTTGATTTGGGATTGAACTAGTATGAGGATGAATTTCAAGTGAGAGATGATGATTATGAGACTACTCTCCCTGAATCAGAAGAGATCTTTGAGGAGGTCTATGAATTGGAAAGAAGAGTCCAAGAACAAGTTGCTATCAGGCAACAAAGAGAAAAGGACAAAGAGGATAGAGTAAGACAAGCAATGATAAGGGCTAATCAGCTAAAGAGGTAGTTGTTAGATTTGGAGGCAATTAATTTTGTCCCAGAGCCTGAAAGAGCAGAGGAATAGCCTATTGTGTATAAAACACATGAGATAACTAGGCCTAGAGATAAGGGCAAACAAAAAACTATTGGAGTGTAGATTAGTGAATAGATTCATGTGGAAAACCCATTAGATCAAGGGTTGAGATTAGATGTAGACCTTGAGAGGGCTAGAAAAGAGAAAGAAATGTGGGCTAAAGAACTAGAGAAGGCAGAGTTGGAGGCTACTACTGCATAAATGAGGAAGAAGATTGATTTTCTCAAGCATACCTCAGGACCTTCAAATGTTGCTGCTTCTTTCTTGGGGCAAGGTGGAAATCATGGTAACCTTGTAGCTCAAACAAATGGAATTCCGAGTGCTACTAAAATTCTTGATGGTACAAACAACTTATCTTTTTTGGTATTCCTAGTTATCCTAATGTTATTCCTGATGAAATTAGAAAGAAAATCCCTAAGTTTACTAGAAACAATGTCATTACATGTGAAGAACATCTAAAAAATTTTATGGATGTAATAGATGATTATAATGTTGAGCCTGATGATGTTGTAATGAAGTTATTTGTACAATCTCTGACTGAGGATGCTAGGGATTGGTTTAGAGGATTTCCCCATGCTAGTATAGGATCTTGGAATGAATTTAAGAATTGTTTCAAAGAGCATTATGGAGATAAAACAAATGAGGGTTTTATTTTGAATGAATTCAATAACATAAAAAAAAATCAGAACGAAGAGGTCCTTGAATTTAATATAAGATTCCAAAAGGCTATGCATAGGCTACTCCAAGTTATCAGATTAGATGATAGGGTGTGTCTTGTGACATACTTAAATTCTTTTGATGCAAAAATGGGTTACCTCTTAAGGGATAAGAACCCTAAAAATCTTGGGGAGGCTTACAAGTTGGCTATCAACATAGAAAGTAATAGAAGAATATCAGGAAAATTAGGGAGAAGAGATGATTATAGGCCTCAAGTGCAAAACAAGAAAGAAATGGGAAGGTCTGCTAATTTTAAGCCTAAGGAGGAGGACAATCTAAAGTAGATTCTAAGTGCTTTAGAGAGTCTAAAGCCTGATGAAAAAAGAAACAATAAGGTTGCAACAAATGATAGGCTAGCTTCAAGTAATTTTAGCAGGCAACCAAGAATGTAGAATTACCCATACAATACTCAATGGAAGGATGGCAAGCCCATTTTCGTAGTTAAAAGGGATAGGCCTGATGATAGTATTCTTGATCCTTTGCAAAGAAATTTAGTCAACATGAATGATGATATCCCATGGTGTACTATTTGTCAATCTCCTCATAGTCCAAAGCATTGTGTTATTGCTTTGAATTTATCTGATAACCAAGAACAAGACAAGCAGTATGATAAGAGTGGTTATGGAATGACTTCTTCACATGCATGGGATGAGGTTGACTCTACTAATGATGAGGAGGAAGAATTTGATGATGTTAGATGTGGTGCAGTGAAGTGTGAGGAACATGTTTCCTTAAGGAGACCCTCTGATGAGGAAATTGCACAAATCACTGCAGACATGGTCACTCAAGCTAGGAGTAATTACAATTTGAGAAGCAGGATAGTTGGGGGCACAAGTGGTAAACTAGGTAGCATGTTTATCAATAATTTTGAAAGGAACACACAACAACATAAGGAAAAGGAAAAGGGTACTGGTGTTGTCAGTCAGGTTAAAATAAAAAAGAAGAGTGGGCCTACTACAATACCTAAGGGTAAAGTAAAGACATCAGAAGTAGCTGTCCCCATACCTCAAAAGGAAGATGAGTCTGTACAAAAGAGTAACTCTGACATGATTGTCCAAAAAGAGGATAAAGTTATCTCTGAGATTAAGGAAGATACAGGCAACCATTCTTATGTTCCCATTGATATGACTAAATTGCTTTCACAAATAACTGTCAAGGTTCCATTGTTAGAAATGATGAGAATAGAAGAGCACAAGATCAAGGCCTTGGATTGGGTAAATGGTGCCTCTTCTATAAAGGTCTAAGAAATGAATAGAGGTGACAAGCATGTGGCTACTTTAGATGACACACCTGACAGTAAAAATGAAGAAATTGTCTCTGAGATTCCTCAAAGGTATTTGGATGCAAACATTGTAAATACTACATCAGGGACAGTTGATCCTTTTTTCTTGTCCCTTATGATAAATGGAAAATTATTGAAGAATTGCATGATTGATTCAGGAGCATCAAACACTATCATGCCTGCAGAGATCATGAGGTTATTAGGACTAAATGTTGATACACCTCATGGGAGATGCCAAGCTATGGACTCAAGAGAAGTGCCAGTTATTGGTACCATTAAGGCTTTTCCTTATAAATTAGCAGCATTTCCTAACAAACAATTAACTATGAGTGTTCTTGTAGTCGACATTCCCCCTCAATATGGAATGTTGTTAGCTAGAAAGTGGAGTGCCTCCATGGGAGGAAGTATTCAATGTGACTTGTCCTTTGCCACTTTTAGCATTGAAGGAGAAAATGTGAAAGTCTCAAGGGAAGCTAGAACTCCACATATGATTGAGGAGGATAAAGAGGACAATATGAATTGTTTTGTGGACACTGACATTGGTTCTTTCCAATTTTAGGAGAGAGAGATGCAAGAAAAGGTCAAGCCTATCTTTCTCACTGATGATAAAAGTAACATGGTAGAAGGTAATGTATTATGGACCTTGTATTTTGATGGAGAAAGTTCAAAGGAAGGTGCTGGAGTAGGAGTGCTATTGATATCCCCAAGTGGTAAGACTTTTAAGTTTTCTTTCACTCTCTTGTTCCCTTGCACAAATAATGTTGTTGAATATGAGGCCCTACTGATTGGTTTGAGACAAGCATCAAAACATGGGATCAAACATCTTAGCATGATTGGTGACTCTGAGTTAATAGTTTCTCAGATTAGATCAAAGTATGCATCAAAGAATCAAAGGCTGAAACAATATAGAAATGTTGTTTGGGATGAAATTGAAGTTTTTAGTGCCTTTGGTATTGATAGGGTGGATAGAAGCCAAAATAGGATGGCTGACTTACTAGAAAACATAGCATTAAGGCCAGAGGATATTACCTTTGTAGGGATATCCAGGATTGAGTGCAAGTCTCAGCCTTCTATCCCAGACAATGTTGAGAATTGGTAGGTATTTTCTGATGATCAGGATATACTAAGGTTTTTGCAATGTGAATCTCATTTTGATGGTCAAGAGATGGATTTCAGCACTTTTTTTGACATCATAAATGGAAAAGAGAATGTTCTTGGGAAGGAAGTTTTGCAATTAAAATCAAATAGGATCCCAAGGGGACTGGTTGCTCTTGAGAGGGCATTTGATGATAAAGAAAGGACTTGTTTTCCTAAATTTGTTGATAAGATAAATGATTTGGAGGAAATAAATTTAGGAACAAATCAAATACCCAAAAATGTTTACATAGGTAAATGTTTATCCCAAAGAACTAGGAATAATCTGATTGATCTTCTCAAAAGATTCAGACATGTCTTTGCATGGTCTTATGATGATTTGAAAGCCTATAGAGAGGATTTATTCCAGCATGAAATACCATTGAAGGAAGGAACCAAACCTTTTAGGAAAAAGTTAAGGCCTATGAACCCTACTTTGGCACCAAAAATGCAAGATGAACTCAAAAAGATGATGGATGCTGGCATTATCAAGCCTGTCAGACATTCTACTTGGTTGTCAAACTTGGTTTTGGTCAGGAAGAAGAATGGTGACATTAGATTATGTGTTGATTTTAGGAATTTGAATGTCAATTCTTTGAAGGAAAATTATGGTTTGCCTAATATGGAGAATATGTTGCAAAGGGTTACTGGTTCAGATTTAATGTCCATGATGGATGGTTTCTCTAGATATAATCAGGTTATGGTTAAGGAATTAGAGCAATTTAAGACTGCATTCACTACCCCTTGGGGAACATATGTTTATGTTAGAATGCCTTTTGTTCTGACAAATGCAGGAGCTACTTTTCAAAGAGCTATGGATGTAGCCTTTGCAGACTTTATAAACAAATTTCTAGTGGTATATCAAGATGATCTCATAGTATATTCAGATAAGGAAAGTCAACATTGTGAACATCTTGAGAAAATTTTTATTAGGGCCCTAGAGCATGGGATCTCTTTGAATCCAAAGAAGTGTTCTTTTGGTGTTGTGGAAGGAAAGCTCTTAGGACATATTGTGTCCAAGGATGGAGTGAGAATTGACCCTGAAAGGGTTATGGCTATAGATAAACTTTCACCACCTAGAAATGTTAAAGGAATACAGTCTTTCTTTGGGTAGGTAAATTTCCTAAGGAGATTTGTTACAAATTTTGTAGAAATCAGTATCCCTATCTCTAGGATGTTGAAAAAGGAGGCAAAGATTGAGTGGAATGAAGAAGCAGATGAATCTTTCAGAAGTATCAAAAATGCCATTAAGGATGCTCCAGTTTTAAGGACACCTGATTATGGTAAGCCCATGCAGATATTTTCTTTTTCTTCTTATCATACAGTTGCAGTAGTTTTATTACAAAAGAATTTAGATGGATATGAACAACCCATATCATTTTTTAGTAAATCCTTACAAGTAGCCAAATTGAAATATGATATTATTGAGAAACAGGCTTATGCCTTAGTCAAAGAAGTCAAGGCTTTTAGATGTTATCTTGTAGGAGCTAAGGTGGTTTCTTATGTCCCAAATGTTGTAGTTAAGGATATATTGGTGCAACAAGAAGTTTTAGGAAAAAGACGTAGATAGATCAATAGGATCTAAGAATTTAATATTGATATCCAAATTACAAAATTGGTAAGAGGCTTAGGTCTTGCAAAGTTAATGGCACAAAGCAATTTAGTTGCAAATCATGTGAATGTGTTAGAAGAAGAACAAAGGCCATACATTTGTGATATGGATTATTTTGATTGGTACAAAGATGTTATTGGCTACTTGTAAAAATTGGTCCTTCCCCCTGAGATGGATGAAAATAGAAGGAGAACTATCAAGTTGCAATCTGCAAGGTATGTCATTATACATGGTAAGTTGTGGTGGAGAAGCAATGAAGGAGTATTGCTAAAATGCATAGACCATGAGAGGTCTAAGGCTCTATTAAAGGAAATGCACCAAGGTGTATGTGGAGGACATTATATGGCAAAGACCACAGCCCACAAGATCCTTAGGTCTAGATTTTGGTGGCCTATAGTTTTTAAGGATACCCATCAATTTGTAAGAAAGTGTGATGCATGTCAGAGATTCACTGGAAAGCTAAAGTTTAATGGGAATTTACCACTCAGGCCTATTGCAGTTCAGGCTCCATTCTAGAAGTGGGGTATTGAATTCATTGGGGAAATTCCAAATAAGTCTAGTGGTGGACATTCTTACATACTAGTGGCAACATACTACTTTACTAAGTGGGTTGAAGCTATCCCCACTAGAAAGGCTAATAGCAGAGTGGTGATAGATTTTATGATGCAAAACATCCTTACCAGGTTTGGTTGCCTAGAGGTAATTGTGGTTGATAATGCAATGTGTTTTAGATCATAGGAATTTAGTGATTTTTGTCAGCAGTATGGGATACACATTTCATTTTCTTCTCCATATCATCCACAAGGAAATGGCCAAGCTGAGTCCAGTAATAAAAGTCTGATTAAGATTTTCAAGAGAGTGTTGGACAAGAATAAGAAAGCGTGTGACTCAAAGTTATGGTGGGCACTGTGGGTTGACAGGGTAACTGTAAAGAAGGCCATAGGTTGTGCTCCATTTGATTTGGTATATGTAATAGGTGCTAGATTGCCTCAAAACAATCTATTGCAGATGTACAGGTTTATCCAAGCATATGATGAGGACTTGAATGATGAAATGAGAGCAAGAATGGATGAACTGATCCAATTGGAAGAGGTAAGGAGGGATGCACATGAAAGAAATGAGGCATTGCAGAGACAATGTAAGAATTTGTTTGATAGGAGGGCCACCCAAAGAAGTTTTGAAATTTATGACCTCATCTTAATGTGGAATGCAAGGTTTGAAGATAGGGGGAAGCATTGAAAGTTTGATCCAATTTGGTTGGGCCCTTATCTTATTGAAAGCAAATGGGGGATAGATTCTTATGTTCTGAAGGATTTAACTGGTGGTACTTTGGAATTGCTTGTTCATGGACAATTCCTAAAGTTTTACTTCTCCTGAAGTATCTTTTCCATGAGCAGTAGTTTAGGTTTTCCCTTATTCAGTCATTTGTTTTTGCTTTTTGTGTGTCAAAGTTTTGAGTTGGTCTACTCTTCCAGCAGATTCTAGCTTGCTCATTGTATCTGTAGGAGATACACGTCCCTGAGTATGAGCCACTGTTAGCACCTAGAAAAATTTTCATGGCTCTAGCCTTTTTCTTCTGGTCCTTGCAATCACTTTTGTGTCCCTGGCCTTGAAACCCTTGAAAAATATTCAAAAACTAACCGTTACCCTTTGAAAACCTTGGCCTTGTTCTATTTTCAAGTTAACTTTTTTGGGTCACTTAAGGTCCTAATCTACATGTGCTAATTAAATCCTTTAAGATGTTTGGCAGTTAGGTTTTCATGTCCGGCGAGGTCCCTTTTAATTTTTCCTAAGTTTCTTCCCCTGGCAAATTTAATATTTCCTAAATCCTTCAGCGCCTAAATTTTTTCCTTAAAGCCTAAGTCTCAACGTTTAATTTTTCCTATGTTTTGGTAGCCTTTATTTTCCCTGGGCCCAACTCTGACACCATCACCATCTAACGGTGTGCATATCTTCTCAAGTGATGTGTCAGACACATAAGATCTTGCGATAGCCATTGATTCTTTGTATGACGTAGCCTTTCTTTTCGAGCGTGTCCACTTGCCAGGTGTGTAGACTTGGTAGTCTCTCATTGGTCCACCTATTATGATTCAGAATTTTGTCAGTGGGACCGGTCTTCTTGGCATTCAGGCAAATTAAAGTTCATTTTAATCTTGTGGCTGTCATTATACCATTGATATAACGTGCTCAATTTTTAATGCAACGGTATAGCGACAGCCGTTGATTCTCTTTAAGACACCAGGTGGGTCCATTGACATTTATGCACAGTTGGCAGCTTATGGTTGGTCCATGTAGTAACATGTTGGCATGCTATCAGTGGGACCTAGTTTCTAGCTGTGTCAGTGGGTCTTGATCCTGTCAGAGAATCAATGAATGGCATATGATCTCATCAAGTGTGTCAGAGGCTTAAGATCTTCAGATGGCCATTGATTTTTCCTAGTGCGGGCCCATTAGATTTCTCTATCTTTTTAGTAGATTCTGATAAATGTTTTCTTGGTTTGCTGATTCACGTGATGATTTGGCAGAGGCTCTTAAGTTTTAGCAATTTGGTGTATAGTGTTTGTGGAATCGTTAACTTTTCTAGTGGTGCCCTCATATTTCTTGCAAATGGGTGAGGATCCCTTTGGTCATGTGTTCACCAAATAGAAATAAGGGTAAAGGTTTGCCGAGAAGTGGGACCATCTAGTGATTCATTACTAAGGTGTCAATTTTTGACTGGCCGAGCTTTACGGTGACAAGAATCTATTAGTGGGACCTGCAGAGAAGGATTTTTGATCAACAGTCAGTGCATGATCTTAAGGAATATTCCTACCCTATGAGATCATGTGCCATCTATTGATCTCACATCTTACTTGGATGTGTCAGTGGGTCTTGTGTCAGTGGTGACTGGGCAGAAATAGCAAATGATATAATGACATGTGGCAGTTTGTAGGCGGGCCCAGGTGGGGTCAATGGCTCTTGGCAGTTCTAACAAAGTGGTTAGCGGCCGAAAATTTTCCAAGGCTTCATTCATTCACATGAAATAGCAGTGATTCTCTAAGTGTTTTAACGATTCAGTGAACAAGCATTCACAGAATCGCTAAACTTTTTGGAGGATAGATAAAATGTTTTGCAACTAGTGGTGACTTTTTGTTGCTAGTTCACTAAATGTGGGCCCGAGGTTAATATTTTCTTTGGGTCGCCAAGTCACGGAGTTAAGTGATGGGTTAAGTTTTCTCTTCGCGAATTGGAAATGCATTGTCACTGGTCACTAGAGGGTAAACCGAGGGTGGCAGTTGAGTTAAAGACTTAAAGGCCCGTGAAATAAAGAGATCCGATGGTCACGACTTAAAGTTGATCTGATTTTAAATGTTGACCGCCGATTTGCTATTAAAGCCATAAAATGACCATTGAAGTTCAAATTTGAATTTGTAGAGGGTTTCAAGTGACAAAAGGTACCAAAATTTATGGTTTTAATGGCCGGTTTCGATTGATTTGGTGGCGCTGGTTGTTGTAGATTGGTCCAAGGGTCCCTGTGGTAGGTGGCATGATGTTTTTGTACCAGGAGAAGTATGGTTTTGTGCTTGAGGTATGTTTGCAGGTGGCCAATTTGACTAGTTTTCATGGTAGTTCCTTGTTGTTTTGTACTATCCTCATGGAAATTTGATGATTGCAAATCCGTCTGAGATTTTTTTTCTCTGGGTTCCTTATGTTTCTTTCCCTGCAATAAATTTTGATGTAGTTTTTGGTTGGTCGAGTTGTTGAAACCCTAACCCTAGTCACCTGAAGCTTGATGCATCCTTTTTGAGGATTCCAAGGTGACTAGGGGTATAAGAAGTAAAATGTTTTATTTTGAAAGGGTTCTGATCTTGATTAGTTCCAGGGAGTTGTAGCAGGTGGTATCATATTGTATTAGATTGAATAGAATTTCCTTGAAGTCTTTTGCAGGTTATTGAAGTGGTTTTCTCTCTTCTCTACTTTGAACATGTACATGATTCATTATACTTAATAAAATTGTTTCAAGCTTTCAATTCTCTCCTTGGTGTCAATCTTGTGAATTCTAGATTTTTTGATCTATTGCATAGGGTTACCTTTGTATATGTTCTAAGTCTTCAGTTCTTGATCTAGGATCAAGTGAAATATACTTTGGATAGGACATAGATTCACTTTTATTTGTCTACAAAAGGATATTATAAGTAGTAGATGAGCTGAAATACTTATGTTTATGGCTATGAGTCTTTGACAATAGTTGGTTCTTGTTTCAATGTCTGTATTTGAGATTTTCCCAATGGCTAATGGCACTGATCAAAGATTAGTATATTCAATCAAGTTCAATGCCTGATTGGCCCTTGCTTACTTCTCTCCATCTCTAGATATCAACATTTTCCAAGTTTTAATTGTATTTGGTTGATAGTAGTAATACCCTATAGTAATGGAGAGTCAATGAATGTGAGGTTAGCATTTAGCACTTTCTTAATATTCAATCTATTGTTTAGACCCAGTCTTTGGTGTGTGAAGTATAGTTTTCATTGGGTTAGGTGCACCCACCTTGGTTTTATAGAGCTAGAAGTGAAGAGGGCAATCTTGTCCCTATAGTTGGTCCAGTTACCCTAAGATCCTTATACATTTTGGAACTAACCAATCCTAAAATCAACCTGAGGGTATATTGGCAGCCTAAGAGCATAAGCGTCCATTTTGAACACCAACAAGACTTTCATTCAAATTTTCTTCATTCTTTCCATTTCCATCTTTCAAACTAAGCTTCAAATTTGCTATCTTCAGTTCATGCTTAAGGATCTCATTTGCTTTTTCTAAATTTTCACCATAATCTTCAATAAAAACTTTGAATTCCTTTTCAGATCTTAGATCTTCCAATTTGTTTTTTAGTTTCTTAATGAGGTTCTTTGCATCATCATACTTTCTTTTTAAAGTATCTTTTTCAATAGTAAGCAAGTCAATATGTTCAAGAGCTTCTTCAAGATTCTTTTGTAGTTGATCCATATCCATAGAGATCTTACTCAAGCTGCTAGGCTTTCCTTGAATGATTCTTTTCTGAGTAACTAAGCTTTGATACGAATTTTTAGAAATAGGGAATACTGAGAGGGGGGGTGAATCAATATTCTACAAACTTTATCTTTTTCCCAATTATGGATATAATAGATTATCTTTATACATGCATAACATAAGAAGCTAAACAACATGCATAACAATAAAGAACTCATAACACATTATTTGTTCTTGAGGAAACCATGGCCAAGGGAAAACCCCGATGGGGATGGTACCCACAAAGATCCACTAATCAAAAGTATCCTATTAAGGATGTTGACCCTGTTAGGAGTCTATTACAAGCATATAGTGTATCAGTCCTGATTAAGGGACTATAGGCCTTGTTAGAAGCCTCAACCTTGTTAGGAGTTGGTAGTACAAAATATGATTACCAGATGAGCCCACTGCCCAAACAAGTAATGTACAATATACACTAATTACAAAAGTAGGTTAAGGTACATAACCTTATACTACTTGCATCAATATCTCTTCATTTCTCTTTCACTATCGCTATTACATATGCATCATATACTTTGCATCATATCACTGCTTCATTACATTTCATTACTACTACATCTATCTTTACAAATACAATTACATTTATACCAATAGCTTTATCCAAGGGTTAACATCTAGGATGTCATCCCTTTATATTGTTCAGTCATTATTTTGATAAACAAAATAATCCCTTAACTCTTTACTAGTTTTGTCTTCATATTCTGTCATGTCAGCTTGACACTATCTTCGATAAAAATGTCATAACTTCTTCCATACATGTCATACTAACTTGCACTCTGAGATGGGTGTTCAATAGACATCATAGAGTCTATGTTCAAGTGTGCAAACATTGAACTTACTCCAATCAAGATCGCAAACAAAAACTGTGTCCAAGTTCACTGGTAAAAACATTGTCTCAGACAGACAAATTTGCAATGCGCTCTGTCATACTTTCTCTCTGAACTGTGCAATCTTCATGTGGATCATATGTTTCCATAATGACAACATCTATGTAATCAACTCAGCAAATTGCCAAAATCGATAACATTCTTGTCCTTAGTTCTCGGTACTAAACTCTAGGTTTTTTTCTTCTCTATCTGTTCTATTTCCTCTTTCATTGTGTTAACCCATTCATCATTTTCTAATGCAAATTTTACATTCTTTGGTTCATATTCACAAACTAGACATGTACCTTGTCTTGCTTTACTTCTTGTTTGCATGCCAGCTTGTCTGTCTCCAATGATTTGTGTCTCAGGATGATGTCTTCTGACAAATCTTTCCAGTATCTAATCTCTTCTTTCTTGTTCATCTTGTGTAGGTTCATTTACTTGTTTGGTAGGTGCTTCTTGCTTGTTATTTTCTCTTTCCTATCCATCGGTATTGTTTTCCTACTGACTGGTTGTCACTGTCTATGGTGTCGGTAGGTACTCTAGTTGTTCAATGTAGGTGAATCTACCATAGTCTTCTGGTTCCTTTGTTCTTTCCTATGCATTCTTATCATCAAACTCATCAACCAAAACATTAGTACTTTCACTCATTTTATTAGTTACTTTGTTAAGACACTTGTATGCTTTACTTTTAGTGGAATATCCTAGAAACACCCCTTCATCACCTTTTGAGTCAAACTTCCCATTTGTTTCATCTTTCAGAATAAAGCATTTACTTCCAAAAATCCTGAAATAACTCACAGTGGGTTTGTGGCCAAACCATAACTCATAGGGTATCTTATTAGTGTCCTTCTTCATTTGTACTCAGTTTAGAACATAAACAGTTTTGCTAACTGCTTCTCTCTAGTATGTCTGAGCAACATGCTTTTGTAACATCAGTGTCCTTACACAATCAACAATTGACCTATTCCTCCTTTCAGCTATTCTATTTTGTTGGGGTGTCCTTGGTGGAGAGACCTATCTCTTAATATCATGCTCATTACAAAAGTTAGTAAATTCATCAGAAATAAATTCACCACCTTGATCAGATCTTAAGCATTTCAATTCTTTACCAATCTCTTTCTCAAATTTTTCTTTATACCATTTGAACATCTTAAATGCCTTTAATTTTTCTTTGAAGAACATGACTGTCATTAATCTAGTGAAATCATCAACAAAAAGAATGAAATATCTATCACCATAATAACTCTGAGTTCTCATAGGACCACATAGGTCAGTATGCACTAACTCAAGTAATTTCTTTGTTGAATAATCTTTGCTTTTGAAACTAGATTTTTTCATTTTACCTTTCTGACATTCATGACACATAACATGATCAGGCTTTGATAAGTTAGGCAAACCTCTAACCTTTTTCTTTTTATTGATCTTAATCATGTTACCAAAATTCACATGACATAACCTTTTATGCCACAACCATGCATCTTCATCTTTCATCATTAAACAAGAAGACTAATCATTATCAAGATAAAACAAATTACCTCTCGATTGTGTTCTAGTTCCAACAAGTCTTCCTTCATCATCAAATATCTTCACTTTCTTGCTCTCAAAAGCAACTTGGTAGCCTAAATTCTTTAGTTGTGCCACACTTAGAAAATTATAGTTTAGTCCTTTTACCCAATAAGCATTGTCACATCTAATTTTATCAATTATCATCAGGGATCCTTTTCCTCCAACCATACAAGGTGCATCATCACCCATTCTCATAGATCCTCCATTGTGTTCTTCAAGATCAATTTTTTCTTCATCACCAGTCATGTGATGTGTACAACCACTATCTATGATCCATGTATCATTTTTATTAACCTTAGAGATATTTTTTGTCTCTACATACCTTTCATCTTCCTCTGAGTCATCCTTTATTGTAACAAATACTACCTCCACATCTTCATCAGTGTCAGTATCGGTGACATCTTCTTCTACAATGTAGCACACCTTGTTGCATTTATCATTATTGTCTCGGTTGTCTCTATTATAGTGTCAATAACTTATGTTGCCTCTTCTCCCATAGCTTCCTTCACCAAATTGGTCTTTTTGTTTGTCATCATATTTCCTGTGTGGACATCTAGCAACAATATGACCAACCTCTTTATAGTTAAAGCATAGTAAAGGTAATTTACCTCTATATCTTCTTTTACCTTTAGGTAACCTTCTGGCCATAAGAGCTTCAAGTTCATCAAGCTCATCATTAGTATTGCGATCACTATCATCATTCTTATTTTTTCTACTAGACTTTCCAATCTTCAAAGAAGACATAAAAGCAGATTCAACAAATGGTACAACACTATTAACAAAAATTTTTAGATCAAAGGTTGTAAGCTTACCAATCAGGTTATCAAGAGTAAGGTTGTTACCAGATGGAGACCTAGTTTCATGAATTGCAGATATTCTGATTGCATAAATTGGAAATAAGGTTCTAAGAACTTTTCTTACCATTGTCTCTTTGTCAATAACACCATCAGATCCTTTGATAGCATGAACTACCTCTTTTAGTCTTTTTGTGTATTGCACAATATTTTCTCCTTCCTTCATTTTCATATCATCGAATCTTCCCCTTAAGCTTTCAGCTCTAGCTCTTTTGACATTCACATCACCACTATAAACTTGAGCAAGTTTATCCCACATCTTCTTAGCAGTAGTACAGCCCTTGATATCTTCAAATTTGGCATTTTTACAAGTAGCAGCAATCTCCATCATAGTAACATTATGTTCATGCCTATCTCTTAGTTGATCAAGAGTCAAGGGACTAGTGGCCGGTGCAAGGTATCCATTCTCCATTAGTGTGAGGGAAGAATTCCCAATTCCAGATACATGAAGCTTAATTCAGCTTTGCCATAGTGTGAAGTTATCTTTGTTTATCTTTGGCACTTCCCTCTTATACATTTTGAGATCTTTGTACTGAAGTCCTTAAAACTTTGTTCCAAGCAACCAATGCTCTAATACCAATTTTTAGAATAACTGAGAGGGGGGTGAATCAGTTATCCATAGTCCCAATCACAAAATGTATATCCAAACAAATTTACTAAAACTTATGCAGCTCGGTAACATAAAATAGTATTGTGTCTGTGCTTTTACCAATTACTAGTTCAAACATAAAGTGATTACTGTACACTCAAAATGTGCACTTCTCTAAGCCATTGATTCCAAGGGAATCCATGGATTGGAAACCTTGAAAAGTGACCTAGAGCTCCCTAGGCATGGAGTGCAAGGGTGTTTACAGGGCTCTCAGCTAGAGCTATTAAGCATGCAACCTTGCTAGTAAACCATGCAATGGGAGATTCAAAGAGACAAGGGAAAGAATGCCAATATCTTCAAGAATCACAATGAAAAATGTAATGCAAGCTATGCTAGAATGAAAATGCAATAATGCAACTAAATTATGAAAATGAGAGTGTTACAAGCCATTACTAGTTAAACTATGTGAACTAAGGTAAAGCATGAAAGGAAACTAAGCTAAGAATGCCATGAGAACTAAGCTACAATGCAAATATGAGGACTAAAATGAAACAAGTTCTTCAAAAGCTCCAATGGCACCAAGAAAACCTATAGCATAACATTAGCATCAAGAGTGTGGGATCCTAGAATGAGAAGAGAGCTCTCCTTTTAAAGATAAATGGACCATGGAGATTAAGAGGCAAAAGATTTGATCAAGAGTGGAGTTTAAAAGTGGGAGAAATCCTTGTGCACAAGTCTCCTCTAGTGAGAAAGAAGTGTTGACTTTTGTGCCCCATGTGAGACAAAAAGTCTTTTCTTCTTATTTATTAAATAGGAATAATGCTTTATTTGTGAAACTTAGGATAAAACGTAAGTGGGAACTTTTTATTTAATAAAAGGAGAGGGAATTCCTTTTAATTAAATAAAGACTTAGGATAAAATGGTTAATTCATAGAATATAATTAAATAAATGAAAAAATTAGGATTTGATCAAGAATAAGCAATTGATAAATTTAGCAAATAATGCTAGAAAGGGGCTAATAGTCTAGATGACCATTTTTGGGTGATTACATTTGCCCCTCTTTGACTAATGTGTGATCAATCTGGGAACACATTACGTCAAAGAATAGGTCAGCCAAGAAGGCAATAGATAGAGATCTGACTCCAAAGAATGAAGTGTAGAGAGATAGAAAATCCTGCATGGTCAGCCTGGTGGTGACAGTACTGAACACTTAGGAGAGAGATGGATAGTATCAGAACTTGAGATGAGAACTAACATGTCAAGCACAATAGATAGATAGATCAATCAGAGAAAATGGAATGGTCAAGCATATGCTCTGGAGAATAGCTGATAGAATATGTCTACCCCCTCGAGATCAAAATCAAAATGAGGTAGAGGGAATGCAGAAGCAAGATGAGAGAAACATGATCAAATCACCAGAAATCATAATCATGAAAGATAATAGAATAACCATCAAGCAGTGAAAATATGCCCCAGTTTGACTAGGTTTGACTGAGAAAGATATAGGATAAAGATAAAGTCAAAACCTTAGAGAGACAAAGTGAAGGAAATGAATGAGAGACTAGAAGGTTGAGAGAGATGGAGATGAAGAAATGAAGATGCCCCAACGAAGATCAAAGGACCAGGCCTCAAATGGTCAGCCAACTGCACAGAAGAAGGAAAAATTTTAAAATGTGATTTTGACCATCAAGATGAACTCAAATTTTGATTTCAATCATGAAAATGGATCCAAGACATCAAAATTAACCAGGGGTGCAGTTTTCATGAAATTATGAGATGTTTTGAAAATTAGGTCAAAATGCCATATTAGGTCAAAATGCTATATAAGGGGTGAAAAGGTCATTTTCAAATTCATTTATCTTATGTGAGTTTTGAGAACTTTGAGAGATTTGAGAGAGACTATGGCTCAGCAGGCAGGCATTCCCGTTCACACACATGGATTCAAGCACGGTTGGTTGCACAACTGGCGTCCTCAATATGGTGCCCCGGTAAGTTTTCATAAAAACTAGCTGTTTTGAGTCATTTTTTTTTGCATTTAAAGCATGTTTTTTGAATTTTCAAATTATGCTTTAGCAAAACATCATGCAATACTTTTAAAAGTATTACACACCTATTGTATACTCTATCGTGTGAGACTTCGTGGGGCCACAAAGTGTTGCATGGTCATCCAGGAAAGTATCGCATGAGCCTGGACAAAATGTCATGCGATCGGGTGTGAACTATCGCACAAAGAAAAAGTATTACACCACTATACAAGAAAGTATTGTACGCTATAGTATCAGAAGATAGTGTCACACCAGTATAACAAGAAGTATCGCATGACTTTAATTTGAGCAATATAACATGTTTAGAGACAATTTTTGCTTTTGAGATTACTTGTATTGATTTTGGACATCCATCATGACATGTTCTGACATTTAGTTTGTGGGTTTATGGCTTGTAGGAGGCTCTATCGGTGCTCATCATCAGAGAACTGAGGGTGGTTGAGTTGCACTATGTTTGAGATCTGGATGATCCAAGGAGAGTGGCTTTATCTTGGATGGGTTTTGGCTACTTGTTGGAGATGCCCCATATACGAGCAAACCATGGATTACTGACAACACTGGCAGAGAGGTCACATAGCGAGCATAACACCTTTCACTTACCAACTGAAGAGGCCACTATAACACTTGAGGATGTCTACCGGATCCTTCATGTACCGAGTCATGGAGATGCAGTGAGCAAAATCATGTTTGTAGAGATGTTCATTAATGTAGTGTTTCCATATGATGAAAATTGACATGATTTTTTGTTGGCATAGGTATACTATTTATGCAAGAGCATCCTAGGTGTAAGAGCAATCTTGCATCACCCAAAAATATTTCTGGTTTCTTTTCAATAAGGGTTATCTTGTGTAGAGCTACTATTTATGGAAACTTGCCATTTTTAGTAAGTTGGTCTTACAATCTTGGAATGTTCTAATTTCATAGTTGGAGGTTCATCTTAGTCATATCAGCCTACAAGCAAAGTTTCATTGCTAGATCAAGTCTGGTTTTGAAGATATTAAAACTTTTTAGTTTTGGAAATAGGGTACAAAAACTTTGAACTCAATTTTGAAGGCTTTAGAGGCCCCGAATGAGGTCAAATTTTCAACTAAATGAAGCTTGCTTGATTTAGGCGTTGTAGAGCTCCTCATGCCCTTTCTGAAATGGGGTTATAATAGTCAATCGGGTCAACGGGTGATGACTTATGGTCTTCAGAAGTTGGGTCACCTGAAATGGCAGAAAATGATTTTCCTTCAAAATTTTTGTTTGGGTTTCAAAAGTTATTTTGAGCCGACTTTGATGTAATAAAATGAAAAATAAAATAATTCTAAGTTTGGTCGGCCTTGTTGGCTAAAAATTCTGGAACCTTCCCAGGCGGTGGAAAATTGCCTATATAAGGAAGGTTGTAGTGTTGTCTTAGGCAGTTCGGGACAGTTCTGGGTAGTAGATCTAGGTATTAATTTGAGGCTTTTTCTTACAAAATATTGTAAGGGAATGCCCATGTGGCTTTGCATATTGTAATTCTGAAAGTTTGTAATTCCACATTTGTGGAGATAATAAGAAGCCAATTTTATGTTCTTGCATATTGTTGTTATTTCTCTATTTCTATTATGTGTTTGTGGTATTAAGGGGAACACCCTTCATCAAGTGGTATCAGAGCAGGAGTTCTTGAGTGTGTAAATAGATCATCAATTGTGAGGTAGTTTGTACCAAGACTGTGGGTTAGGGTTTCTATGTAAACAGATCACCGACTGTGAGGCAGTTTGCACCAGGACCATGGTTAGGGTTTCAGTCCGCATCGCAAAAATGCCTCCATGAAGGGAATATGGCAGAAGAGCTAGTGTCGTAACACCTGAGGTTAGAGCACTCCAAAGACAAGTGCGAGCATTGCAAGAAGAGATTCACAGAGGAATGAATCTTAATGTCAGAGATGAAAGCGAGGATGAAGCCGATGAAGAAGATCAAGAAGGAGAAGTCAAAGTTGTAAACCAGGAGGAAGAAAGACTTTTTTGGGCCATTTCCAAGATCGAAAAAAGACCTAAGATTGAGGTTCCTGCATTTTTAGGAAATCTTAACCTAGAGGGGTTGATCGACTGGATCAATGAATGTGAAGAATATTTTGAGTATGAAGATATTGAGGATCCTGATAGGGTCAAATTTGCGAAGGCCGGGCTGAAAGGTCATGCAAAGATCTGGCAACAAGAGATTCAATTGGAGAAAAATAGAAGAGGAAAAGATAAAATCACAAGATCGGATCAGATGGTGGATAAATTGTAGCAACAATTCATCCCTGTTGATTATGAGCTTGACCTGCTGAAGAAAATGCAAAGTTTGAAGCAAGCGGGATGATCTGTTCAGGAGTATACAGAGGAGTTCTATCAAATCCTCATCAGAATAGGCCATGTAGAAGTTGATAAGGAGAAAGTTACCCATTACCTTAATGGGTTGAGGCCAAGCATTCAGAAGGAGCTAAATCTAGTTTGAATGAATAGTATTGAAGAGGCATACCAGTTTGCCATAAAAGTGGAGGAAAAGCTGAACAAGAAGTTCGAGAGCAAAAAAAATGGAAGAGGTCACGGTGGACGATCTAGTGGAAGGTCATATGGATGTCAAAATGAAGATCTGAAAAAGAAGGATGAGGCTCGTAGCAGTCAAAACTAGAGAGGAAACAACTCTAATCATTTCCAAGATCAGAACAATAGAGATCAGAGAGGAAGAGGAAGAGGACAAGGTTCAGGAAGAGGAGGTTTCCATGGAACATGTTTTCACTATGGAGAAGAAGGTCACAGGGCATTTGAATGTCCTCAATGCCAAGGAAGGATGGATAGGAGGAATGAAGGCCAGGCCAGAGTGGCACATGTAGATGAAGATGTCAGATCCTCAAATTCTGAAGATGCTGAAAGAGGAGAAATGTTGATTAACAGAAGAGTCCTGCTGAGTGGTGAGAATGAACCTGAACAAAGGAGGAGCCTATTTCACACTAGATGCAAGTGTGAGGGTAAATGTTGTGATGTGATTATTGATAGTGGAAGCACTGACAATTTGGTGTAAGAAGAGATGGTGACAAAGTTGAAGCTCAAGAGATAAAAACACCCACATCCATATCGGATTGCCTAGGTGTAGGATGACCACAAGGTCATGGTTAGTCAACAGTGTCTAGTAAAGTTCAAGATTGGCAGGTACCATGATGAGGTACTATGTTATATCATACCTATTGATGCATGTCACATGTTGTTGGGTAGGCTGTGGTAGTTTGACAGATGTGATGTACATGATGGTCGTGCGAATACCTATTCCCTGAGAAAGGATGGAGTGTGACATAAGCGAAAGCCATTGAAGGAGACCAAAGAAAAGGTATGTGTTAATGCAAGAATAACTTTTGTTGATGGAAGAAAATTCCTAGATGGTATGAGGTATGAGCATGTGTGTTTTTCTTTAATTCCAAAAGCTAGTAAAGAGGAAATGGAGGATGTACCTATAGAGGTTGTAGATTTGTTGAATGAGTTTCAGGATATTGTATTTGATAATGTACCTAATGGATTACCACTAGTAAGGAAGATCAATCATTAGATGGATTTGATTTTAGGAGCTATTTTGCCAAACAAGATAGCACACAAAATGACACCAGCAGAAAGTGAAGAGTTGAACAGACAAGTACATGAGTTATTGTAGAAGGGGTTCATTCGAGAGAGTCTGAGTCCCTGTGTTGTACCAATGGTATTAGCACCAAAGAAGAATGGAGAATGAAAAATGTGTACAAATTTTAGAGCAATAAACAAGATCACAATCAAGTACCGGTTTCCATTGCCACGAATGGATGATATTATGGACTATTTGAGTGGGGTTGTGTATTTCTCAAACATAGATCTGAAGAATGGATATCACTAGATTCAGATCAGAGAAGGAGATGAATGGAAGATTGCCTTCAAGACAAAAGAAGGACTATATGAGTGGTTAGTCATACTTTTTGGGCTAACCAATGCACCGAGCACTTTCCTGCGGCTCATGAATGAGGTTCTAAAAGAATTTCTGGGTAAGTTTGTAATTGTTTACCTAGATGATATTTTCATCTTTAGCAAGACAATGGGGGAACATATGATGCATATTCATATGGTGTTGAGAAGTTGAGAGATAAGAAATTATTGATTAATTTGAAGAAGTGTAGTTTTGTAAAGAAGGAATTAGTGTATTTGGGATTTGTAGTTTCAATAAAAGGTCTGAAAATGGATCTAGAGAAAGTACAAGCTATCCTTGAATGGCCTACTCCAAGGAGTGCTATTAAGGTAAGATATTTTTATGGTTTGGCTAGCTTTTACAGAAAGTTTATCAAAAAATTTAGCAGTATTTGTGGACCCTTGACTGAAACAATGAGAGGGGATAGAAAAGAGTTAAAGTAGACTGATGGGGCAGATAAGAGTTTTAAACTGTCGAAACAGAAAGTTATAGAACAGCTTGTTTTAGCACTTCCAAATTTTAATAAGGTGTTTCAAGTAGACTGTGATGCTAGTGGTACTGCAATAGGAGCTGTTATGAGCCAAGAAGGTAAACCTATTGCTTATTTCAGTGAGAAGTTGAATGATGCCAAGAGAAAAAAAAAATTTATGATCAGAAGTTTTATGCTATAGTTCAAGCATTGAAGAAGTGGAGACACTATCTGCTTCCTAAGGAGTTTGTTTTGTATATTGATCATCAAGCTTTGTAATATTTGAATAGTCAAGGAAAGTTGAATCAAAGGCATTTGAAATGGGTTGAGTTTTTGTAGAGTTATACATTTTTTTTGAAACACAGAAATGGAAAGTCTAACAGGGTTGTGGATGTGCTTAGCAGAAGGCAACTATTGCTGACAGAGATGTAGATTGAGGTGGTTGGGTTCAAGGAACTCATGAATTTGTATCTAGAGGATCCTAATTTTGGTGAAGCTTGGAAAGCTTGTAAAGAACTTGTTACTTTAGACAGAATGAAGTGGTTGGATTTTATCATTCAGGATGATATGCTATTCAGGGGAAGTCAGTTGTGCATTCTACGAACTTCTATGAGGGAGAATCTCATCAAAGAGAAGCATAGCAGAGGATTGGCTGGACATTTTGTTCATGATAAAACCCTTGCTTTGGTTAGTGATAATTATTATTGGCTGCAATTGCAGCAAGATATGAAGAAGTTTGTATAGAGTTGCAGAGTATGTCAAATGGTGAAAGGAGTGAAGCAGAATACAGGGTTGTATCAGCCATTACCTATACCAGAGAAGCATTGGGAGGATATCAATATGGACTTTGTTCTTGGTTTATCGAGGACTCAGCAGGGACATGATTCAATTTTTGTGGTGGTTGACAGATTTTCAAAGATGGCACATTTTATTCCCTACAAGAAGACTAATGATGTTGTTCATGTAGCAAAATTGTTTTTCAGAGAAGTAGTGAGACTACATGGTTTGCCAAAGACCATAGTTTCAAATTGAGACACTAAGTTTGTTGGATATTTTTGGCGTATATTGTGAAAGAAGTTGAAGATAGATTTGAAGTTTAGTTCATCACATCATCCACAGACTAATGGATAGACAGAGGTGGTGAATAGGAGTTTGGGGAATTTGTTGAGATGTTTGGTTGGAGATAAGCCAACAGGATGGGATTTGATTTTACCATAGGTAGACTTTGCTTATAATAATTTTGTCAATAGGAGCACTGGTAAATCACCATTCCAGATTGTATATGGAAGTAGTCCTAAAAATGCATCTGAGTTGAGGAAGATAGATAAAGGAGAAATAAGTAGTGCTGAAGCTAAGGATTTTATAGAACATTTGAAGAACATTCATGAGGAGGTGAGGAAGTACATTACCAAGATGAATGCATAGTATAAGGCTAAGGCAAATGAGAAAAGGAGGCATAAGGAATTTTAGGTTGGAGATGAAGTCATGGTTCATTTGCGGAAGGAGCGATTTCCAGTTGGTACATACAACAAGCTAAAAATGAAGAAGTTTGGGCCATGTAAGATACTGAAGAAGCATGATTCAGGAAATGCATATGAGGTAGAATTGCCTACTGAGCTGAATATTTCACCAGTGTTTAACATTTCAGATTTGACAGAGTATCATGAAGGAGGTGTTGAAGATGAGATCATAGCAGCACAGTGGAGTATTCCAGCAACTAGTTCAGATACTAAGGAGATTGAGGATATACTAGATAGTCATGTTGGTAAAAGCACAAGGAACGGGACATATGAAGAATATTTGGTCAAGTGGAAAGGATGACCTATTGAAGATTCATCATGGCTAACAAAGTAGGAAGTTAACCATCTTGGTTTCCCTCTTCACACCTAAGTCGTGATAGGGTCACTTCTCAAATTACCCCAGGTGTCTGATGCAAGAGCATCTTGGGTGTAAGAGCAATCTTGCATCACCCAAAAATATTTTTAGTTTCTTTTCAATAAGGGCTATCTTGTGTAGAGCTACTATTTATGGAAACTTGCTATTTTTAGTAAGCTGGTCTTATGATCGTGAAATGTTCTAATTTCATAGTTGGAGGTTCATCTTAGTCATATCAGTCTGCCTGTAAAGTTTCATTGCTAGATCAAGTCTGGTTTTGAAGATATTAAAACTTTTCAATTTTGGAAACAGGGTATAGAAACTTTGAACTCAATTTTGAAGGCTTTAGAGGCCCCGGATGAGGTCAAATTTTTGGCTAAATGAAGCTTTCTTGATTTAAGTGTTGTAGAGCTCTTCATGCCCTTTCTAAAATGGGGTTATAATAGTCAATCAGGTTGACGGATGATGACTTGTGGTCTCCGAAAGTTGGGTCACCTGAAATGGCAAAAAATGATTTTCCTTCAAAAAATTTGTTTGGGTTTCAAAAGTTATTTTGAGCCGACTTTGATGTAATAAAATGAAAAATAAAATAATTCTAAGTTTGGTCGGCCTTGTTGGCTAAAAATTCTGGAACCTTCCTAGGCGGGGGAAAATTGCCTATCTAAGGAAGGCTGTAGTGTTGTCTTAGGTAGTTTGGGATAGTTCTAGGTAGTAGATCTAGGTATTGATTTGAGGCTTTGTCCTACAGAATATTGTAAGGGAATGCCCATGTGGCTTTGCATATTGTAATTCTGAAAGTTCGTAATTCCACATTTGTGGAGATAATAAGAGGCCAATTTTTTGTTTTTGCATATTATTGTTATTTCTTTGTTTCTATTATGTGTTTGTGGTATTAAAGGGAGCACCCTTCATCAACTATGATCAGACTCCCACAGAGGGGAGGCAGGCCATTCAAGACCTCTTCTAAGATGTTACCATCCTAGATAGACATCTTAGCTGGGACCATCTGATAGAGGAGTACGGTTGAGACTATCTAGTGCCATGCATCATGTGCTCCATAGTAGCACAAGCTCTGATCACTGACTGGAGTCAGAGAGGGTTCCCACTAGGCTAGGGGAGATTGGTCACAAACTTGGTGGCATGACCTAGATGGATGGCATGGGGGCCAACAATCCTTGCAGATATGTATCATGAGCTACATGATATTGTCTACAGGGATGGCTGATCATGGGCATGTGGGGCCATCTTAGCACAGATATGGGCATGGGAGCACATAGTTGTTGTGCAACCATGGGTACAGCCTCGAGAGTGGAGGACTCCTTACATATATTGATATACCAAGTTCATCACACAGCTGCATAGTAGGGACCTCACATATTATAGGAGGTTGTTAGATGAGTTGATGGTAATTGAGTGGAGGCCATACAGGTAGTGTGAGTGATGGAGGGATGAGGATTAGGAGATCAGGTACATGCTATGTAGCTAGCCATTACTAGGCAGGCATGTAGAGATTGTGGAGTGTTTTGTGATTACCTAAGTGTGGAGGCAGTTTGGAAGGCAGTAAAGAGTGGTAGTAGAGACCACTACATATGCCAGGGTACAAGAGGAGGAGACACTGGGATAGCTATCGATGTTGGATTACAAGCAAGCAGAGCAGGAGATAGTGGGGTTGCGGTGGGAGCCATGGGACTACCTGTCAGACATGGCAAATGTAGGGGAAAATGTGGCATACATAGCAGAGTGTCAAAGACATCCATTCCTAAGTTTTACAGTCTTGGATGCATAGCCACAAGCACCAGGTGGGGATGGAGAGGCTGGAGGAGGGGGAGGCAGGAGGAGAGTGGAGGTAGGCCAGGGGTCCCGATTGGGTGGTCGCAGATGGTCACGCTGACAGGAAGAGGAGGACAAGGAGGAGGAGGAGGAGAGTGTTGACCATCAGTATGACTCAAAGGTCCAACTAGAGCGTGTCCATTATTACTTAAAGGTCCTTGACCTTGATAGCCCATTTGCTACAAAAGTGTGTAGCCTTTACCATAGCATCTAGGGGAGATGGAAGTAGCAACTATCGTATTATCTTCTTCCACTCTATAGATCCAATCTCTAACAGCTTGTTCTTCTTTTTCTACCTCTAATGGTATCGATGTGTGAACAAAGGTATCAAAAACCATCATGGTAGAAGTAGAAGGCTTCATCTTGTCTGAAGGTCTACCATATGACTTAGGAGAGATAAGCATAGTAGCAATAGAATCCAATGTGTATTCTCCCATACCAATACTCATCATTTTTAATTTCTACTCAGCAGTAATAAGGGACACACTAGGATCATGAGAAGATTTATTATGTGGGACAAATGTTTTAGCAGCAGTGAGAGTATTAATAGAAATAGAATTGTCCCCAAGAATCACAATTTCAGCTCCATTGTACAAGAATTTGATGCATTGATGGTAGGTAGAAGGAACAACTTGCATGTCATGGATCCAAGGATGACCTAGAAGAATTTTGTATGCAAGTGGGATATCTAATACTTGCAACACAATATCTTTCACAACTAGACCCACTCAAACATGTAGCACAATAAGACCCTTTGAAGACCTCTCCACTTCATTGTATGCTTTGATAGTGATCTTTCACCTAGGATCTACACCAAATTTTGACAATCCCAATTGTTGCACAACATGAAAGGAAACAATATTCAACCCCACAACATTGTCTATTAAGATTCGGCGGACTCAATTATGGTAGACTTGGACCTCGATATGTAAAGAAAGATTATGTGGGTGAGTACGAGACGTGTCATCCTCTGTAGAAAATGAGAGCTAGCAAGGAGATGAGATATGATTGACCATAGCTTGAAACTTATCTGGATCAATGTTATTAGGGACATTCGTTGTGTGTAGAGCCTTTTCAAGGATCTCTTTGTGCAAGGGGGGTAGCTCATGTTGTGAAATCTGGATCATCCTATAGAGAATATATGTGACTGCTGTAGTGAAATAGATTACCATTGTGATTGATCTTTTCACCAGCTATTGATATATATATTTATATCTTTTGAATAGTCACGTCTTGAAGAGTCATGACCATATAATAATATGACAATTATGGTAATAACCATAATTGTCTACTATAACCATAATTAACATAAATATATAATTAACTACAATAATATATATCATTGCATTATAATATTATCATTACTATATTAATAATATAATAATGATAATAATATAATATAAATATCACAACTCTTCATTATTAACATTGTATAATATATATATATATATAACAATACGAATGAAGCTATCTCTTAACACTCCCTCTTAGCGAGTGAGTATTAAATATCAAAAATCTATCATGACATCCGCCATTTCGGGACGCACAAGTTAATGTAGTCTCTTCATGAAAATAGACTTGAATATCATGATCTCCACATAGTCGGGACACACAATTAAGTAGTCTATCATGATATGGTTTCGTTATTACACATCCAGTAATAACAAGAGTCAAGATCTCCGCACAATCAGGACACACAATTAAGTAGTCTATCTTGACACTTTGGTTAACCATTTACAAGATCATCACCTTGAAATGTTAACCCACACACAAATGATCATTTTACACAATATTGCAATATACACATTTTTTATATTTATTCATGAATAAAAAACCCATAGAGTCACTTTGACTCTTCTCAAAGGGTGGATCCACTTTGGTTCATCCAAAGAGTGGAAATCAAACTCTCAGTCATGACAATTTAAAAAACAACTCAATGTTGTCTAGCCATGAACATAGCACATCATGACAGTTTGAAACCAATAACTTAATGTTGTCTAACCACGATATAGTTAAAGCACAACAAGTAATAACATAGCATTCAGGATACCTTCTTTTCACCTAATAAGGCTTTATTCCTCAACATACCAAGGTTATCTGAAGGTACACAATCTTCTTTCTAGCAAGATGCTTGGTAAGAGTATCGGTTGTTTGTTCTTTAGTGAGGATGTACCTCCACTGAATTACAATTGTATGCACGATCTCATAGTCTTGGTGAATTCAAAGTATACACCATCTTGACATGTTATACTCCCTCTGAATTTGTATGACCAAGATCCTGAGGTGCCAACTTAATTTGATTTTCTAGCTTCTTTTTTTTGACATATAACCTTCTCACATGGTAATAACCATAATTGTCTGCTATAATTTCTTGATTACTAGAGAACCAACAAAACATGGTTTACTCCATCTGAATCAAGATCCTCAAATGTCACTAATGCAGATCTTTTAACTTCTCCATCTATCATGAAGGCATACCCTGTTTATATACTCAATTTGGTGTCACTGCAGGATGTCATTTCATACTTTCCTTCCTAAGAGAACCAATACGAATAATCTGAATAATCATAAGGTTACATTGGCTAGCATATGATGCATTTTGATCTTTCCCAAGGCAACAATATTAACACTCCCTCTTGGACTTGAGAGAAGATAATAAAGACCTCTAGTATTCTATCCACGTGCATCTCATCGGTGATTCTATCCACAAGTTCCCACTATTATAATCTCAGATTTGTTTTACCTTCAATTGTGAACTCTCTCTTAATCAATACGATTGAGATTGTCACAAGTTAACTGAACCATATTCTCCCTCTGAAGCTCAAGTTCATCAACTTCTTGACCTCTTCAAAATGTCTGACTTTCTCTGAATCCAAATTTTATATGCTTTTGTCCTGAAAGTATGTCAGAGATAGATTACAAATAGTTTATAAAGCTAAACTATCTCATACAAAAATATAAATGATAGAAGCATACAAGATTTATTATTTAATGAATTACAAATTGAAAATTTATATGCATTAATAAAACATGAAATACTTATCTTAAATTTCAAATATTTTCAAGTATCTCCTTTCATAAGGTGAGCCCATTAATACGATACTCGTACCCATCATCCTTCTTCATAACATATTGGTTTCATATTAATCTTTATGTTAATTTTCTTCTTTACAAATCACATCTCATTATGATAACTACCGATTAGATGTTGACTTCATACATTATCGGTATCTAATTATATTGGTTATTGTCCCACTTGTACTATCCCCTTTTTTTTTTATTAACTTAGATAGTTGGGATATCTAGCATATCAATTTAATAAATATGCTATGTCTGATGCTACTCTTGAGATCCATTTCGATTTTCTACTGCTCCTTCCAAATCTTCTATATATATCTTTTCCTCATCGATACCTTTAAAACAAGGGCTATAGTGACACATAATATCTTTTAGTTTTTCTTTTGATACTGTTTACTATGCAGAGTTGATACCACTTGTAATGTCCCCTTCCGATCGTATCTCAAAATTAAGGGACAATCAAATTGAAGTCTATAATGTACCTAATGTAGAAATATAATGCTATCGCTTACAGTGATATGGTATTGTCTCCACTGTGGAATTATAACCTTTCAATATATATAAGTGTCATTTCTACTTTGAACTACTTATCTGTGCAACTATGGTGGGTTCTTTGATTTTGATTTCAGACTGATGTAATTAGTAATGCTGAATGGAAGATGATGTCTCATGCCTCTATACTCTGTCACCTTTCATAGTAGTTACTAATTTCACCTCTTTAACTTTAACCTTGGAGATTATAAATTAAACTTGTATGCAAAACTGATATCGAAATTGGTTTGTTATTCAAGGAATTTCGGTTATAATCCTTAACACAATTGCTGCATAACCATATCTAATTCATGTCTCTTCACAAAGTTAAATTGGCATTTGCACATTTTATATAATCACACTCCACAAATCTGGCAACTTCAAGCATAAAACATTGATTATACTTGTGTTGCCATTAATCATCGATATATTAACTAGATCGATGTAATTAAGTGATTCCTTGCTGCTTTATTGATTTCTTCAGCTTAGAATAACCTGTCGATTAGTTCATTCATACCAATTGGACTGATAATCTTTCTTGCAATTGATACTTATCAAAGTGCTTAGTCAATATTGTTTAATTTATCCTCTTTTCCTAAATCCTTCAATGTGTTTGAACCGACTTCCATTTTGTGATTTCCTTCTCCCCTAGATGTGATGCTCTATCATTCTCTCCATGCGAGCATGTCAACCTCTTAGATATATACTCCAAAGAATCATGCATATCCCTCCATTTGCAGGGTAAGACTTGCTAAGTTTCTTTATTAGCCGTGAGTGTTACTTCCTAATATCTTGACGTATACAATTTGTGTGATGTCCTTTACTCATTCATGGGAATCAACAACATGGATAGGGTTGTGCTCATCTTAATCATCGAAACCATCTACTAGGTTGTCTTTACCATAAATTGATACTCCTAGCCATCTATGTCCACTGATGTATATTTTAGTTATCATTCCCATGTTTGTTTATCGTAGTCATTGTCCATGCTTTCTTTAAGTCAATAGACTTAATGAATTTCATCTGACGGGCTCACGGGTTTGTCTGACTGTCACAACCCAGCATGGAGCCACCGCTTTGTACCGAGAAGTAACAACTTCTTCCACCACACTATTGTCATTCTCGGTCCTTTGCTCCACCGTGATGTATTTGCAATTTAAGTCCACCAAAACACCAACACGATCCTCAAGACTAGCCTTTGAATTGTGTAACGGTTCTTTAGACCGTTTCAATATATATAAGAGTTAACACTCAGAGTTTAACTTCACTTCACTGTCACATAGACTCCATTCCATTGGGGACTACCACAAAACTGATTTATATAAAAAGAAATGCAACTGGTAAAGATTTCAAATGTACACAGCCCGTGATCTTGTTAATCCATCTTATGTTTGATGTGTTGTAACCAGAATAAACTTTGAATACACCATTCATGATTTTTAAGAATAGAAAATTTGTAAACCAGTAAAAGAAACATCGAACACCATTATTCACATTACTATGATCTTCGACTATTTAATTGGTTGGTGGATTTTATATGTATTGACGTCTCTTCATCATTTCCTCGGTTCTACCAAATGAGTGACCTCCTTGCACGATAATTCTTTCTAAATTATTCGCTTAGTTCTATGATGGTTTTCTGATAGATGATATTCCTTCTTTTCTCACGCAAACATTTTGATTGTATTTTCTTTCATGGTTGAATAAGCTATCCAGCGCTGGAATAAGATGGAAGATTGGTAATAGGTGTGTGCGTATTCTTACTTTGGGTGTGAATGATTCTGCTATTAATTTAGTTGATGACTATAAATCTATAAACTTCAGATTGGATTCTCAGTGTATCCATTCCAAACTGTGCTTTGCATCCTCTCTTTACCCATGTTCAATCTATAATACCAATTATGATTGGGATGTATGGGTGCTTCGTGTATCTTCCCCTCTCGATGTCCTTCCTCCCCATGTAATACTTTGCTCAGATATCTACTGTTCCCAAAAACTATATTTTATTCTCTTATAGGTTAGGCTCTGATACCATGTTGTGAAATCTGGATCGTCCTATAGAGAATATATGTGACTGCTGTAGTGAAATAGATTACCATTGTGATTGATCTTTTCACCAGCTATTGATATATATATTTATATCTTTTGAATAGTCATGTCTTGAAGAGTCATGACCATATAATAATATGACAATTATGGTAATAACCATAATTGTCTACTATAACCATAATTAACATAAATATATAATTAACTACAATAATATATATCATTGCATTATAATATTATCATTACTATATTAATAATATAATAATGATAATAATATAATATAAATATCACAACTCTTCATTATTAACATTGTATAATATATATATATATATATATATATATATATATATATATATATATATATATATATATATATATATATATATATATATATATATATATATATATATATAACAATACGAATGAAGCTATCTCTTAACAGCTCAAGCAACTTGAAAATGGATATTCGGGTCGGTGTTCATTGCAACTGGTGAACAAGATCATAGCTAGATATGGCTGAAGGAGCCACTTGTTTAGAAGATGAGGCTTGTTTGGGATAGTGAGCAATTTGAAGGATGATTTTGGCCTACCCCCTAGTAATGGCATTCAGTGTCTCACTTCGGGAAGATAAACCATCAAGTGTTTGCAAGACCAACTTAGGCATATCATGATTGATGTCACTATTACCTTGAGATCTCATTATGAAAACACTCTCAACGGGCTCTAACATATTGATCACATTCTCATTGTTAGTATATGTATAATTGATATTGGCATCCTAATTTTTCTTGTTCACTTGAGAGGACTCCCCCTTTTCATACTCAGGTAGAGGGGTTTTGAAGGCCTTGTGATCAAAATTCTTAACCAAGCCGTATGTGAGGACTACTCCTCCATCAATAAGATCTTGAATAGAATCTTTGAGCTTGAAACAATTATCCATGTTGTGTCCCTTATTTCTATGGTGATTGAAAAAATGATCCTCTTTCCACCAATCAGGCTTAACTAGTGGATTGAAGGGATGAGAATTTTTAGGAAGTGTAAGATACTTGTTGGCAACCAAGGTCCTAAGAATCATGTCAGAAGGTTTAGCCAACTTGGTGTAGACTCATCGTTGATATGACTTCTTGATTTTGTCTACATATTGAGGTTTAGATTCACTTTGAGTGTTGGTAACCTCTTGTTGTTTAGCTACATAGATAGTGTTGGAGAGGTGTAAAGTAGACTCTTTAGCTTTAGGAACATCCACAACCCCATCATTAACAACATATTTGTTTTTGTTCCAAGGTTTGTTTTTGTCCTTTCCATTACCTCTGGTATCTTTGTTGATGACAATATCCCCTTTCCTTATGGAAACATCCTCAATACGGTATGCACTTTCAACCATATCGTTGAAAGAGGAAAATAGTTGTTTCCTTAGATTGTAATATAATTTAGGAATAAGAGTGTTGACAAAGATGTCGATCTTTTCCCTCTCAGGTAGTTGATGAGGATATCTATAATATAATGACCTCCAACATTGCAAGTAGGTAGTGAATGGTTCACCTTGATTTTTCTTGAGAGCACCTAGATCTATCATGGTAATAGGCTGCTAAATGTTGTATGAATAATGTTGAGTGAAATGCCTGGCCAACTCATCAAAGGTCTTGAGAGGGGGTGTCAATTTTGTGAACCATTCTAGAGCTTGTCCTCTTAAACTCCTAGGGAACAACCATAGTAGAAATGTGTCCTCTTGAAGGAAGTCCATGCTAAGAGTGTAAAAATGATGCACATGGTCATGGGGATCACCATTTCCATCATACTTATCATATTTGGGAACCTCAATATCCTTAGGAAATAGGACCATGTATAGACTCCTATCAAAGGGAAGAGCACAAATAGATTCTATAAAAGAGACCTTTGGAGGTTCCTTTTCTATTAAAAGTTGAGCAAGATGATGGTTCATTCGTTGTAATTCATCTCTAAGGATTTCATACTTGGTTGGCACTCTTTCTTAAATGATTTGGTGGATATCATAACCAGGAGGGAGCTTGTATCCTCTAGAAGTCATGTATTGAAAGTATTGATCTCCATTACTCTCTAAAAGTTTATGCATCAAACGTTGGGAAACCTCATCTTGTTTAAACCTCATAATTTCTTCACTAGAAACATCATCATTGGCCTCTTCCTCATGATGAGAGGAAGGAGGTCTAGGAGGTGAAGAAGGTGCAGAAAAAGTTCATCTTGGAGGGGACCTTGGTGGCGTATAGTTACCATGATTTCCACTAGTACCAAAAGGAGGTATATTTTCATTACCACTAGTCTCAGGTTGATCATGAGACATTCCTCTTGAAGCCATGCGCCTAGCAGCATCCATTATGTTTTTATTATGCTCTTTATCTAAGCATTCTTGGTTGTCTCTATGCTCAAAGTGTTCTTGCAAATGGTGATATTTCTCTTGTTTAGTCATGGTAAGTGAGACACTATCCGTGCTTTTGGGGGTCTTGAATGCAAAAAAAATGAAGCCTCCTTTATACCATAGGGTGACCTTGGGATCCTTGGAATCCGCAAATTTTTTTGGGCTAGAACTATCATCACTAACTGGCGCTCATGAGCATCTTGTAGGAGAGGGTAACTACGTATATTTGAATGGAGGGTGACTCCCTTACTCAAATTAAAACTGAGTTGTGACTGGCATGAAAATAAATGTTGTTTGACTAATAGAACGAGGCAAAGTTTCTTAGATTTTGAGATGAGAAAAGCCAATAAAGATCACTTGTCGAGATAGCACAATAGAGATGGCTTGTCAAAGGTGCTCAAGAATTTATAGTAGTCAATTGACTCAAGCCAAGATATGAGCAAGAAGCTCAATTAGCAAATAGCTAGAGAGGTAACCATAGTGTGACAAGTGATCAAAAGTAGCATTTGATAGGCTCAAATCCAATAGTTTTAACTCATCTTTCTGAGTCTAGAAAAAACTTAAACATGTAAATAATAGGCCAAATTTAGGTAAGAATAGGAAAGGATACTCTGTGACAAACTAAGATTCAATTTTTGACAGCTTCAGATTGCAGACAGCAGTAAGACAGCAAAATGATTATGTGCAATAATTCGCAGGATGGCAGGACGATACAATTTGACCAGATGATATTTCACACATAGCAGTGTGATAGTAACCAAGTAGTTTATGCGATAGAATGTATAATGTTTAGGTGATACAAAGTCAACAGCAAAGTATCACGCGATAATACTCAGGCAGGTGGTGCGATAATTATCTAGTAATGCATGATGTTTGACCAGTGAATGTGTAAAACCCAATTTTGAAGGTAATTTGATCAAAGTTGTAGTTTGATAAGTTCAATTTCTCATTTTGGGATGCAGTTTTAGTAGAAAATAGATAGGTTTGCAAATAGTGAGGGATCAAACGTGTCATAAAATACTTGAACAAGGGAAAAAGCAACCTTTCCAAGACATGCACTTGGGATATCAAAAAAACAAAAAAAAACCTATGCACACTACCGTGATGTTTAATGTTTAAGAACATTTACACGAGTAGATCACAATGAAGACAATTCAAGCACTTGCTAACCTAGAAAGGCAAAGCCTCAATACTAAACAACTTAGCCCACACTTGATGTCCCATTGCCTCACACAAAGTGGTTTCCCACAATAGATATTGGCTTTGTCATGGAAGTGCAAATGACAAAACCAAAGGAACATAGATGGTGAGTGTAAAATCTTGGGGTGATCTAGGTAGTCCACTAGGATCGATCCTTGCACCAAGATGTTGAGCAGCAAAATCAGGTAGCTTCTATCTAAGGTTCATAATATGGGCTTCCATTCACAATACCCCTCTTGCTCCCTGAAGGGACTCCTTACCTTGCGGCAAGTAACGAACCTCACAACCACAAGAGCACCTTAAGCATTCTTGCTTAGCATTTTTCTCATGGTCAAAATCCCACAAGTACTCATACTAAGAGAAGATAAGTATTACATCTACCAAGGTTTTATATCCTTGATAGCCTTGAGTTTATAGTGAGTCGGAATAGCTAGGTATTAGCTTGTCCCCACTTGGGTCGTTCCCCTTGATTGCTCAAGAGTAGGCCCTCTAAAGGATTCTAGACTAAACAAGAAGTGGATCAACCTTTGAAAGTCAAGATTTATGGCTCACCACAAGGGTGAAGAGCATACTCTCCTATCTCAAAAGCCTTTCCTAAACATGCCAAGCAATGTTCAATTAACCCTCTTGCTTTTGAAATCTAGAGGTGGGTCAAGATTTTTGGTTCACCACAAGGATGAAGAGCATACTTTCCTACCACCAAAAGACTCTAATGACAAGATATTAAGTGCCTAAGAAAATGAACTAGTATAATACTACACTTAAAAATGAAAAGAAAGAACAAGCACTTGGTTGTTTGGTTTTTATGCTTTGGGCAGCCCTACAAGAAAGATTAGTAGCCCTTGTGCATTTGAAGCTTTGACATGCATTATTTTAGCAAACATGCAAGCAATTAGGGCACACCTACAAGTACAACTCATTAGGCCCACAAGGATTAGTATAGCAAAACCAGGTATAATCTGCAAATAAATCTATGTCCTAACACAGCAAATCAAAAACCAAAAAGTAGAAAACCTGAATCTTGCAACAAAAAAAAAGAATCGAGAACAGTTACTTTCAGGCCCACGCAATAGTTTCTACCGGTAGAGGTTTGCATGATACTTTGCAATATATGGGTGCAATGCTTCTATTTTGAGTGACACTTTGCACTACCCTAGGTGATAGAATGTTATATAGCTAGGCAACAGAGTTCTGTATGGATGTATGATACTTTTGACTAGAAAAGTTTCATGTGGATATGTAAGAAACTATCGTATGACACTATGAAAATGTCGTATGATACTCTATCAAAAAATACAAAAAAATAGTTGAAACAGCAAGATAAAAGAGACAACAATGTAGTAGAAATGCAAGAAAAGAAAGGCAAAACAAAGTTGTTCTGCCCCACAATGGGTGCCAAAAATGTACACTCAAAATGTGCACTTCTCTAAGCCATTGATTCCAAGGGCATCCATGGATTGGAAACCTTGAAAAATGACCTAGAGATCCCTAGGCATGGAGTGCAAGGGTGTTTATAGGGCTCTTAGCTAGAGCTATTAAGCATGCAACCTTGCTAGTAAACCATGCAATGGGAGATTCAAAGAGACAAGGGCAAGAATGCCAATATCTTCAAGAATCACAATGAAAAATGCAATGCAAGATATGCTAGAATGAGAATGCAAAAATGCAACTAAACTATGAAAATGAGAGTGTTACAAGCTATTACTAGTTAAACTATGTGAACTAAGGTAAAGCATGAAAGGAAACTAAGCTAAGAATGCCATGAGAACTAAGCTACAATGAAAATATGAGGACTAAAATGCAACAAGTTCTTCAAAAGCTCCAATGGCACCAAGAAAGCCTATAGCATAACATTAGCATCAAGAGTGGGGGATCCTAGAATGAGAAGAGAGCTCTCCTTTTAAAGATAAATGGACCATGGAGATTAAGAGGCAAAAGATTTGATCAAGAGTGGAGTTTAAAAGTGGGAGCAATCCTTGTGCACAAGTCTCCTCTAGTGAGAAAGAAGTGTTGACTTTTGTGCCCCATGTGAGACAAAAAGCATTTTCTTCTTATTTATTAAATAGGAATAATGCTTTATTTGTGCAACTTAGGATAAAAGGTAAGTGGGAGATTTTTATTTAATAAAAGGAGAGAGAATTCCTTTAAATTAAATAAAGACTTAGGATAAAATGGTTAATCCAAAGAATATAATCGAATAAATGATAAAATTAGGATTTGATCAAGAATAAGCAATTGATAAATTTAGCTAATAATGCTAGAAAGGGGCTAATAGTCTAGATGACCATTTTTGGGTGATTATAATTATCGATCAAATCCAATATGCAACATGTAAAGTATGACAACAAACAATCATCACAGTCAACACATAACACAAGAGATTTAACATGGAAACCCTGTAAAGCGAAAAACCACCTGGGACTGGCAACCCAAAAATTGTTCACTCTTCTTAAGTGAGGTCGGTGAAGACCCAACCCTGTTAAAGGTTACAAACATACTGTGAGGTGTGACCTTGTTAGAATATTTTAGACCAACCATTATCATCCAACCAGCATTCACTATGGGGTCGATAGGATAACAAATGTACACTTTATGAATGACATTACAAGACTTTCTAGTCCACTTTGTTAAGAGATTTATCTATTTACAATGGTTAAAATGTAAAAGTAGGTGATCTGATTACAACACAACTTCAATTGCATATTATTAGATCTATGTTAAGCTCATTCAAATCCTCTGATCAATATATCAATTCTATTTTAATCAATATTCGGTAACTGACTATCTCTCAGTAATAGCTTTCTCACGCTCAGTAATCTTTGCAATTCGGTTCTCCTTAACCAATCTAATCAAGCATGCATGAAGCTTGTTCATGCAATATCTCTGTAGTCTTCTTCTTCTAGAATGAGTTTCATAATGAAACCCTAGTCTCTTAAATAGACAAGTAAACCATTTTAATTCTATCCATCAAATTTTTCCACTTAATCTCCTTTGTTGATTTTACCACTTTAACCTTCCTCAGTTGATGTGTCAGTAACACATTTTATTTCAATCCCTTAGATCTTCTTTGAATTATGTTAGCCAGAGATCTTCATAACAAACATTATCTTCAACTCTGATTATGAGGTACTTTATAGCTCATCAACTTCTATTGGCTAAACTAGTCATTTAGTTCTTTTCTCTTGCTCGGTTAACAAAGAAATGTGTCAGTGAACACAAGCTCAGTTTATACTCTTCTCAATATACACTACACTACATCAGTGTATACTGAAATGCTTCTTTAACCGACCACACTACTTTGTGCATTTTTCTCTATCCTTCATCATAGATGAATGTAACATAATCAAGTCAATAACATAAGGTCATAGACTCATTCATAAGTTACCCAATGTATTCCTTACCCTCATCTTTCATATCCATCTTCCTCGTGTAGATATATATGTTCTTCATCTCTTTTCTTCTTCTTTCTACAGATGTTTGGGTATAGTAACTTACAAGATAAGTATTGTCAAGACTAGTTGACAACATATTACTGATTTAATCATCTTACATATCTAATTAGCAACTCAGTGATCTCAAATCATAGATCTTCAAGTCATACAGTTTATTCAAATCAGTTGTACTTCATCAAACAGGTGTTTGAAAGTGAAGTTTTTTCTCAAAATGTTGATCTCTATGTCAAAGTTGGCCAAAAAGTGGGACACACTATTGTGGGACCACCCTTCAATATTTTGTTTCTTAGGGCTATTAGTTATTTTTTATCTTGTAGATCTCCTAGGAGTGTCTGAAAGTACATATTCTTGTGCTATCTTCTCAGGAGTGACAGATAGATCAATCATATCAGAAGTAGTACTTGTTATCTTTTCTGCTTCAAATGGTGGAGGGGCTTCAATCCTCATGCTAGAAGTTCTTTCTATCATCTTAGTCCTTATTTATTTTAGTTCTTCCTTTTTTATTCTGGCCTTCACTATCATATCATCAACCATATGTTCTATCTTCCTCTTCCTTGTTCCTTTATCTTGTTCTCCTCTAACCTTGGCTGACTTGTCTAGATATGTTCCCCATCTTTCTCCAAATGTGTTAACTTCAAATGCCAGTGCATGCTCTATCTGCATGACAAGAACCTCAGAACTAACTTTATATCCCATACGATAACACCATTTCTTCCTAGGTTCAACTGCTTCAAAGCATACACAATTAGTTTCAACCATGAAATAGATTGTATCCTTATATCTTTCAACTAATTCCTCAAGGATCATGTATCTTTCCTTCATTTTCCTTTGCAGAGTCATGATCATTGAAAATAACTCTCCATCTACCCATGTACTATTATTTCTCTGATAGCTCTTTGATATTTGAATACCAGTAGGTATGTTGTCCTTCCATGCTCTAGGGTGCATTCCAAGAAATTTATGCTCAATGTGAATGTACATATGAATCAAAAGTGAGCCAAATCTAAATGCTTTAGACTTGTCCTTCTTAACAATCTTTACATTTTACAATAATTGTTGTGTCAGAATCTCACATAGGTTATACTTAGTGTTTTCTTTTACCATTCTATAATCCATTATTATGACTCCTACTGAAACTGAGTTAGGTCTATTGCTATAGTAAATTTTGTAACCTAGAAGCATTGCAACTAGTCTCACATCCTGTTGGAATGTATCATTGACTGTCATAGCTCACTTATCCCATTTTGAATGAGTCAGGGTTTCAACTTGCTTCTTAATGTTTTTCTCTACCACAGGGATGGCTCTAGTGTTGTCTAGTCTAGTTATGTCATGAATCAATTGACTACAAATCTTCACAGGCTTCTCTCCTATCTAAATAGATTGATCATGCACTCTACTTATTATTATCTTAAACCATTCAATCTCGCTAAATTCATTCAAGAGGGTTAACTTTATGATGGATTGGTTGTTTAGGTGTTTGAATTCATCCTTCATTTTTCCACCTAACTCAATCATTTCATCTATCTTCCTGTATATCTCTCCATCGCCTATAGTTTCATACTTACAATGAATGTAAGCCCTAATATCCTCTACGTGTAGGACATCATATGGGGTTTGTGAAAATGGTCCTTCAAGGTCATCCTCACAAGACTTAAAGGGGTGTCTTTTGAATTTTTATTTAGGCCTATCCACAACATCATATATCACAGGTGCATCCATAGCTTCTTGTTAGAGTAAACGGTCTAAATACCTTGAATAAGCTAAATCCTAGAACTTCTACTTCAATCAATCACACAATTTAGCTTCTAGGTGATTGATATGCTTCTTAACTCTACTCTCCTTGGTTGTTTCTTATCAAATGGTGAAGAAATGAGATGCCTTGAGGTATTTTATTCATCACCAAGTGAGTAAATGAATTTATCATAATTAGCTCAACTTCACACACTATCCAGTCAAACACAAATCTTGCACTTATAGAATATGAATCTTCAAATACTGCGATCATAGATATAGACTCCATAGTGTTTGCATACACCATATCTAAGCTTGCATGAGCTCATTCCTCAGAATCAGGAGCTAGATATAATATGTTTTCTTAATCCAATGCTCCCCCTAAGGCCATGCTCGGCCTTCTAGGTTGATGTAGCAATTTTAACATCATGTGAAGACACAGTAGCATCTACTGTCTCTCCCTAAACCAATACCTTATTGAAATATTTTACCTTCCAAATCTTACCATCATCTTCATCTACTAGTTTCCTAAAATGATTCTTGAATTTATCCATCTATTCACCAAGACTTTTACCACTGTCACCAATATTATTTGTTATAACCATAGGAGGTGGTCCTCTTCTTTTTTCCATTCCATTATACCTGCAAAACTTTGCTATATGTCCTAAGTTGTTTCATGTGTAACAGGTAGGTAGTCTTATGTCCTGATTAATCTGTAGTTTACAAAACCTTGCAGTATGCCCAAGGTTATTGCATTTGTAACATGTGATCTTGGGTGTTGATTCTTCTCTGATGTAATCTTTCCTTTTTCTTGACTGATCAGGTTTCTTGCATTTTGGTTTCTTGTGTCCATATACATAATAGTTATAACAATAACCAGTAAAGGGTTTGAAAGAACCTTTACCTCTAACATCTCTTTTCATGTGTCCAAGTTTTTTTCATGCATAGCATCTACCTCTAAAAGGTTTGATATGATTTTTAGGTTCTTCAAAAGTAGATCTATCTTCAATCTTTGATTCATGTAGTTCTTCATGAGTCTTAGAACATTCTCCTTCATTGTATCCAATTTCAGTCATGTCACCTTTAGGTTTCTGTCTCTCTCTTTGTTCATCATTCTTATCACTTCTCATAAGTAACTTCTCAATGTGTAATTTGGATTGAATGAGTTCACCTTTAATGATCTGATTGTATTTCTCCAATTTTGTGTTAGAAAGTAAAGTCCACCAAGATAACTGAGAGGGGGGGTGAATCAATTATCAAATAAATACAACTTTTATCAAATTCAATAGATTTTAACCATGTAAGAAATGTAATAAACAACCATAGAAAGATAAACATACACAATAACATAATAACACAAGATATGTTGACTAGGGAGCCTCTTGATCAAAGAGTAAACCCCAGTGGGAATGATGCCCACAAAAGATGCACTAATATGAAAATTTCTTGTGAGAGGATGGACTCTATGAGGATACTTATGAAATACATTTAGTACATATGAGTCCCTATTAGGAGACTTTGAATCTCTGCTAAAAGATTCTAACTCTGTTAGGAGTTATGGAAGACAGAAGGTCCCGCTGCCCAAACAGCTTCAGGTGTAAGATCATTGAACACACTATCCAACTAATCTTTGTATTACTCAATAGAATAATACCAAAATATTATTGATCTCAACAATTCAATACTCCTTCTCTGACTATGCCAAACCGCACCAACTACTTCATCAAATCTCAATACCAGATCTCTATACTTTACATATCCTCTTCCAACAAGTATTGCACAATTCCTCAATTCACTTTCACAAAATATCATACACTTACATTTTATAATAAGGAAAACATTTCTTCCTTTATACCACACTCAATTAATTACAAATGAGTCGGCATACAAATTACAAAATAAAATCTTCCACACATTACATGAAAATTACACAAAACTTTCAGCTTCCAATTAAGATAATTCTTCACTTATGTGACCTCAAACCTTGTGCTCAAGTCCACATCACTAAAAAAATGTTTTCAACTACCTCACAACTATGCATGATTAGATTCAATCCCAATTAGGAGATATCATCCAATTTCCACAAACTGCTACTTAGGAACACTACCTGAATACTGCTTCCACTGATTTCCTCATAACTATCATGAATAAATAAATTTATGTATGCACTCTTAACCACAATCTTATATAACATCATAGAGTAGGTCCTCAACTCCGCATAGTTTTATCTTCAATATCCCATGTGTGCTAACTCAAATACTATCTACTTCTCTGCTAATCTTCAATAGAACACTGTGTTGACATCAATAACAATCATAGTCATGAATGCAACAACAACTACTAAAAAATGGTTGTGAATAATCCCCCATAGGATATATTTATAATTCATTCCTAACAATCTCCCCCATAGGAATTGATGGCAACATAGATGAAAAAACATCCAAGTTCCATGAATACCAACACTGCAACACTGCTGCTCTAAATATACTTTCAAATCCTCTTCATCAATCAAATGTTGTTTTATTTTCCTATTCAATTCTCTCCAATAGATGGTTTTTCATGTATACTTCTCCCCCATTGACATCAATTACAAATTCTTCATCACTATGTCAATAACAAATTCAATGTCAAAAGACATTGTTCAGAAAATACATTCACTAGAGTCCTCATGACTTAGCTCAGATATACATACTCCTCCATAGCGGAAGTACCACCATCCAATCTAGAAGAAAGATAGGGCTCATATACCAATAGATAGATGAAAAAATCTACATCACTTCTCAAAATTAGGCTGGGGCATAACCCCAAGCATACCTCTCAGATACTCAAATGTATCCTTAGGCAAAGGTTTTGTAAATATATCTACAATCTACTCTTTTGTGCTTATATACTCAAGTCTGACTTCTTTCTCTACCACTTTCTTTCTCACTACATTATACTTTATTTCTATATGCTTTATCTTAGAATGTAACACAAGGTTCTTAGATATACTCGCTGTGCAAGTGTTATCACAATGTCTAACAACAAGCTCAACAAATTTTATTCCAATATCCTTCAGCATTTGCTTCATCCAAATTATCTGATTACAATTGTTTGTTTCTACCACATACTCTATTTCTATTGTGCTCTGTGAAATACAGTTATGCTTCTTGCTTAGCCAATAAAATAATCTTCCTCCAAGGAAAAATGCTCCACCACTACTGCTCTTTTTGTCATCAACACTACCTCCCCAATCTGTATCTGTATATGCACATAATGTAAAATCATCATATTTTTCATACCAAAATTCATATTCAATTGTGCCTCTTAAGTACCTCAGTATCCTTTTTACTACTACATAATGTGATTCTCTAGGTTCAGCTTGAAATCTTGCTACAATTCCAACTGCATGTGATATATCAGGTCTTGTGTGAGTTCAATATTGCAATCCTCCAATCATAGATCTATACTTCTTATGTTCAACTATGGGAGTCTTATATGTGCTAGATAACTTATGTTTAGTTATCATAGGTGTTCCAACTAGCTTACAGTTCTCCATTCCAAATCTCTTCAATAAGTCATTCAAGTACTTTTTCTAACTTACAAAGATACCATCACTGTTCTGTGTTATCTGCAATCCTAAAAAGTATTTCATCTCACCAATCATACTCATTTCAAATTTAGTCTTCATTTCATCTACAAATTTATCATTGGCTTCATCTTCTCCTCCAAAGATAATATCATCAACAAAAATAACTACAACCAATAGACCATTGTCAATTTATTTTTTGTACAGGTTGTTGTCTGCAGTACCTTTAGTAAATCCTAATTTTATCAAATACTTATCAATTCTTGCATACCAAGTTCTAGGTGCTTGTTTTAGTCCATATAAACCTTTCTTTAATTTACATACCATATCTCCTTTATTTAAAGGAAAACCTTCAGGCTTCTCAATGTAGACCTCTTCTTCCAATTCTCTATTTAGAAATGCTAACTTCACATCTATCTAATACACTTTGAATTTATTATAAGATTCATAGGCCAAAAACATTCTTACTACTTCAATTCTTGCTATTGGTGCAAAATTTTCTTCATACTCAATTCCTTCTTGCTGTGAGTATCCTTTACATACCAATCTTGCTTTTTTCCTTACAACTTCTCCTTGTTCATTCATCTTGTTTTTGAATACCCATTTAGCTCCTATAAAATTCTTATCTTTAGGTCTAGGGAACAATTCCCATGTCTTATTCTTTTCAATTTGATCTAGTTCTTCTTTCATAGCTCCAATCCAATGTTCATCTTCACAGGATTCACTAGTAGATTTAGGTTCAATTTGAGAAATTAAGCACAACTATTCTTGTACCTTATTTTATGTCAGAAATCCTCTGTCTATGCTTCTAATAATCTTCTCAATAGGATGATTTCTTGATAGATTTATGTTAGGTTTCACTATCTCACTTCTTTTTTCTGATGTAGGTTCTTCAATGATTTCTTCAATGTAGCTTTCATTCAACAAATCACTATCAGTTTCATAGAATAATTATGCATTCTCTAGATTAGTTCCAGGATGAGTTCCTTCATCTAATTCATAATCAAGCACCCTTTCCTAAATTTTGAACTTTTCATCAACTTTAACATTTGTGCTCTCAACAATAGTCTTAATTCTTTTATTGTAACATCTATAAGCTTTTCTCTTTAATGAATATCCAAGAAATATACCTTCATCACTTCTAGGATTAAACTTTCCAATTTCATCATCTCTCTTAATATAACATTTTCTTCCAAAAATTCTAAAATACTTAACTAATGGTGTATGTCCAAATCATAGTTCATAGGGTGTCTTGTCTGTATCTGCTCTGATTTGTACTTTGTTCATTGTATAAACTATTTTGTTCACTGCTTCTCTCCAGAATATCTTTGCTAAATCATTCTCAAATAACATGGCTCTTGTCACTTCAGTCACTAATTTGTTTCTTCTTTCTCCAATACCATTTTTTTCAGGTATCCTAGGGGCTGAAAATTGTCTCTTAATACCATTCACTTCACAAAAAATGTTAAATTTTTTTGAAGTAAATTCTCCACCTCTATCTGATCTCAAACATTTAATCTTCATTCCAGATTCATTCTCAACTTTTTTCTTAATAATCTTAAACTTATCAAATGCTTCAGACTTTTCTTTAAGAAATGAAATCCACATCATTCTTGTAAAATCATCAACAAGAATCATAAAATACCTTTCTCCATAGAATCCTCTAGTCCTTGTGGGACTGCTCAAATCTGTATGAACAATTTCCAACTTCTCTGTTGTTGAAAACTTCTTGCTGGCAAATGAGCTTCTCTTCTATTTAGCCATCACACATTCCTTGTAAATCATGTTAGTAGGATTCATAATTTTAGGTAAATCTCTTACTGCAAGAGTAGTACTCACTTTCACAATGTTATCAAAGTTTATATGACAAAATATTTTGTGCCATAACAAACTGTCATCAATCTTAGTAATCAATCATGTCATCTCAGTAGGATTCAACTAAAATACATTACCTCTAGTTCTTGATCTAGTACCAATTAAATTTCCATCCTTATCTTTGATTACACAAGTTTTCTCAGTAAACCAAATTTGATATCCTTTACCAACTAGTTGTCCAACACTTAAAAGATTATGTTTCAAACCATCCAAAAAGTAAACATCATCAGTCTTAGTCTTTCCATTAAGAGTAATAGATCCTATACCTTTAATCAAAAAAGGTGCATTGTTTCCAACTCTAACAACTCCTCCATCATAATTGTTAAACTTTATGAACTTTTTCATATCTCCAGTCATATGATGTGAACAACCATTGTCTATGGTGCAAGGGCACCTGAATAGCATAGGGCCCTCACCAATAGAAATTGTGTTGTGTCTTTCTCCAAGAGAGCCTTGTAAATATAATAAGGGTCTGAGGACCATCTTATGTAATGGCAATTTTAATTAGGGGTTTAAAGGTCTTAGAAGTTCCTTGTTTTGGCCTTTGAGGCTAATTAGACACCTCCTATGGTGAAGCCCTATTAGACTGTTAGAGGTACATTTTAGGACAGTTGAAGTCATTTTAAGTTGGAATCAAGCATCCAACACCTAGGATACAACTAAGAAGATTCATAAGTCTTAAGAAGCCTAGAATTGGCTTAATTGGCAAAAATTTGGAAAAGTTGTAAAAGTTGCAAAGTGCAACTTTGCATTTTTGTAAATGTTGCTCGAGAACATTCTGCTACCACCTCCTATAATGGTGGATTTGACTCTTAACCTGATAGGAACCCTAAATGATGTAACCAAAGACCTAGGAGACCATATTTAAACTTGACAAACCCTAATATTGCCATGAGTGCATGAATTTTGTACGAACAGTGTGCTCATGAAGCTAGTATGTATGTGAAGAAGAACCATAGTGAATGAATGCAAGCTTTTGTGTGCTAAATTTATTACTGTAACACTTTGGCATTTTATTTTGGTTTTTTTATAATATTTTTGAATCACTAGTTTAGGTGTGTGTGATTTTTTCTTTCCAAGTTTGTAAATATTCTAGTTTTTCCAGTTCACTGTCCTGAACTAGGTAGTTGGTATTGAGAGTCATGTAACTCACTATCCCATTGTAGAAATAGTACGGCCTCTTGGAAATAGTGATTGTACTCTATGTACTTGTTTTTTGTAGGAGGAAGGGCCCTCAAAATCCATGGAAGCATTTTTAAACTCTTGCCCTAGGTGAGCCAGTGCATGCCCGGTTAGGAAAGAGTGAATTTGCAGAGGTTATAAAATGTAGGGTTGTGAAGATAAAGATGAAAGAAAGCATGGAGTAGATAGAGGGATGAATGAAGATCCCTTGGAAAGAAGGATAATTTCTTATCAATCTCAGAAGGCATCTAACCAAGTTGAGAAGTAGACAAGCCTAGGAAAGGCCTAGAAACCCTCAAAAACCCTCCTATTGTGTGGAGGTATAGTACGACCATTTGGAGACCCAAAACCTAGAAAATCTTTAAGATCTAGTTGAATGATTGGAATTGTCTAAAGGAATTTTTTGATGGTTAATGGAAAAAATTAGAGTTATACTCTGATTTCTCGGAGCATGAGGGCTAATTGGGGCAATTTTCTAATAGCCCTATTTTGGTGTAAAACTTTAGAATTAGTAAGGAAGATCAATGATTTGGGATATCTTAGCCATTGAAAGGAGTGTGTTGAGAGGTCTTGAAGCATCTTCATGACCCTACAAGAAGTGTGTAGAGATTTGCAAAGTTAGACCTTAGAAGAACTAAGGAACCTAGAGTGTTCTTCATCAAGGATGAGAACCTAGAAGTTGACAAAAGATAGGTTTTGCTCAAGATAGAAGAGTGGGGTTTTGGATTAGGGGATATCAAGCATAGAGGATGTCCTATAGATCCAATTGGTGGTCTTGGAAGACACCTTATGTCTCAATGGAAGACTAGGAGCATGAACTAGTGATTAGTTCATCCCCTCTCCCTATCAAGTGGTATCAGAGCCTATTAAAGGTGTGGGAAAAGAAATTAAAGAGCAAGGTGAATGCTTTCACCTACTAAATCCATTGGATAAATCAAAATGGTGAGAAATGTATAATTGGCCAAGAAATTTGAGGAGTAAGAGGAGGACAATAAATTGCTGAGAGAAAGACTAATACAACTTGAACAGTTGTTAGGTGATGTCCAAGACAAGGCAGATAGAGTCAAGGACAAGATGGAACAAAAGGAAGAGAAAGAAGCCAAAGAAAAGGAGATTGAGTTGGAGGAAGAAGCTCCAACACCATACCTTGTTATATTAGAGGAGCCATTCTTAAAGGAACTAAAGGCAATCAATAGAAAATCCTTAGAAGGCATTCATTTGTTCAGTGGCAAGATGGATCCAGACCTCATCATGGATTGGATTAAAGGAATGGAGAACCATTTTGAATGTGATGGTGTCTTTGATGCTCAAAAGGTTAAAGTATCAAATTCAAGATTAAGAGGCTCTACCCTAACCTGGTGGAAATTTTTCCAAACCAAAAGAGAGAAGGAAGGAAAGAGCCCCATATTCACTTGGAAAGGAATGGTGGCTAAAATCAAGAAGGCTTATATTCCTGATGATTATGAGATACAGCTGCATAGGAGAAGGTAGAATCTTAGACAAAAGGAGATGGATGTACACTCCTACATTGAAGAATTTCAAAAACTATGCCTAAGGTCCAAGGTGGTGGAAGATGAAAGTATTATGTTGGCAAGATACTTGAATGGTCTTAAGTGGTCCATCCAAGAAGACATGAGTCTTGTCACTCCAAAAATAGTCCACCAATGTTATCAAATAGCTCTAAAGGTGGAAGAGAAAGGAAAGAGGAAGTAGGACCAGACCTCAAAGAATAGAGGAAGAGGTAGAGATGGTAGAGGACATAGGGGAAGCTATGGAGGTAGAAGCAATGATAGAAAACCCCAAGGTGAGTCCAAGATGACTCAACAAAGTGGAGAGACTAGTCAAAGAGCTAATTCAAGAAAAGGTATAGGATTTGGGGGAAGAGGTAGGTCACCAGGAGGAAGGGGACCATCTTATTTTTCTACTATGAAGTGTTACCACTATCAACAATTAGGGCATCTAGCCTATAGGTGTCCTGAAAAGGGATCAACATCACAAGGTGAAAAGAAAGTGGCATATGTACATGAAGATACCTCAAGTGTGAAGTCTCCTGATATGAAAATAGATTCAAAGAGTGGTGAGAATTTGATGGTGAAAAGGATCATAATTAGGGAACCAGTCAAGGAGGATCCCAAACAAAGGAGGTCACTCTTCAAGGTAAGGTGTAAAATTATGGGAAAAGTCTGAAAAGTTATCATAGACTTAGGGTCTACTAATAACATTATATTAGAAGAGGCCATAACTAAGCTCAAGATTCCCAAAATACCTCATAGCACTCATTACAAAGTCACTTGGTTAAACAAAGGACAGCATGTCTTGGTTAATGAACAAGCATGGATTGAGTTCACCATAGGAGGGTATAAAGACAAGCTTTTATGTGATGTTTTTCCAATGGATGCATGTCACCTATTACTAGGTAGGCCATGGTAGTTTGATAGAAATGCCATGCACAATGGTGAGCTCAACTCATACACTTTTATAAAGGATGGAGTGACTTATAAAATTCAATCACTACTTGAATCAGATAGTCAAGGAAGTGGGACTAATGTGTTGATGTTGAAAGGGAAAGAGTTCATGAAAACTCTTGAGAAAGAAGAAGGAGTGGGTTATGCCATTGTAGTAAAACCCAAGGAGGAAATAGAGACTAAGAAGGAGGACATACCTCATGAAGTGCAGAAAATTTTGAAGGAGTTCAAGGGTATCATATCAGATGGAGCACCTGCAACCCTGCCACCCAAGAGAGCAATCAGCCACCAAATAGATTTGATTTTGGGGGCATCATTGCCAAACAAAGCACCTTACAAGTTGACTCCTAAATAGAATAGGGAAGTTGCAAAACAAGTGCAAGAATTGATGGACCAAGGGTTGATAAGAAAGAGCATCAACCCATGTGTTGTGCCTACTATTTTAGCACCCAAGAAAGGAAGAACATGGAGATTGTGTATAGACTCCATAGCCATTAATAAGATTACAATCTGGTATAAGTTTCCCATACCTAAGATTGAAGACCTAATGGATTGCCTAGGAGGGGCTAGGTACTATACAAAGATAGACCTTAAAAGTGGTTATCATCAAATAAGGATAAAAGAGGGAGATGAGTGGAAGATAGCTTTCAAAACCACTGAAGGACTCTATGAATGGCTATTTATGCCATTTGGCCTCTCCAATGCCCTAAGCACAATCTTGAGGCTCATGAATGAGGTGTTGAAAGACTTCCTAGGTAAGTTTGTGGTAGTCTATTTAGATGACATTTTAATTTTTAGTATGACTAAAGAAGAACACTTAATGTATCTCAAGATTGTGTTATCCAAGTTGAAAGAGGAACACCTAACCATCAATCTAGACAAGTGTGATTTTATGAAGCAAGAACTAGTCTATTTAGGCTTTGTTCTATCTCAAGGAGATCTAAAGATGGATTAAACTAAGGTTGTAGCTATATTAAGTTGGCCAACTCCTAAGAATGCCAGTGAAGTGAGGAGTTTCCATGGCCTAGCTCAATACTATGGGAAGTTCATCAGGAACTTCAGTGGGATATGTGGTCCCATGATGGATACCATCAAGGGTAGATTGAAAACCAAATTTGTGTGGACACCTACAGCAAACAAGGGATTTGAGACATTGAAGAAAGAGGTAGCTACTAATCCTATTCTAAGGTTACCAACTTTTGATGAACCCTTTGTCATAGAGTGTGATGCTAGTAACATAGCAGTAGGAGGAGTTTTAAGTCAAAGCAATAGACTAGTAGCTTTCTTTAGTGAGAAGCTAAATGCAGCAAAAACAAAGTACTCTTCCTATGACTTAGAACTATATGCACTTGTTCAATCCCTTAGAAAATGGAGGCATTATCTTTTGCCCAAGGAATTTTTAGTGTTCACCAATAATCAAGCTTTGAGCTTTCTCAACTTCCAAGACAAGTTGAGTCATAGACATGTCAAATGGGTGGAGTACTTGCAGTCATATACCTTCACCATAAAACACAAAAAAGGACAACTCAATAAAGTAGCAAATGCCTTGAGTAGAAGACTACTCACTGTTCAAGAAATCCAAATGCAAAGCATAGGAATGGATAACTTCAAGGAGTTGTACCAAATAGATGAAGATTTTGTAGCAGCATACAAGGTGTGTCAAGATCATTTAAATCATTTTCATGGTTAATTTACAAAGTATACATTGCATAATGGACTACTCTTTAAAGGAGGCAAGTTGTGTGTTCCAAGAGGGTCCATGAGGGAGAACCTCATTCAAGAAAAACACAATGGGAGTTTGAGTGGCCATTTTGGCTTAAACAAGACCTTGGAATTGGTCCAAAGATACTACTATAAGCCTAAAATGTAGAGAGATGTCAGAACCTATGTAGAGAAATACATCATATGTCAAAGAGAAAAGGGCACTTCCACAAATGTAGGACTTTATCAGCCTCTCCCAATACCAAGCAAACCATGGGAATGTGTAAGTATGGATTTTGTGGTTGGATTACCTAGGAAAAAGAGTGCATTTGATTGCATCTATGTGGTAGTAGATAGATTCAGTAAAATGAGTCATTTTATTCCATGTAAATTCACTCATGATGCAAGTCATATTGCTTATTTGTTTTTCAAAGAGGTTGTGAGGATTCATGGCTTGCCAAGTAGCATTGTATCTGACAGGGATAGAAAATTTATGGGACACTTTTGGAGGTCCTTATGGCAAAGACTAGGTACCAATCTAGTATTTAGTTTAGCTTACAATCCTCAAACTGATGGTCAAACTAAGGTGGTCAATAGGACACTTGGTAATTTGTTGAGATGCTTAACCAAGGAATATGGTTTGATATGGGATTTAGTCATCCACCAAGCAAATTTTTCCTATAATTATAGCATTAATAGAACTACTGGCAAGAGTCCCTTTGAAATTATCTATGGAATACATCCTAGGGGTGTATATGAACTGATAAATTTAACCAATCAAGTACCTAACAATGGCTATACTAAATATTTTAGTCAATCAATGAAAGAAATACATGATCAAGTCAAATACGCCCTCACTGATAACACCAAGAAGTTGAAGGATAAAGTTGATCTTAATAGAAGAGAAGTGTAGTTTGGAGTAGGGGACTTGGTCATGGTCCACCTAAATAAAGCAAGGATGGAAAAAGGAGTTCCCACCAAGCTTCAGATGAGGAGAATTGGTCCATGTCCTATACTGGCTAAGTATGGATAGAATTCTTACAAAGTTGAGCTACCAGATGATCTAGCTATATCTCCAATATTCAATGTTGTCGACCTGGTCAAGTACAAGGGACCCCTTACTGAGATGGATTAGAATGTAGAGGAAGCTAAGAAAGAAGTCCAAGCAACAACTCTACCTCCTAAACTCAAGCTACAAGCAGAGAAGATATTAGACTCTTGGGTACACACCAAGACTAGGCATGGTACTTATAAAGAACATCTAATAAAGTGGTAGGAAAAACTAGAATCAGAGGCTACTTGGATCCCTAAGAATTAGTTCAAACTTTAGGGCATAGATCTTCACCTCTTTTCTCCAGAGGGGACATAGCTTTTCTATTGGGGAGTATGGTGCAGGGGCACCTGAACAACATAGGGCCCTCACCAATAGAAATTTTTTTGTGTCTTGATCCAAGAGAGCCTTTTAAATAAAATAAGGGTCTGAGGACCATCTTATGTAATGGAAATGTTAATTAGGGGTCTAAAGGTCTTAGAAATTCCTTATTTTGGCCTTTGAGGCTAATTAGACACCTCATATGGTGAAGTCCTATTAGACTTTCAAAGGTACATTTTAGGACATTTGAAGTCATTTTAAGTTGGAATCAAGCATCCAACACCTAGGATACAACTAAGAAGAGTCATAAGTCTTAAGAAGCCTAGAATTGGCTTAATTGGCAAAAATTTGGAAAAGTTTTAAAAGTTGCAAAGTGCAACTTTGCATTTTTGTAAATGTTGCTCGACAACATTCTGCTACCACCTCCTATAATGGTGGATTTGACTCTTAGCCTGATAGGAACCCTAAATGATGTAGCCAAAGACCTAGGAGACCATATTTAAACTTGGCAAACCCTAATATTGCCATGAGTGCATGAATTATGTATAGACAGTGTGCTCATGAAGCTAGTATGTATGTGAAGAAGAACCACAGTGAATGAATGGAAGCTTTTGTGTGCTAAATTTATTATTGTAACATGTTGGAATTGCATTTTTCTTTGTTTATAATAGTTTTGAATCACTAGTTTAGGTGTGTGTGAGTTTTTCTTTCCAAGTTTGTAAATATTCTAGTTTTTCCAGTTCACTGTCCTGAACCAGGCAGTTGGTATTGAGAGTCATGTAACTCACTATCCCATTGTAGAAATAGTATGGCATCTTGGGGATAGTGAGTGTACTCTATGTACTTATTTTTTGCAGGAGGAAGGTCCCTCAAAAGCCATGGAAGAATTTTTAAACTCTTTCCCTAGGTGAGCCAGTGCATGCTCGATTAGGAAAGAGTGAAGTTGCAGAGGTTATAAAACACAGGGTTGTGAAGATAAAGATGAAAGAAAGTATGGAGTAGATAGAGGGATGAATGAAGATCCCTTGGAAAGAAGGAGAAGTTCTTATCAATCTCAAAAGGCATCTAACCAAGTTGAGAAGTAGACAAGCCTAGGAAAGGCCTAGAAACCCTCAAAAACCCTCATATTGTGTGGAGGTACAGTACGGCCATTTGGAGACCCAAAACCTAGAAAATCTCTAATATCTATTTAAAAAATTGGAAGTCTCTGAAGGAATTTTGTGATGGTTAATGTATAAAATTAGAGTATTACCTTGATTTCTTGGAGCAAGAGGGCTAATTGGGGCACTTTTCTAGTAGCCATGTTTTGGTGCAAAACTTTGGAATCGGTAAGGAAGATCAATGATTTGGGCTATCTTAGCCATTGGAAGGAGTGTGTTGAGAGGTCTTGAAGCATCTCCATGACCCTACAAGAAGTGTGTAGAGATTTTCAAAGTTAGACCTTAGAAGAACTAAGGAACCTAGAGTGTTCTTCATCAAGGATGAGAACCTAGAAGTTGACAAAAGATAGGTTTTGCTCAAGATAGAAGAGTGGGGTTTTAGATTAGGGGATCTCAAGAATAGAGGATGTCCTATAGATCCAATTGGTGTTCTTGGAAGACACCTTAGGTCTCAGTGGAAGACTAGGAGCATGAACTATTGATTAGTTCATCCCCTCTCCCTATCAGTCTATAATCCAATCAGTTTTCTTTCCTACTTGAGAAACTAAGGCTTTTTCTTCCTTAACTTATGTTTCAGGATTTTCTTCTTTTATTGCTATAAATCCTATATCATCATTATTAGTATCACTTTCACTTAAATATTTCTCCAAACTAGCTTCAAGTTCTTCATTATTAGCATAATAACATTCTTTAGATCTTCTAGGCTTCAAGTTGTTTCTATACTTCTTAACTCTCTTAGGACATTTAGATGAAAAATGACCAAATTCTTGACAATTCCAACATTTAAAAAATTTCTTACCATCTGGTTCTCTTTTCACAAGCAAGGCAATACCTTCTTCAATATTCATGTCTTGTTCATTTCTAGATATGTTGTTGCTAGCATAATCTCTACTTACACTAATGCTTCTTGATAAAGTAGGGAAAACATTAAGTGCATTGAATGTTGTCTCCATTCTAGGTAAGTCTCTTGATAGTCTCAAGTTCATCTCTACTACTTCCAAGAAGAGTTTCTCTGGTAAATTTCATAGTACAAGGTATAACTTGTTCAATCATCTATGTTGTCTAATTAAATGTAGGAGTCAATGTCCTCAGAATTTTCCACCTCACTTCATTCTCTGTCTTGGTTCCTCCACAAGATTTTATACTTGCAACAATCTCTAACATTCTACCAATATAGCTTCTAACAGATTCATCTTCCATCATTCTTATATCTTCAAATGCACATATCCAATTATGTAATCTGACTTTCTTTGCATGTTCATCACCTTCAAAAGTAGATTGTAAAGCTAACCAAATTTCATGAGATGTTTTTAGATATTTTACCTAATTGTACTCATTTTCCAAAAGGGCTGACAAAAGTGCTTCTCTGGAAATTATGTTACACATGAATAGATTTCTTTCCTCATTAGTACAGTATTCAGTCTTGTCCTCAACAATGATAGTCTTCTGATTCTTTGTGATTAACCAATAACTTGTTCCTAAACAAAGTAAATGTATCTTCATCATTTCTTTCCAGCTGTCAAAATTTACACCATCAAACTTAGGGCTTTCTTTCCTGAAATGACTCATCGTGGATCTCCTTAAGTTGTTAAATTTTTCCTTCAAGGACATGTTGCTCTGATACCAATTTTTAGAAAGTAAAGTCCACCAAGATAACTAGGGGGGGTGAATCGGTTATCAGATAAATACAACTTTTATCAACTTCAATATATTTTAACCATGTAAACAATGTAATCAAAAACCATAGAAAGATAAACATACACAATAACACAAGATATGTTGACTAGGGAACCTCTTGATCAAAGAGTAAACCTCGGTGAGAATGATGCCCACAAAAGATGCACTAATATGAAAATTCCTTATGAGAGGATGGACTCTGTTAGGATTCTTATGAAATACAGTCAATACATATGAGTCCATGTTAGGAGACTTTGAATCCCTGCTAAAAGATTCTAACTCTGTTAGGAGTTATGGAAGATAGAAAGACCCACTGCCCAAATAGCTTCAAGTGTAAGATCACTGAACACATTGTCCAGATGATCTTTGTATTACTCAAGAGAATAATACCAAAAGAATAATGATCTCAACAATTCAATACTCCTTTGACTATGCCAAACCGCACCAACTCCTTCATCAGATCTCAATACCAAATCTCTATACTTTGCATATCCTCTTCCAAGAAGTATTACACAATTCTACAATTCACTTTCACAAAATACCATACACTTACATTTTACAATAAGGAAAATATTCCTTCCTATATACCACACTCAAGTAATTACAAATGAGTCGGCATACAAATTACAAAATAAAATCTTCAACGTGTTACATAAAAATTACACAAAATTGTCACCTTCCAATTAAGATAATTTTTCACTCATGCAACCTCAAACCTTGCACTCACATCCATGTCACTAACAATATATCTTCAACTACCTCATAACTTTGCATGATCAGATTCAATCCCAATTAGGAGATGTCATCTGATTTCCACAAACTGCTACTCAGGAACACTGCCTGAATACTACTTCCACTAATTTCCTCATAACTATCATGAATAAATGAATTTATGTGTGTGCTCTTGACCATGATCTTATAGAACATCATAGAGTAATTCCTTAACTCCACATAGCTTCATCTTCAATATCCCATGTGCGCTAACTCAAATTATGTCTGCTTCTCTACTAATCTTTAGTAGATCACTATGTTGACATCAATGACAATCACAGTCATGAATGCAACAACAAGTTCTATAGAATGGCTGTGAATACTCCCCCATAGGATATATTCAACATTCATTCCTAACATTCTGGGCATTTATCTTTATTTCTCCTATCTGTGTATTTTCTCCTTTGAGAGTATCTTCAACTTTGTATCTTGCATCCTTTTCATGTTGAATATCCTTAATCATCAGAAGATTAATTTATTCTTTTTCCTACTCCAGCTTCTTTACTTGGTCTGATGTATCATCATATGAATCATCCTTGATCTTTTCCATAAGTTCTTATCTTTGATTTCTTGAAAGTTTAAGCAGTTCCTTTAGTTTCCTGATAAAACCTTCTCCTCTTCTTAATTTAAATTTCAATTCGCCATTCTCAACCTTTTCTTTATCTAGGTCATCAAGTGTTGCTTCAAATTTTTCTTGCAAACTTTTTGAATCCATTCTGATCTCCCTTAAGCTGTTAGACTTTCTCTCCAAGGGCCTGTTGGTTCCTTAAACTGGACTTTATGCTTTTGGTATTAACCAATACATATATAGTTTTTAAGGAGGGGTTAGATCCAAATATGAGTTCTAAGAAGACTAGACCAACTATAGAGACAAGACTTCCCTCTACACTTCTAGGTCTACAAAACCAAGGAGGGTACTCCTAATCTAGTAAAACAAACCTTACTTCAACAATCATAAGCTGGATTTTAAAACAACAGATAGATGGTAAGAAAATAATAAATGATAACCACTCATTTATTGATTCTCCATTACCATTAGATGGGACAGAATATGTAGGTCACAATACTTCAAAAGTTTTGAAAGATTTATATCAATTATTTTAGGAATATAAAAAAACTCCATTAGGCACTCATTTATACAGAATAGGCTCATCCCTAGCTAATGCCTTATCCATTCGGCAATATCTTACTGCAAAGTGAAACATAGAAAATATTGAACTTTAATGATTTATATTCTTAGAAAATACTACCATCTTGTGATGCTTTTAATCAGAAAACTCTTGAGTCCACACTACTTATTGATATCCTTATGCAAACTTCAAATAATTAGTGTTGTATCTAAAGCTTATTTAATTTGATCTTTAGATCAAAGCTGAAGAATAGCAACACATACACAAAGATCATCCATGCAATGAATCTAACAACTCATAACTCAAACAAAGAACACACATAGGAGAGATGTAAACCCTGCATTTCATTTGTTGAATCATTTTCCATGTATACACAATGCCTTTCAATATAAGCTAGTTCAATACTAGCAAAAACTAGTAACATTTGCTCATTGCATAAACAATCTGACCTAATACAGTCTGATGTACCCTAGACTGAGAGAAAAGTCATCAGTTGGTGTTATGAAACTAACCAGAAGACTAAACCTACATCTCCTACCCAGCCCATAGAGCACTTGGGACCAACTCTGAGAAAAATACAAAGATTTTGGAACCCTTACAATTATCAAAAAACCAACATATATCCCTTAGGAAAAGAAACCTAAAAGATATTTCCATCATGACATATTTCTCTTTCCAGAACAATACAATTTTATAAATAACTTCTTCCCTCCAAAACTGACTTCGAAATCAAAATCCCTTACTACTCTTTCCTACTTGACCAAATCTGATTTTTATCACCACCATTGAATCCATCATTTCCCACCATTTCCAATGGTATATTACAATTGTATATTTAGGCAAAAAATGAATCTACAGATCGAAATGTGTTTCCATCTTCATGAATAATGCAATGTTTTAAAATTTTTGAATTTCTCTATAGTCTGACTATATCATTCATTTTAAATCTTTGCACAGACCTTTGAATTCTAAGGTGGGGCCTATGTGCCACATGGCACTATCTGATTGGGTCGATCAACCACCTCATCACCTAGCTGACCACCACATCATTACCTATGCCACTTATCACTCTCTGATTCATCACTGCTTCAAACTAAAACTCCCCTACCATGTCACCACCTTGCCATGTGTCACATTGTCATGATCCCACAAAGATAATGATCAAGCACCTTTCTCATTGCACCTTTATTCCAACTTTTGATCTCTGGTGTGCATCTTGAGACATCTGAGTAGTTCATCTCATCACTCTATCATCATCCTTCGCCACATGTCACTACCTTGTTTGCTGCAATTTTTACTTGGCACTAGACTACAACTCCATCACCACATCACTATCTTGACAAATGGCAGCCTGTCATGATCCCACAAAGGCTAACATCTGAGCATCTTCCCTTCACAAATTAGTGACCACCATTGGATCCAGCACATATCTCAATACACAAAACTAGCATTTCAACATTGTGTTAAAATTTCTTTACCTTGCCATGGGACCCGCTGTGCCAAGTTGTCATCCACATCATCACCAACTTGTCACCAACTGGACACCTCAATTTCCTTGCTTGCGTGGACTGGCCTCTGTCTATGTGTCCTCATTTGGACCCTAACATATTGTGTTTTCTTCCTTATAAATATCTCATTTTCCTTCTACACGAGCAATGTGGGATAATCTTACTTTTGAATATAATACTTACCTTTCAAAATTTACCCTCATGACACGAGCCCAACTGGTCAGACCCACTCACATTTGAGAGGTCCCACTCCCTCTTCCTTTCTTCTCTTTACTCTCTACCCAAGTGCACTTTCTTTTAAACATTACTTATGCATTGCTTTTGGTAAATGTGGGATAATGCTAACACACAGCCACCCAACTTTTCCTTTACCTCTGGTCGCTCCCTCATACATGATCCTACAAACATTTTCCATTGTTCTCTGGCACTTGCAAGATCCACCATGGTTTGCATGCCTTGGAGGCCTACGCACACTCCCTATGTTCATCTTGATTATCCTCGTCCATGTCCATACTACCATTTTCACCTAAAACTAAAAGTGATGGATTTTGGAGCAATCATTGCAATGTTGCAGTGACAACTCTTAATCCTTCTAATATTTCATACACTAGTTTTCCTTGTGAACACTTAGCTATTGCTAGAGTATTCTCCAGCTCTCTTCTAATTTCACACTTATCAGATTCAACCACACCATCCTCTATAGAATGTGCATCAACCTTGATAGAGTTGATGACTATTTCTCCCTCGTAAAGTCCATAAGGTTGTTCTGAAGGAATATCCACAAAAACCCATATAGCAGAAGTTTCTCCAGGCAGCAAGCTAATCTGTGCATTGGGTAAATTCATGGGTACAAGTGCATTAGGTAAACCAAGAATTGGAACCACACACCTCAATGTCAAGCATCTTCCAACTTCTAGCCTATCACCAGAACTGGAACACAAGTCTATACAATGAACTTGAACATGCCCAGCAACACCACCACTAGCCCATGAAACTTTTGGATGCAAGGCAATCTGTGCACTTTCCCTATCATTCCTTGTGCATGCATTTCTTCTTGGTATGTTGTGTGGGAAGCATCAATGGTGCATGCAACCTTCTAATGGTGCATACACACAGTAGTTCCATACTTGACTTTTGGTGCACACAATCATTTGTAGTGTCCTCACCCCTTTGTTTATCCCTTGTGGCTTTCATACATTTGGTGAGTATGGGGAAATCCCAGTTGTTCACATTTTCTTTCTCCATTTGGTACACACAATATTAAAAAACATGAATGCAACCCATGTTATGTGTGTTTCAAAAAATGCACATAGAACATGTTTCATTGTATGTGCCTAGCTAAAATTGTGCCCAGTCCATGCTAAAACACTTGCATCCCTTTGTATTTTGGTATGTAGGGAGATAAGGAAACATGCACATGTTTTCTGAAAGGTGTGTCTAGCTTTCTTCTGGCATGGTGCATGCAGCACCCTTTGAGATATGCATAACATTTGCATGGTGCATTAAATCTCTATTTATGTGCCTAATATTGTAACAAAAGGTGTGTAGGGGAAGGCTTTGTTGGCTTATGAGTATTGCATATGTATTTGAAAATGAGGGAGCATTTATCAACATAAAGGGAAAGTATATGATGTTGGAGATTTGCCAACAAGCTAGTGTTGACTGTATATTTGTCATTGATGACAACATATGGTAAGTAGCATGTGTGGAAGACTTATGCAATAAGCTTTGAGTATATGTAGCATGGACATGTTATTAGCATGATATCATGGATGTAGAGGTTAATTGTTAGTATAGACAGTTATGTAGCAACTTGTGTCAGCAGTGTTCCTGACAGAGTTACAGGCAGTGTTCTATGAGTGATTGTTCATACAGTTATCATGGAGCCTTGCATGTTTGGATATGTGATGGAGACATATTAGTGTTGTTACATTCATGGACATAGAGTCTGATGTGTAATAGAAGTGAAGTTATGTAGTCGCTATTCACCAGTTGTAGTTTCATGTGTTCATCCAGAAGAGCCGACAAAGATTATATTGGTATAGGAGTTATGCCTATCATTTCAGTATGCATACTTGGATTAGTGATTGGAGAAGAGTTAAGAATGTTTGGTTAAGAGTGCATGATGTAATTCAGCTTGAGGAAAAAGTATCAATTAATTTGGTAGAGTCGATAGTGTGTAGCGTGCATCTACACTTATTGATTTGGATAGGTCCCAGTTTGTGTTGCATGCTTAGTAGAGCCGACTGAGATGTTATTGGAGAGTTTTATTGTTTCTCTAATATTTCAAGGTGATTCTAATAGGCCCACTTGATTATAACATTTAGAGGAAAGAAACTTATAGCTGGTCATTTGTGATTGCTAGCAGTATGGCATGGAGATGAAAGATTAGAATAGAGCAGAGAGTGTGAAGTATTGTGTCATCAAGAAGAGGTTTATGTGATAGAGAAGACAGAGTGTTCTATTCATTGGAACTAATCAAGATAGCAGGTCTACCTCACAATTCACCAAGATCTGAATATAGTGTATATTTGTTATTCAGAAGGTTGCAGCCTTCACCCCTTTGAGAAGTGAGCTCTCGCATAGTGTGTCCTCACCCCTAACAAGGTCAATCATAAAAGACTCCTAACAAGGTCTGACCTTTGACCAGGTCACTGTACTTATTACATTGTAAAGATCAACTCCTAACAGGATTGTAAGATCTTCTAACAAGGATCATTATACACTAGTGCAGTTTATTAGTGGGTGTCAATTCCCACCAAGGTTTTAACCTATTTGGGTTTCCCCATAACCAAAATATTGGTGTTGTGTTGAAGTGTTCTTTCATTGTTTTTATGCTTAAAGTTTAAGTATACTTAATTGGATAAAGAATTTAAACTTGTAGATAACTGATTCACCCCCCCCCCCCCCTCTCAGTTATCTCTTGGGACTATTCCTAACAATTGGTATCAGAGCCAAGTGCCTCGGAGAGAAATTTTAATAGCTTGAGGTTGATCAGATGCATTCTTTAGAAAAGATAGTCCTAAGTTTGATGGAGAGAACTATCTTGATTGGAACAACAAAATGGTGACACATTTGCAGTGCATTCCTTTTGAAGTGTTTGAAGTGGCTATCAAAGAAGTTAAGATCCCCTCTCTAGCAGATCTTGCAAAGGAAGAAGCTATTGGCAAGCAAAAGGATTTGTTCCATCAGAATGAAATAGCCAAAGAAGCCCTTATCAGTGCCTTATCTGATAGTGAGTTTTTAGAGATAAAGAAAGTAGACACAACTTACAAGATATGGAAGCACCTAGAAGACATGTTTGAAGGAGATACACAAGAAAATAATGCACATAGAAATACATGGAAGAAAAGATACAATGCATTAGAGATACTACCTAAAGAAGACATCAGAGCTTACAACCAAAGGATTAATGAAGCAGTTGCTAGAATCAGGAACAATGGTGGAGAGATCTCAGAGGAAGACATTATGGATAAGTTGATGACTACTCTAATAGCAGAGTATGAAAACAAGATCAACATCCTTGATGAGACCATGCAGATTACAAAAGATTTCAAGAGAGAGACCTTAATCACAAAAATTTCAGCTTTTGAGATTTCAAGATTGAAGATAGAGCCTAAAAGTGAGACAAGCTTCAAAGAATCAATCCATGGTAAGAAATCTTTAAACACTTCTGATAATTTTGATGATGAAGATGAAGATAAAGAGATAGATGATATTATTTCTTTGATTTCTAAGAAAGAAAGAAAAGGAAAAGGAAAGTATGAAGGTCAGTTACCTTTCAAATATTTCTCATGTAATAAGATTGGTCACTTTGCATCTAAGTGTCCTACAAGAGTTAAGAAATTCAGAACTAACTACAAGCCTAAGTATACAAAAGAATGTTACTATCCTGGTGATGGAGTTTCTGATGATGATTCAGTTGAAGATGAAATTGGATTCATTTTTATTATGGAGAAGATGTTTGATGAGATGGATCGTGAAGATGAGAAAAAGGAACAAGAGCTAGCATTGATTTCACAAGCAGACATAAGGATAGATTGGATTATAGATAGCGGTTGTTCATATCACATGACAGGTGATAAAGATATATTTGTTCATCTAGACAAATACAAAGGTGGCATGGTTAGATTTGGATATAACACTCCTAAACCTATCATTGGAAAAGGAGCTATCACATTGGATGGAAAGAACAACATTGATGATGTTCTTTATGTAGATGGTTTGTAGCACAACCTTCTTAGTATTGGCCAGTTGCTTGAAAAATGTTATCAGTTGGAGTTCAAAGACAACAAGTGCATCATTAACAAAAAGGATGGTGTAATGATTGCATCAGGTTCAAAGACTAAAGGTAATGTTTTTCAGCTTAATTCAGAAGCAAGTTATTTTTTGCTAAAGTAGATGACAGTTGGCTATGGCATAAAAGACTATGTCATATCAATTTTGATAACATAGTAAAGATAAGCAATGTAAAGGTAGTAAGAGATCTACCTAGCATAGAAAAGCTAGTTGATACTATTTGCAAGGAATGTGTGATGGGAAAGCATGTGAGGAATTCATTTAGAAGCAAGCATAATTAAATAGAGAACAAGTTGGTTCTGATTCATACAGACCTATGTGGACCAACTCAAACAAGATCATACTATGGTGAAAGGTATTTCATTTTGTTTGTTGATGATTATTCTAGAATGATGTGGGTTGCATTCTTGAAAGATAAGTCAGAAGCATTTGAGAAGTTCAAAATATTCAAAGCTAAGGTTGAGAATGAATCTGGACTAAAGATAAAGTGTCTAAGATGGGATAGAGGAGGAGAATTCCCCTCTGACATATTCTATGAGTACTATGAAGAACATGGCATAAAGAGACAGTTGAGTCCACCTAGAACCCCTCAGTAGAATGGAATTGTAGAGAGAAGGAATAGGATCATCCTTGATATAGTGCGCACCATCATGATTATGTTGGCAAGTTGTCTATACTAAGATATATGACTAGATATAGTGTTTTCATTATGGAAACAAAGTCATATAGCAGTTTGGAGTCAGCGCACTAAGTGTTGAAGATTGGAAAGCATACAGAGCACCAGAGACTCAGAGCATCAGCGCATGTGTGTACAGATGAATTAAGGTATGCACCCTAGAATTTAAGGTTGTTAGACTATACTTATTCTTATTCTAAGAGCACATAAGTAGATATGCAAAGATGTGAAAGTTACATTCAGTTAAAGTTAAATAGCCAGTGTGTGTCAGCATAGAGCCGACAGTGACTATTTTGGTTTGTGATTATAAATTAATGTTGTAGAGGCTATGCACCCATTGTATTTAGGTTTCCAACATATGTACATGTATAATTTTAAGTATGCTTAAGCCAATTCATTTGGAAGCATTATTTGTAATTAGTTATCAAGCCGAACTAATTGTATATGTGGTATGAGTGCATAAATATAAGGTGTGCCCATTATATTCAGTATGGAAGTTGCAAGAGAGTTGTGATAAGTAGAGTAGAGGTATGCGAAGTGAACATAAGATGTATTAGAGCTTTGCTAGAGGTCAAAGTATTAGCACACCAAAGGAATTGATCTGACAAGTACTGTCATAGTGATAGTTCACCTGCAAATATAGTGTGTATCTGATTTAGAAGGTTGTAGCCTTCATCATTTGAGCAGTGAGCTCTAGGACATTGAGTCCACTCCCCTAACAGGGATCATTGTAAAAGACTCCTAATAGGGTCTGACCCTTAACAAGTTCTATTGTACTAAAAGCATTGTAAAGCTACTCCTAATAGGGTAAAGGATCTTCTAACAAGGATCACAAAACACTAGTGTAGATTATTAGTGGGTATCAAGTCCCACTGGGGTTTTTACCTATTTGGGTTTCCCCATAACCATATTGGTGTCATGTGTTGATTTCATGTTTCATGTTTATGTGAATGTTTAATTTAGTACTTAAGCATTTATAATTCAGTATTCAGATTAAAGTGAAAAGTTAAAATACAGTGAACATTGATTCACCCCCCCCCCCCACCCTCTCAGTGTTCCCATTCCTAAAAATTGGTATCAAAGCTCTGGTCCTTAGCAAAGAAGTTTAACCACTTGAGGAGATCATGGACAAAGCAAATATGAAACATTTGAAGAAGAATCTTGAAGCAGCTCTTGAAGACCTAGACAATTCAGAAAGAGAAATTGAAGAACTGAAGGAAAAAGTCAGTGATGCTCAATTAGTTATCAAAAGACTAAGAAAAGATTTGAAAGGATGCTCTAATAGTGAACTTGAAGAAAAATTCAAGAATTTGAGTGAAGAAAATGCATCCTTGTTAAGTCAGCTTGAAGAATTAGATGACAAACTTATGAACAATCAAGATGTCTACAATGAAAAAGTCAAGGAGAACCTTCAACTAAATGAAGAACTAAGGGAAGATAACTTAGAAATCTTGGAGCTAAATAATATCAAAGAGAGCTTAGAATCTGAATTGAAGAAGTCAAAGGATCATATTGACAAATTACACACCAGTGTTGAATTGGTAGAATCACAGCTGTATGCAAGAAGAATCAAAGGAGACACTAGCTGTATTGGATACAATGAAGCACAGAATCAGATTGACAATATGTGAGAAAGAAAGGATTCACAAAAGAACTCTACTGATACTAAGAAGATTGAAGATCAAACCAAAGACAATAGTGATCCTCTTAAGAATGAGTGCAAGCCTATAGAACACACCTGTTTTGCATGTAACAAGCATGCACACATTGCAAGGAATTGTACAAAGGTAAAACCTTTCAATGGTTACTGTTATACATGTAATAGATTTGGTCATAGAGCAATAAATTGCAAGACTAGTAAGAAGAAAAAGATTCAGCATGATCAAAGAAATTAGAATCAGACCAATCCAAGTTCTCAGAATGTTACATGTCAGATATGTAATAATAATGGTCACTCAGCCAGAACATGTAGAATGGTGACTCATGTCAATGCACCAAGGAATAATAGACCTCCAGTGATTTTTCACACCTGTAACAAAGCTAGACATATCTCAAAGTTTTTTAGATCAAGGATGCAAGGTTAGGAAAGCCCTAAAAAGGCTGAAGAACCAGTTTTGGATCCTGAAGTAGAAGTCAAGTTTGTAAAAGCCTCAAAGGATGCAAGCTTGATTTGGTCAGAAGGAAAGAAGGACAATGTTTTTGAGAATGTATTGGATGCATTCCAAGTGGACGCACCCTCTACATCTGCATAAATGGCCCTCAGGGTCATAGGGGGAGATAATTTAGCTCTAGACCCCTACGTGGCTGGTATACTCATCCTCAAAGTATGCACCTTTGGACTTAAGCTATTAGAGTGTATAGTAACCTTTGTGCAAGAGCACACATGTTGATTGTTAGTGGAACTCAAGTTTGAAAATTTAAAGTGACAACCTAGTTTACGTGAGTTGCATTAATGGCAAATTTCTTACTTTAAGTACACAAAAAGTTGTTTGTTCACTCATTGCATTCATACTCAGATTTATTGGAGAGAAGATTGAGCCTTAGAAGTTATTGTGAATATTTGGAGATTGAATTATCAGTGTTTTCAATTCATTTGATCCCTTGCAAGAAACCCTAGCTCATTGCGCTGATTCGGAAGCTATCATAACATCTCAGAGATCATTTGGAAAGTAAATATCAAGTAAGTCATGGCCACTCCTATTGTTTTTGATGTTGCTGAGAAGAAGAGGTATGTTTTCAAGAGGCACCCATTTAAATCAACCCTAGATGATTTAGAGGGAGCATTTTCCCACACGCCGATGGGCATCATGCATGTAGAAGACATAAGGGCTTACATCTATTGTAAGAAGGAACATGTTGGACTGGATAGGTTAAGGGTGCACATGGACTCAATGTTGAAACCTGAAAAAATGTTCATGGATGAATACACAAAATGGAATGATCACCCCATTATTGAATATGCCACGGCATATGAATTCTATGAAACTGAATGGATAAAGATATTGTTGAGAAGAATCCATGATGACTTGTTTTGGATTGGAGATGTACCAATCAGAATAACAAGAGACCTAATTCATGAAATGATAGGCCTTTCTAAGACAAGCACCATCCTTCTTGTGGGTAAGGATGTCAGGAAAATGGTGGACCAAGTGTGTAAATCTAGAAGTGACAAGCACAGCATGACCATTGAGCCTATAGAGCAACCAGACATCAAGTTGATATCAATGATGGGTTACAGATTTCATCATACCAGTAGGGTGAATAGTATGTCTGCAGGCACTATTCTAGCAGCCATCCATCTTGTGCAAGAAGATGGAGATTTAAACTTGTGTGAGATCTTTCATGCATAATTGATAGACAATATCAAAGCTATCAAACATGATAAGACTAAGGTATTTAGGTTTGGGTCCCTAATCATCTATATGTACCTTCATATAGTTGGTAAAGTTTCAGACTTGTATCTAGACAAGTCCATTCCTACCATGCCATAGATATCAAACAAGGCATCCACAGAAAGCACACTAAGAGATTACATCACTTTGGAATTGAAGACCTTCAGAGAAAGAATGTAGATGAGGTACAGGATTCCTGAGAGTATTGTGGAGAAGTATAAGGATACAATATGCTTCATCGTGGAGATTGATACTACATGTATGGAAGGTGTGGAACCTAGAACTAAGTGGATTCATCCACTTGTGTATGAGGTTGAAGAAAAAGTTCTTGAAGCTTATGCACAGGTACTACTATCAGCCCCTAAGGATGACAATGAACCTAGGTGGGGAACCTATGAAGAGAAGACTAGAGAAGTTGATGCTAAGTTGAACAATGCTACAACAAAAAGAAAGGTTGCAAAGGTCACATTAGAGATCCTAAGAATACAGGGTGTATCACAAGCAGACCCTGATAAAGCAAGGGATGAGAAGATTGCCCTAGAATTGAAGAGCACAGCAAAAGAACAAGAAGATCCCAAGATCAAAAACATAAAATTTGAGAAAGATGACAGTCAGAAGGATAAAGAAGATAGTACTCCTTCTACGCACAAAGATACTCCTCCGGAGTATAAGCCTTTATTCAAAAGGAAGAAAGAATCTAGCACTAGTCATCCATCCTCACAAGTATTAAGGAGAAAGAAAAACACTCAAGTACCTCCTCAGGCAAGATTCAGACCTAGCCTCAAAGTTCTAAATGCAAGAATTATTGATGAGGGCAAAATTGATCAAGTAGGAAAGTTCTATGAATCTTACAATGAGATTGACAAATCAAAAATTCATAGTATGATTGTCAAACATTTGATCAAGTTCAAGAAAATAGTCCTTGAATTGAAAATAGAAATTCCAGATAAAGTATGGGATATTTTGGAAAATTTGAAGAGACAAGAAAATGAAGAAGATCAAAGAATAAGAGAAAAAGTATTAGAAGATAATATGCCTGTATGTTCTAAAGAAGTGGAACTGATATTGAATTTGGTAAAGCCACACTTAAGGACTAAAATGAGAACCCTTCATATCATGAATAAAGATTATGAGTTGATTACAAAGCAAATAGAAAAAGCATTTGAGAAGGTATTGATAGAACAATAGATCAAACCACCTTCTGCACCCATCACTCATGCACCCATCAAGGAAGATAAAGTGGTAGAGTCCACTAATGTACCAATGATAGGTCCTCAAGACTTAGCACCCATAGAAGAAACTCAAAAAGAAGTAGATCAGTCTGCGCTCATGATAGAATCACCCAAAGATAGAACAATTATCATAGATAATGTGGAAATAGCCATGGTGGCTACTGATAAAGAGTTGGATAAGCACTAAGGAAGCAGAAATCCTATGCAGCAATATCCCTCCCACTCAGCAAGAAGAAGTAATCATAGAAGATATATCTGATGAAGGAGTAGAAGTAGAAAAGAAAGATGAATCTTTTGTTGACTTGCTCAAGGTGAAGCAAGAGGTGATGGATAGCACTCCCATCACTCCCTCCTCAACATTGTTGTCAAGTTTCACACCTGACACTAGTAGTTTGGACTCCTGGAAGGAAGAAGACCTGATTAAGTTCAGCATCCTAGCTATGGAGAAGGCCAAGGAGAAGCAAGTAATGAGGAATCCTCTCCTGGTAGAATCAGTAAATATTTTGAACAGTTTGCTACCATAAGATAAGAAGATGGTAAATGTACATTCAGTTGATGATGTGATCACAGTCATCTCTCAGTTCAATGTCAATTTTTCAAGCCTAGGAGAATCTATGGCCATAGTAGCAGAGGAGAAGTACTTAAAGAAGAGACTCAATGAACTAATGGGAAATTTTTCACTAGACTTGACCTCTCTTAAGTCTAGTCAGGCATCTCTAAAGGAATTTGCAAATCAAGGAAGGAAAGTCATTGCAAAATCCATGGATCAGGATAAGTTCACTGATGCCCATCTTAAAAAGATCAAAGTGTAATACCCCAAAAATGGGCTATAAGTTCATTAATCTCCTACATCTTCAATTCAAATGAAATCAACATCAAAGTCCTAATCTAAGGCACATCTAAACATCATCAAATCATAATTGATTATCTTAAATTCTACATCAGGGAATATTCCTAGTAATATTCCTAATCATCATAATTATCTTTAATTTTATAATTATTTGGCAATAAATCATATTTATCCTAAAATTTGATTAATTAAATATTTTGCATATTTAATTAATTAGATTTAATATTTGCCACTTAATTAGTTAATTAAATTTAATTATATCTATTATTAATTGTATTATTTAATTTTGACAATAAATCAAAATTCCTATGAATAATTGATTAAATTCTTATTTAATTAATTAAAGCATGTTGTCATTATTTAATAATATAATTTTTAATAAAAGTTTGGTAAAATAGTTAATTAACCCATAAATTAATTATTTTATTTCAAAAAGTAGTTAAGTTGAGAATAAATCACTTTATTTATTTATTAAATCATAATTATCCATGTGCACATTCAAGGACCAGTTAAACTCAAAATTAGAAAATCAATGCAAGTTGTTAGCTTTTTGAAACTCAACATCTTTTCGAGTTTTAAAGTTGATCTAAACTTCTAATTCAAGTTGAACTGTGCTTTTGCATGATTTTTGTGACTTAATTATCCTTTATTTAAAAATAACTCAAAAATCAAGTTGAGTTATTTGAGTGATTTATGGCTTTTTCTCATGCACCTCCAAAGCCTTGGATTTCTATAAAAACAAGCCTCAGCTCATCTCAAAGCATCTCATATTTTGCACAATCACGTTGGAGAATTGGAATTGAAGAATCAAAGCTTATTGCGAATCAAGGCTATTGTGAGATCAATTTGTTTTTTTTTACATTCATTTAGATTCTTTTTCATATCATTGTTAGATCATTTTAGCATATCAATTTCCATATTAGCATAGATTCATATCAATTTTTATCATTCTTATTGCATAGAAAATTCAAAAATATAGATTAATTGCATTCAAATCCTTCGTTTAGGTGTCGTCTAGGTCACTGATCTCGATTCCAATCTGAGAACATTAATCTCGCACCTACTAGAAGGTAGTAAATCGCTTGGTTAAATTAGATTTCAATTTTGCATGATTTTGATTATAGCTAGCCTCTAATGTTTTACTGAAGTGTTGTGTTTATAGATCAGATACAATTTTCACACACACATTTCTGGCGCCCACCGTGGGGCCACCCACCTTTGCATGCTAGTTTTGATTTTTTTGGGAGCTAAAACCCCAAAGTTTCAAAGATTTAATTTTATCTCCCAAACGTCTTGGATTTTTGGTCTAAAATTTTTTTTCAGATTGGTGACATGTCAAGGAAGCTACAGTAAAAAATTTAGAATTTTTTGAGATGTTTTGAATTTTTAATAATTTTTTCTTGAAATTTTGGAAAAAATTAATATCTGATGCAAATCAGCATATTTTTTGGAAATTTTTATATTTTTTGAAATCTCTTTAAATTTTACAGGGGGTCCATTCTTTGTGTTTTAAATTTGGACATGATATCATAGCTCAAATAGTCAATTTACAAAAACTGGTCTGTTTTGATAAAATGGGTCTCTAGGGCACAAATGAAGAGATTTTTCTAAAATTTTTGCATTTTTGAAAATATCTCTATTTTTTAGTAGGGGTCTCTATTCTGAATTTCTATTTTTGTGGCAAAAATCATATCAAAAAAATTAGATCTTGTTGACTAGGTCAAATGCAGTGCAAAAAAATTAAAATTTTGTGATGGGTATGCACTTATTTTTCATATGATTCAATGAATGATATGAGTTGTCATTTGGGTTAATTTATAGTTATTATTACTGATAATAATTGATTTTTAGAGCTAACCCTATGGTTTTTATAAGTTGAATATATTTTGCATATCTTGTTTGCTTGTTTGCTTGTTGGAGAGTTCGTCACTTGCTTGCATAGTAAAGCTCAACAAAAATTGATAAAAATCAGGTAAAATCTACTAAGCGCGTTGCAAGGATCCAAGGTATTCTCCTTCATCTATTAACATTTCAATTTGGACTTAAAATAAATCTCTTATGTGTCTGGCTTGTGTGCATCCTTTCATGCTTTTATTTATTTCTACACACTTGCATAATTGATACTAGGTTGTGACCCCTTTAGGATTCATTAAGTAGTCTTAGAATACTTGTGATTGATCTTGATTGCTATCTTGGGTTATTGGACTCGCTAATCTACCAGCCCCTCATTTTCGCCCCATGGTTGCAATCTCAGCGCCATAAAGGGGAGGGGTCAACAGGACATAAGCGTTAAGTGTTCCACTTGGCAACCCTTTTGTGCTTTTAGGAACTCACTTGTTTTCTAAGTTGGGGACTCATTTTCAGCTTGTGTGAGGTGTTAAGTGTTCCACCTTATGGACTCATCTCATATTCTCTTTAAGCGTTAAGTGTTCCTCTTTCTGCTTTTTGGGTACTTTTGGTAGATTTGCTTTTGGAAAGATACATCTGTGCTCACATAGTAATTAGGCCCTATGAACACTATTCGTGATTCTTGAGAGATTGGATTCCTAGCAAAATCCTTCTTGATGATAGAATCCTTGTAGGTAGGGAGGATACTTAGTGTGTTTCACATTCAACTTGGTTAGTGTGTCTTCTCTTATTGATCGATACATTCTCTCCAAGGAGAGGTTGATAGATCACGTGGGGTTGACATCACGAGCTTTGGTGAATCAAAATTGGTTAGTGTGTCTTCTCTTATTGATTGATACATTCTCTCCTCAGAGAGGTTGATAGATCACGTGGAGTTGGAATCATAGACCTCGGTGAAGCAAAACTTTGTCTTAGCGTGTCAGATTAATCAGCTTGCTTTGTTTGGGTTAAAAGTGAAAAGGTGTCAAAAACCTTTGATCTAGAGCCAAGTCCCCTTGTGGTATACTATTGTGAGTCACCTTTAGAGAGGGTTAACCGTAGTGGACAATCCCTTCACAGGGAAAACTACATTGACAGAACCTCAAGTGGTAATAGCCATTTTCACCATGGTAGTGACAACCACTATATAAATGTCCTTGTGGAAGAAATCTCCATGGGTATGGTTCATTGTTGGGTTGTCAAATCTCCCTAGCAGCTCTTGAAGATTAAGTTCTCAGACTATGTCAAAACCCTGGTGCGCCAGGATTGGAGTTAACCCCTTTGAATCATAAAAGTTGCAGAGTCAAACCATTACTAAAAACCCTAGAGAGGCCAATTTTTCATTCTCAGGTATATGTGTGTTATTGCAAAACTTTTTAGAACATACACGATTAGTACTCTCAGGGATTAGCACAATTTGGTCACTTGATTGTTCATGCACAAGGTTTCTTTTGCCCTTGTTCATTTTTTTTAGATGTGCTTGAAATCACTTGCTAGCTATTCTGCGTGGTTGTTTATCTACTTGGCTATTAAAAATGATCAAATCTGGTATAACCTTCAAAATTTGGACGGTACAAATTTGCAAACAATTCAAATCTGAAAACTCAAAATTTGCAAAATCTAAAGTAAAATTCTTTTCTGGAGTCAAAAGTCATCTCAGGAGGTCAGAAAGTCATACGAGTTTTGTCAACTGTCGTTTCATTGCTACCCAACTATCGTATGAGTTTAGCAACTGTCGTTTCATAGACTACCCAGTGTCGTACGATTCTGCAAAGTGTCGTTTGGAAAAATTTGAGAGAGTTGTCAGAAATTGTCAAATTGCAAGATATCCAATGTTTCCAGCCTAGTTCCAGAATCTGTCAAAAATATCATTGTGTCAGGAATAGAGCAGTAGCTATTGAGCATTCTACCATTTTTCAAGATTGATCTTTTGAATCTGATCTAGCTTTCTGTTTGATCAATTTGAGTCCTTTTTATCTCATGTCAAAACCTTGTCATAACTATCAATCTTCAATCAATCTTCAAAAATAGACTAAGTGTTGAGAACTTGTGTCCACTATCTTTTGGGTGATCTATCCCATACATCCAGGGCATAGTATCCTTCACCCACATCTCATTGAATCTTCAAAACTATCATAATCTTGACAAGGTTGCATCATTCAATTTTCTCAAATCAAATTGTTCTTCAGTTGTCTTCATCCTTTTCTTCTGTTTCATTCAAAGTTAATGGTGGAGACCAGAGCTTCTTCACACAAGAAATCAGAAGAAACATCTCAGAACTTAGTTTTGACCAATACCCTAGGTCCAACTCTTGAACAACTCATCAAGTTAGGTATCTACGAAGACGATGGTCTCGGTAACTTTCAATTGAAAACTGGTTACATACCTCCTTTATCAACTCATAGAGGTAATCAGCAAACTCCTGCTCAATCTATTCCAGGGAGCCCAAAAACTCCTACCATGTCTCAAGCAGGGACAAACCATGATTCTCTAGGAGGAGGATCCCAAGGACACTATTCTCAACATAATGCCAACCAAGAACCTACACCCTCTGAAATCCATCGATGTAAGAATGATGATGAATTCAAGAGAATGATGAGGCATTTCTTGAAAGTGGATAGAGAGGCATACTTTTTGCAATTAGCCCAGGAAGGAGCTAAACTTCCTCCTCACTTCAATGTCAAAGATATCATCACGCATGAGGAAGAAACTCTGATGACGGCCATAATGAACTAGTTGCATGCTATGCAGGTCAAAATGAATAAAATTGAGAAAGAGAAGGAACCCAAGGAATTCTCCATGGAGGCCCTTTGTCCTTTCCCTTTTGACAAAGACTTGTATATGCCTCCATTCCCAAAAAGAGTGGAGATGCCAAAGTATGATAAATATGACGGACACTCTGATCCTCAAGATCATGTCAGAGAGTTCTGTATGCAATCCATGGAATTCATGCATGAACCGACTTATCTGATGCATCTTTTTCCTAGATCCTTGGGAGGAGCATCCATTCAATGGTTTTCGAGATTACCTTCTACAATCAAAACTTTTGAGGAATTGATTAAATTGTTTTATCAACAATATTCCTACAATATTCAACATTTGATTACCATGATTGATATCTGTAACCTCAAGCAATATCCAGGGGAATCATTCCTAACTTTTCTCAAGAGGTGGCGAAAGAAGTTTTCTCTATATGCTAGACCAATTCTTGAAATGGAGAAACTTGAAATCTTTATCAATAACCTTGTTCCAGAGCTCAACTATCCATTACAAATGCATGATCATGTATCTTTTGATAAAATGGTGGATAATGCAATCAAGATTGAGAAAGTACTTGTCAAGAAAGGAGAAATCACACTTCAAAAGGACAAGTCTGAATCTGGATCTAGCTCAAAAGATAAAAATAAGAGCTGGAATAGAAACAAAGGTATCATCTCTGATGGTGTTGTTGACACTATCCACACCCCATCAAAGGCACCGGCCTACAATCTCACCCTTGCCACCAAAGCCATTGAAGCTTCAAAGCAAAAATCTGTTGAACCATCTCCAAAGAAGCCATTCAAATGATGGGATAATAAATGAAAGTTTACTCCCCTGGGAGAATCTTTAGAATCTGCCCTGAGAACCCTGATAGCTGATAACATGATCTCTTTACCACCAATCTGAAACCTTGATCCGGATCCAAAACCATATTGGTGGAAAGATAATGAATTTTGTGCTTTCCATCAGACTAAAGGCCACAAAACTAATGGATGCTTCCACTTGAGGCATACCATTCAAGACTTGATAGATCAAGGGGACATCACGATCGATAATCCTACCAGCAATAATGATCACACAGCATTTATAGAACCATTTCCACAACATGGCAAGGGAGTTTCCACTTCTCAGCCTAACATGGGGGCAAAAGTCAACTATGCCTACCCTGGAAACAATGCTATCATCAATATGGTTGAACCATGTCTCTCTGAGAGCTGCAATGTCATCACAATTGTGCAAAGAGACTGAAATCATTCCTCAACTAATGTAGTTACCAGATCACAAGCTCAGGCTCATCTGAAAGGACAAACACCAAGTTCATCTAATGTCCCTAAGATACCTTTCAACCTCACATCTGCTTCCAAACAGAAGGCTGCCTCAAAATCTTCCAATCCAAAGGATACAAGACCTACATCTTACAGCATCATCCAACAACTCCAGCATACCAATGCCAAAATCTCTATGTTTGAGTTACTTTGAATATCTCCAGCTCACAGAGATATCCTAGACAAAGCTTTGCTTGGCTCTAATGTTCCTGATGATCTAGATCTAGACAGGTTCCAGACTATGGTTGGTCATCTAACATCTCTGCAATATAACTCCTTTTCAGAGGAAGATGACAACTCTTTGAGTCACCCACATAATCAGCCCTTACACATAGAAGTCTTGATCCAGAACCATCGAGTCAAACGTGTGTTGATAGATGGGGTCGCAGGCCTCAACATTTGTTCTTACAACTTAATCACACAGTTGGGATTCTCAGAGATGGCTATTGATCCTCGAAAGAAGATCACCATAAAAGCCTATGACGAACAAGAAAGAGCTTCTAAAGGCACCATTGTCTTACCCATCCAAGTGGGTCCGGTCATCAAAGATACCACATGTCAGGTGCTTGATCTACCATTGGCTTACAATATCCTTCTAGGGAGACCCTGGATACATGAAATGCAAGCTATTCCTTCTACGTACCATCAATGCTTGAAATTTCCCTATGAAGGAGTGGAGGTTACTATCCCAGTAGATCTAAGTACAACTTGCAATACATTGAAGGAAAGTGCCGATAAGCTTGTTCCCAATAACAGAGAATCTTCCATCAAGAAACAAAATGTGGCTTCCACATCTAAGATGGACGACATTGCTAAAGAGATCAATATCAAAGAAAATGGGATGGTAGAATACACTATAGAGCCAGTCTTGTCTCTGACATCTCTCCCAATCTCACCTAAGTCATATGGACAATCCTTGAAGTAGTCTAAATCAAAACCTAAGGAACCTATGGAAGCATACAAAAGAAATTTTGTGGCGGAGCAAGTATCCAAACAAGAATTTGAAGAGGATGAAGCTGTGCTTGCATGGCTATACAAAGATGATTCTGAATCCAAAATTGTTCAACCTAGTGAATCTATAGCACCTACAATCCCTTCTAATTCATATGGTCCAGGGAACAGATTGATAGCCAAGATGGGATATTCCGGTCAAGGACCTCTAGGAATCAGAGGAAAGGGTCTTGTGACACCCATTCCACATATTGGTAGAGCCAACAAAGATACTGGTGGCTTAGGCTTTAAGAAGAAACCCTATCATCTCAAAGGTGGTTGTTCTCATGTCATAGAACAAATTGCACCAGGAGAACCCCTTCTCAAGAAAGAAGAGATAGAACCCTCAGATGATGATTCAGATAGTTCAAAACTCATCCCCTATGAAAAATTCCCTAAAGAGATCAAAGATCTTCTTGATGATAAAGATGATCCTATCAAAAGAATTAATGTAGTAGATACACAAGAACCTACTGTAGCGCAAGAGATGGTTGCACCACAAGAACCAGCCAGTCTCAAAGGCAATCAAACTGATCAAGAAGAAGGGGGTAGTTATTTTGACACTGATTCCCATGAATATGAATTCAAGTTAGAGACTGAGGGTAATCCTTCTTGGGGTATTCATCTTGATTTCACACATTTTCTAAGATTTCCTAGAGATCTTGAATCAAAAGCTGAGTCAAATGACTATGAATGGGGTGCCATTTAAGAAGAAGATGAGCTTATCATAGAGAAATATATTGATGTTATTCACCAATATGTATCTCAACCCAATGTAGGTCTAGAGCGAAATAATGAACTTAACGTGTTTGATCCACCTATGGCTGAAGAGGACTCCCATGATGATGTTGAGCCTATTCATGAATTAAACATTTTGAGCTGTAATATCACCTTTGAACTTGAGCATCAGGTTAGGACCAATGATGACATATCCATGTTTGTGAACACCATATCCCAAGCCTTTCCCACTTTGACTATCCAACGCCCTGATCTTATCAACCAAACTTCCACAAACCCAAGCCATGGTGTTTACACCTTTTCCAGTGACTATGCCCTTGCTTGTTACCTCAATGCAGTCGAGCCTATGAGGACTTCCATCAGCAAATCAAGCATCAGCATGACTGAGTCGGACATCAAATATCTTAGTCAAAAAAATAAAAAGAAAAAGAAAAAGAGTTCTGAGGGTGAAAACCACTTTGTGGCAGTCTCAGATCCTACAAAAGTAAAAATAAAAGATGTATCTAAAGGTGAAAACCTCTCTGAGGCACCTGCAGATGAGATATTTGATGTCCTTCTAAGTCATTTATAGGATAGATCTCCAGTTCTGATTAATCCCACTCAATCCATCAATTTGGGTACAATAGAGGAACCACAATTGGTACATGTAGCACAATCCTTATCAGAAGAAGAGAAACAAAAATTCACTACATTCTTATTAGAAAAAAAGATCAATTTTGCATGGAAATATTCAGATATGCCAGGATTGGATCCCAATCTCATTATGCACCATCTATCCATTGCTCTTGGAGTAAAACCAATCAAGCAAAAATTGAGAAAGATGCATCCTCATGTTGCACTCTTAGTCAAAGCAGAACTAGAAAAACTCCTAAAAGCTGGATTCATCCGTGTCATAGACTATGCTGAGTGGATCTCTAACATTGTACCTATTTCAAAACCAGATGGTTCAATTAGAGTGTGCACGGACTTTAGAGATGTGAATAGAGCATGCCCTAAGGATGTTTTTCCACTGCCTAACATTGATATGATAGTGGACATGACTGCAGGCTATGAAATGTATTCCTTAATGGATGGCTTTTCTGGGTACAACCAAATCAAAATTGCTCCAAAAGATCAAGAGAAAATAGCTTTCACATGTGCGTGGGGAACCTTCTATTGGAATGTTATGCCATTCAGACTCAAAAATGTGGGAGCTACATACCAAAGAGCAATGACATCTATTTTTCATGATATGATGCATAGAACAATGGAGGATTATGTTGATGATACCTTAGCAAAATCAATGATCAGAACTAAACATCTAACTGACTTGAGCATGATCCTTGACAGAATGGAAAAATTTAGTCTCTGACTAAATCCTAAGAAGTGTGCTTTTGGTGTCACTTCTGGAAAGCTCTTAGGATACATAGTTTCAAAGAAAGGCATTGAAGTTGATCCGGCTAAAGTCAAGGCTATAATAGAGATGCAACCTCCCACAAATATCAGTCAAATGAGGATATTGCAAGGCAGAGTTCAATCTATCAGAAGATTCATATCACAGCTAGCGGACATATCACAGCCTTTTACAAAAACATTACATAAAGGTGTGACCTTTGCATGGAATGAAGAATGCGAGAACAACTTTAACCATATCAAGAAGTATCTATCAAATCTGCCTATCTTGATGCCTCCTATTCATGGGAAGCCATTGATCTTGTATGTCTCTACAACAGCCACATCACTGGGGGCATTGCTAGCGCAACATGATGAAGATAAAAAGGAAAGAGCCATCTACTATATAATTAGAACATTGGTGGCGTATGAAAAGAACTATTCTATGATTGAGAAAGCTTGTCTCGCTGCGATCTTTGCATCATAGAAATTGAGACACTACATGTTAGCTCATACTACTCATTCGGTAGCTAAAATTGATCCACTGAAATATCTCCTAAGCAAAGCTTCCCTCACAGGTAGACCAGCTAAATGGGTCATGCTCTTGAGCGAATTTGACATTGAATATGTTGAAAGAAAAGCTATCAAAGGACAAGTCATTGCTGATCAATTAGCTGAAGCACCACTGTTTGATGATACACCCATGCAAATGGAATTTCCCGATTCCTCTATCATGCATCTCTCTTCTAGAGCATGGCGGTTATTCCTGGATGGCTCCTACACACAGAATGGATCTAGAGTAGGCATATTGTTCATCACTCCTCAAGGATACTCGATACCCAAAGCATTCAGATTAAAGTTTCCTTGCACAAACAATATTGCTGAATATGAGGCACTTCTCAATGGTATGAAAATGGCAATATAGTGGAGAGTTACAGAGATGCTCATCCATGGAGACTCACAATTAGTTATCCACCAAGTTAATGATGTGTACGAAACCAAAGATGAAAATCTCATTCCTTACAAGAGAATGGTAGATGATTTAAAGAAATACTTCATCTCTATCACATTTGAGCAAATACCCAGAATGGAGAATAAGGCTACTGATGCAATGGCGACACTATCTACTCTCTTACAATAGCCCGAACATGAGCTATGCTACGAGTTCCTAGTGGAAGCCCTATCCTATCCTGCATATGACTCCCCTGAAACCTGCATGATCTGCACTATTGTAGGTTATGACTCATCTCGTTATAAAAATATGTTCTCCTATCTCCATGACCAAATCATCCCTGAGTCCTTTAACCATTTTGAGAAATGAAACCTTATCCGATTCGCATCCTAATATGTCATCATTGGTAATGATCTGTACAAATGAGGTCTAGATGGTACACTACTTAGATGTTTAGAATAGGAAGAGTCTCAACGTGCATTAGAGGAAGTCCATGAGGGTATATATGGGTCACACTCAAACAGTTTAACGTTAGCTCGAAAACTTATTAGGGCCGGGTACTATTGGCCTGAAATGGAGAAAGAGGCTATTAAATTTGCTAAAAATTGTCAACAGTTTCAAGTACATGGAAACTTGATTCATGCTCCAAGGAGAGATCTAATTCCCTTAACTACACAATGGCCTTTTCAACAATGGGCATTTGATCTCATAGGCACTATCCATCTGCACTCTTCTAATGGACATATCCATATAATCACAGCTATAGATTATTTTGCAAAATGGGTAGAAGCAGTTCCTCTAACACAAGCAACGGGGAAACAGATCTCTATGTTCATCCTGAACTACATCATTTGCAGATATGGGATCCCTCATTCCATAGTCACAGACAATGGGGGACAATTCAAAAATAAGGACCTAGATGACTTATGTGCCAAATTCAAGATTACTCAACATTGGTCATCTATCTACTATCCTCAAGGGAATGGACAAGTTGAAGCTTCAAACAAAAATCTCTTGAAAATCTTGCACAGAAGAGTGAATAAAACAGGAAGAGACTAGCATCTCATGATCAATCCAGCTCTCTGGGCATATAGAACTAGTATCAGAACACCTACAGGGGCTACACCTTTCACTTTAGTTTATGGGTCTGAAGCGGTACTACCTATTGAGGTTGAAATCCCATCACTCAGAATCAGAATGCATGGACTTGTCACTGATGAAGACTACAGAGTGTCTAGGTTACAAGAACTTGAATTACTAGATGAACGCAGGCAAGCAGCGTATGATCATCTCAAAGTGTATCAAAAAAGAATGTCTAGAGGCTACAACAAGAAAGTCAGACATAGAGAATTTTAGGTTGGTGATCTAGTGTTGAGAGAAAATCCTAAAAATCAATCACATCGAGAATGCAAGGGGAAGTTCGAACCCAATTGGCTGGGTCCCTTTGTTATCACTGCTACTTTTAGCTCTAGTGCCTATCAACTCTCAATGATTGAAGGAGAAAACTTTTGAGAACCAATCAACGTTCTCCATCTGAAGAAATTCTACGCCTAAGGCATTTAGTCTATGGTTAAATATCCTGAAAAAATCCTAAAAATTGGAAAAAGTCTTGAAAAAATGAACATCTTGGTGAAAACCTAACAATAGGCACCTTGATGAATCACAAAAAAAATCAAAAAATATCAAAAATTTTAAAAAAAAATTTTAAAAATGAAAAATTAAAAAAAAAATTAAAAAAAAAGAAAAAGTGCCTTGGTGAAAACCTGGAAACAGGCGCCTTGGTAGCAAAAATAGAATCTCTGCCAACATGGTGAAAACCTGGCAAATGGGCACCACTTGTTCCAAATGCTCCATCTATCAGCACAATCTTGGTCTTTCCCAGCTTTCAGTCTTGCTTTAGTTTGTACATATCTCTCGGTTTATTTCTGCATATCCTGGTTTCAATAAGTCGATCTGTACACATATCAGCTCAAGCATCTGTATCCTATCAATGTTCAAATTTGGGGGCAATCAATGTCATATCCTATGGTCTTCCATGTATCTTAGACATTTCCTATCCAGTCAGAGTCCTTTGAAGCTTCCAGTTGAGTCTGTCTGTCTGTCTCGTCTCCAGAAAGGATTTTGCATCTACAACAATCAAACATCAAAACTCAACTGAAAACAATTTGTGCTTTTCATGCTTTTATCTCCTTGTATGCTTGCTGATCCGCATTGAGATTTTTGCATATTGTGTCCCTTCAAGATCTTCAATGATGTCCTTCATAGGATTTAGAGAGTGATGACTGGGGGCATAATCTTTTCTTTGTCTTCTGCTTGTATGTGAAAATCTAACAACTTTGGAAATTTTGGATTGAAATGGTGTCTGACTGTAAGAGCCTCTATCTCGAATTGGATGGCCATGCGTACCTTGACCATTGATACCCAAAAAATTCAAGGACGTTTGATCTAACTATTATCTTTTTAAAGTAAATTCTTTCTCCTACTGTGAAACGTGATCTTGCCTAAGGAGGTGAACAATAAAGGGTCACTACGGGTAATTCACACTAGATTTAGAATGATCTTTTGATTGTTTGATGTGTATGTTAAATGCAAGGTGTACTTAGGTCATCACGACATTTATGTTTTGATGCTTGTACAAATTGCTATATCAAAATAGACATGATATTCAGGTCATCCTGGCGTTTGTGCCTTGGTGCTTATATCTGATCCAACATTCTGAAAACAAATCAATATTCATATGTCCATGGTTGTATAACCAGTGGGTGTTGTATTGATTCTTGCGCATACAAATTGATATTCATATGTCCATGGTTTCATGGCTAGTGGGCATTGTATTGATTTATCCGGTTACCTAAAAGTTCAATGATGATAACAAATCGATACATGATCAGTGACTAGGTCCTAGGTCTTAGGTTGCATTTCATATTGCATGCTTCTTTGCATTTTTCATCTTTGCATGATCTCACAATGACTAAACGAACTTCAATGCTTACACTATTCTCCACTTGTCTCTTCAAATCTAACAAGAGCTAAATCTCACACGAAGGTTCCTCTAATGAAATAGCAAGTAGAATCCTTTTCGGGATCAAAATTGAAATCTGAGATCATTTATCTTATTCACTACTTGCATAATCAACCTTCAATTATCACAAAAATCCAGTATTCAACTTAACTAATTATCTAACATCAAACTATCAAAATTTCAACTTGGTCAACTATGGTCAACTCATGGTTTCACCTAGTCAAACTTGGTCTCCAGGACCTCCAAACGATGCAGAATGCATTCTTGAATGTGTTTCACCACACTTCTCAAATCAATTAACATGCTTCTAAACTTTAACGCTAACTTTTCTTGTCAGATTTCAATTTTAATCCCAAAGGGGGCATGGTATTGCACATCATTCAAAGTCTGTAAATCAAATTCTATCGATCAAATCTATCAATATCTTTCATCAGTGATCAAGACAACAATCACGTCTAGTCGCTGATTCATCAAAAGTCCTCATCGCTCGGGGCAAATCTATCATCACTTGGGCATATCAGATTCATCAAGATCCATATCAATCTAGTATTTTCCTAATCTTGTAAACTGTATCAGTTTTTGCAACCATCAGATCATAGTGTTCTTTCCTTGGTTCTTCGGCAACTGAAGGATTCAGATGTGATACTTGCTAGTTCTGCTAAGACAATCGAGTCTAGAACAGGTCACTCACTTCTTATCAATCCTAAGGTTCAGAATTAGGTATTTTGACACTTTTTTGCAATCATCGGCTCATTGCTGCTATAGAAAACATTATCTCTGGTCATTCAGGACCTCCTATCTCAATATCTCTTAATCGGTTTCTATCTTGAGATCGGTTTATCTTTTGAATCAGTTTCATACCTTTATCAAACATAGACTATCTTTGAACCACTGCGCCTCGCACAGTAATTCAAAGAGGGGCAAAATGTAATACCCCAAAAATGGGCTATAAGTTCATTAATCTCCTACATCTTCAATTCGAATGAAATCGACATCAAAGTCCTAATCTAACGCACATCTAAACATCATCGAATCATAATTGATTATCTTAAATTCTACATCAGGAAATATTCCTAGTAATATTCCTAATCATCATAATTATCTTTAATTTTATAATTATTTGGCAATAAATCACATTTATCCTAAAATTTGATTAATTAAATATTTTGCATATTTAATTAATTAGATTTAATATTTGCCACTTAATTGTTTAATTAAATTTAATTATATCTATTATTAATTGTATTATTTAATTTTGACAATAAATCAAAATTCCTATGAATAATTGATCAAATTCATCAAAAAAAAAAAAAGTCCTATGAATAATTGATTAAATTCTTATTTAATTAATTAAAGCATGTTGTCATTATTTAATAATATAATTTTTAATAAAAGTTTGGTAAAATAGTTAATTAACCCATAAATTAATTATTTTATTTCAAAAAGCAGTTAAGTTGAGAATAAATCACTTTATTTATTTATTAAATCATAATTATCCATGTGCACATTCAAGGACCAGTTAAACTCAAAATTGGAAAATCAATGCAAGTTGTTAGCTTTTTGAAACTCAACATCTTTTCGAGTTTTAAAGTTGATCTAAACTTCTAATTCAAGTTGAACTGTGCTTTTGCATGATTTTTGTGACTTAATTATCCTTTATTTAAAAATAACTCAAAAATCAAGTTGAGTTATTTGAGTGATTTATGGCTTTTTCTCATGCACCTCCAAAGCCTTGGATTTCTATAAAAACAAGCCTTAGCTCATCTCAAAGCATCTCATATTTTGCACAATCACGCTGGAGAATTAGAATTGAAGAATCAAAGCTTATTGCGAATCAAGGCTATTGTGAGATCAATTTTTTTTTTTTTACATTCATTTAGATTCTTTTTCATATCATTGTTAGATCATTTTAGCATATCAATTTTCATATTAGCATAGATTCATATCAGTTTTTATCATTCTTGCTGCATAGAAAATTCAAAAATATAGATTAATTGCATTCAAATCCTTCGTTTAGGTGTCATCTAGGTCACTGATCTCGATTCCAATCTGAGAACATTAATCTTGCACCTACTAGAAGACAGTAAATCCCTTGGTTAAATTAGATTTCAATTTTGCACGATTTTGATTATAGCTAACCTCTAATGTTTTACTGAAGTGTTGTGTTTATAGATCAGATACAATTTTCACACACACACAAAGATGCAAAGATAATGATTGAGAAGGTGAAGATTTCAATACTAGACACATCCACCGATGTAAACATGTGAAACAATGTCTATCAAGGACAGTTGGATATAATTGAGAAGGCAGAAAAAGAAATGGAGAAGATAAGGTCTAGATAGACACAATTGAGGAACACTCTTGCACCCTCTCTAGACATTCTCAGTCAAAACATAAAGGAGATTGATGCGACCATGATAACCTATGATCAAGGTTCAAGCATAGAATTGGAGAAGATGGAGAAACTACAATATGCATTATGTTCCCATCTACAGATAGTGAATTCTCTGATAACCTTTTGGAAGAAGGAGATCCAGAAACTCAAGATTGCATATCCGGATGTTTTCCCTCAGTAAGTGTATGTAGATAAAGTTTTTGATGCACCTTTTTCATTAATGTCAAAGGAGGAGTTTTGTATAGAATATGGAGTATATATATGTATAGGGAGATATAAGAGTTTTTATAAAATGTACAGAAGACAAAAATTTTTGTGTAAAGGGACAGTTAGAGACTTAGCCATATTCCTTTGTTGCCATCAATGAAAAAAGGGGAGATTTTTGGCAAGTTGTCTATACTAAGATATATGACTAGATATAGTGTTGTCATTATGGCAACAAAGTCATATCGTAGTTTGGAGTGAGCGCACTAAGTGTAAAGATCATAAATTAGTTAAGTGTTGAAGACTAGATAGCATACAGAGCACCAGAGACTCAGAGCATTAGCACACGTGTGTACAAATGAATTAAGGTATGCACCCTAGAAGTTAAGGTTGTTAGACTATACTTATGATTATTCTAAGAGCGCATAAGTAGATATGCAAAGATGTGAAAGTTACAGTCAGTTAAATTTACATAGCCAGTGTGTGCCAGCAAAGAATAGAGCATAGAGCTGACAGTGACTATTTTGGTTTGCTATTATAAATTAATGTTGTAGAGGCTATGTGCCCATTTTATTTAGGTTTTTGACATATATACATGTATAATTGTAAGCACACTTAAGCCAATTCATTTGGAAGCATTATTTGTAATTATTTATAGGGCTGACCTAATTGTATATTTGGTATGAGCGCATAAATATAAGGTGCGCCCATTGTATTTGGTATGGAGGTTGCAAGAGAGTTGTGATAAGAAGACTAGAGGTATGCAAAGTGAACATAAGATGTACTAGAGCTTTGCTAGAGGTCAAAGCATTAGCACACCAAAGGAACTGATCTGACAAGTAGTGTCGCAGTGACAGTTCACCTACAGATATAGTGTGTATCTAATTCAGAAGGTTGTAGCCTTCATCATTTGAGCAGTGAGCTCTAGGACAGTGAGTCTACTCCCCTAACAAGGATCATTGTAAAAGACTCCTAATAGGGTCTGACCCTTAACAAGGTCTACTATACTAAAAGCATTGTAAAGCTACTCCTAACAAGGTAAAGGATCTTCTAACAAGGATCACAAAACACTACTGTAGATTATTAGTGGGTATCAAGTCCCACCAGGGTTTTTACCTATTTGGGTTTCCCTGTAACCATATTGGTGTCATGTGTTGATTTCATGTTTCATGTTTATGTGAATGTTTAATTTAGTACTTAATCATTTATAATTTAGTATTCAGATTAAAGTGAAAAGTTAAAATATAGTGAACATTGATTCACCCCTCCCCCTCTCAGTGTTCACATTCCTAACAAATTGAAGGAAAAGTTGCACACACCTATTGGAGAGATGTGGTCAATACAATAGTCTATACTATCAATAGAATATAATTGAGGCCTAGTGTGGACAAGATACCTTATGAGCTATGGTTTGGTAATGTTCCCAAAGTGAAATAATTTAGAATCTTTGGAAGCAAGTGCTACATCAAGAGGGATGAAGCAATAGGCAAGTTTGATGCAAGAAGCGATGAAGGTATTTTCATTAGTTACTCTACTAAAAGCAAAGCTTATAGATGTTTTAATTTGAGATTGAATAAGATCATTGAAATTGATCATGTTAAGATTGATGAAAATTTTATGGTTCAAGAAAGATATCATGATTATGCACCTATGATTGAAGAAGAACCCAGTCCTTCCACTAGTGAGACAGTTGTTGAAGAGATGTTTGACAGTATTGATGTATTAGTCAATGACCTTGAAACAAGTGAAGAAGAAACTCAAAAGGTAGATGAGACAATATAACCTAAAGTTCCAAAGTTTACATCTAGATATCACTCTAAGGATGACATCATTGAATATCAGAGTAGCAAAGTCACAACAAGATCAAAAGAAAAGAGTTCAGCGGGCAATGAAGTGGTATGTTTACTATCTCAGATTGAACCTTTAAGTGTTGAAGATGCATGTAATTATTCAGATTTGCATGATGCTATGAAAGAAGAACTAGATCAGACACATTTATAAGAGAGACATCTGAAGGTTTACTACTTATAGCTATATTTGTTGATGACATTATCTTTGGGGGTAATGAAAAACTTAGTGCAGAATTTTCTAAGGAGATGCAAAATGAGTTTAAGATGAGCATGATTGGACCTATCAAATACTTTTTGGGACTAAATGTGCAATAGACAGAGAAAGTTATTTTCATTAATCAATCTAAGTATATGAAAGAGATATTGAAGAAGTTAAAGATGGATGATTGCAAGCTAGTGGGTACACCTATGATAACAGGATGCAAGCTTGCAAAAGAAGATGATTCTCCAGTAGTAGATATAGAATTGTACAAGTCTATGATTGGTAAACTCATATATCTTACTCAATCTAGACCTGATATTTCTAATGTAGTTGGCATAATAGGAAGATTTGCAGCAGAGCCTAAACAAAGTCACCTCATGGCAATAAAGAGAATATTCAGATCTTTGAGGGGCACTATAGATTATGGTCTATGGTATCCTAATTCAGAGAATGTTGAGCTTCATGTATATATAGATGAAAATTGGGTAGGATGCATGGATAATAGAAAGAGTACATTAGGAGGAGAAGTATTTCTTAGTGATAGACTAGTCACTTGGACAAGCAAGAAGCAAAATTGTATTTCTCAGTCAATAGCAGAAGAAAAGTATGTTGGAGTAGCTTTGAATTATTTGGATCAAGTAGATGATAAAGGATTTTGGAATTCAGAATGATTATCCCATTTTTATTCATTGTGATAACACTAGCACTATCAACATGTCAAAGAATCTTGTGATGCATGCAAAGACAAAATACATAGAGATTAAGTATCACTTCCTAAAAGAGAAAGTGGTAGAGAAAGAAGTCAAGTTGGACTATGTGAGTACTAAAGATCAGTCAGCAGACATATTCACAAAGCCTTTACTAAAGGATACTTTTGAGTATCTCAAGGAGAAGCTGGGAGTAATTTCCTTCCCTGATTCTGATTAGAGAAAGTGGAGAGAGCATCAATCCTCAGTGACTAATGGATGGTTGACTACTCTACTTCAGGACTAGTATCGGTGCTTAAATGTTTGGAACCCTTTACCATTGATGTCAAAGGGGAGTAGTATATAGTCATGAAAAAAATCATTAAAGGGGGAGTACATACAGAATTAAGGAGGAGTAATATATAGCCGTAAGGGGGAGTAGTATTCAATCATGGAAGCAGTTCAGTTGAGCAAATGGAGAATATTAAAGAATATTGCAGTAGATGGAGGATTCAATCTTGGGGGAGTTTTAATGAGGAAATGGAGAATGTTATAAAATAATTGTTCATTTGGATTGGTGGTTTTTTTCATTTTATATGTTGTCATCAATGCTAAAGGGGGAGAATGTTGGAGATTCGCCAGCAAGCTAGTGATGACTGTATGTTTGTCATTGATGACAACATATGGTAAGTAGCATGCGTGGAAGACTTATGTAGTAAGCTTTGAGTATATGTAGCATGGACATGTTATCAGCATGATATCATGGACATAGAGGTTAATTGTTAGTATAGACAGTTATGTAGCAACTTGTGTCATCAATGTTCCTAACAATGTTATAGGCAGTGTTCTGTGAGTGATTGTCTGTACAGTTATCATGGAGCCTTGCACATTTGGAGATGTGATGGAGACATATTAGTGTTACATTCATGGACACGGAGTCTGATGTGCAGTAGAAGTGAATTTATGCAATCATTGTTCACTAGTTGTAGTTTCTTGTGTTCATCTAGAAGAGCCGACAGAGATTATATTGGTACAGGAGTTGCACCTATCATTTTGCTATGTGTGATTGGATTAGTGATTAGAGAAGAGTTAAGAATGTTTTTTTAAGAGCACGTGATGTAATTCAGCTTGAGGAGAAAGTATCAGTTAATTTGGTAGATCTGACAATGTGTAGCGTGCATCTACACTTATTGATTTGGACAGGTCCCAGTTTGTGTTGCGTGCTTAGTAGAGCTGACTAAGATGTTATTGGGGAGTGTTATTGTTTCTCTAATATTTATAGGTGGTTCTAATAGACCGACTTGATTATAACATTTAGAGGAAAGATACTTATAGCTGGTCATTTGTGATCGCTAGCAGTATGGCATGGAGATGAAAGATTAGAGTAGAGTAGAGAGTGTGAAGTATTGTGTCATCAAGAAGAGGTATATGTGACAAAGAAGATAGAGTGTGATATTCATTGGAACTGATCAAGACAGCAAGTCTACCTCGCAGTTCACCAAGATCTAGATATAGTGTGTATTTGTTATTCAAAAGGTTGCAGCCTTCACCCCTTTGAGAAGTGAGCTCTCGGACAGTGCATCCTCACCCCTAATAGGGTCTGACCTTTGACCAGGTCACTATACTTATTGCATTGTAAAGATAAACTCCTAACAGGGTTGTAAGATCTTCTAACAAGGATCATTATACACTAGTGCAGTTTATTAGTGGGTGTCAATTCCCACCGGGGTTTTAACCTATTTGGGTTTCCCCGTAACCAAAATATTGGTGTTGTGTTGAAGTTTTCTTTCATTTTTTTAATGCTTAAATTTTAAGTATACTTAATTGGATAAAAAATTGAAACTTGTAGATAACTGATTCACCCCACCCCCCCCCCCCCCCCCCCTCTCAATTATCTCTTGGGACTATTCCTAACATATGAAACATAATCAAGGGCATGTAAACAATGTTAAAAAGAAACATCCTTAGAAGCTAAATGAGAGGACTTTTAAAACTTCAAATGAAAGTAAGGCGTAATGTGGGAAGAGGCATGGTTTTAAAGTAATGAGGCGGGCTAGGCCCCAAGTGGGTCCGGCCTAAAAAAATTTCAATTTCAAATAACTTAACCTCAAAATATGATCTGGGTGACCAACTCTGGAAACTGGAAGTGATTCAAACAATGTCAAATACTTAAAACTTGAATTTCAACAACCTTCACCAAGTCGCCAAAATTAATTAAAATGCCTCCAGTCGCGCCATTGAAAGACTGATTAAAACTCATCACCGAATGTTGAAAATTGGTGAACATTGACCCTATAGTATATAAAGTGACCTTGTGAAAGGGATTTTTGTAAAGATGAACAAGGTAGAAGATTTTAAAACTTGAAAACACCTGTTCAAATCTAATCTATAACACAAACTAGAAACACGGGAAACAACCTCTGAAAGAGATAGACTGAAAATATCGAATGAAGAGCTGAGGCTGAAACTCTTATTCTGGTAGGAGACTCAAATAAAAATAATACAAGGAATCAATCACCATTTGACAACAAGCATCATGCATCAAGTTATGAATTTTTGAAAATGGTCACTTTGTAAAGTTGATCCTGTCAACATTATTCATCAACATAAAACACCTTTTATCTAACCTTGCAAACATGTCAAACGGGACCCTCAAGGTCTGAAACCCTACATGAATGATCTCTCTCATGTATATAAAATAAGGTTGTAATTAGTTTCAACAAATGATCAACTAGTGATCAAGGAATAAGTTTCAAAGTCAGCCACTTAGAACATCCTAAACTGAGAAATAATGAAACCGTTATGAATTGCATTTGGAACTGACTGAGGAAAGGGGTCAAATGGATTGGTCACAGTCTAAAACTCATCAAGGAGACTCATTTCCATGTCTATATTATATATCAACCTTTTTTTCCTCCTGATCACTAACTGGATGCAATTTTCATGACCTCCAAGTAGGCTACTTCAAATTCTGCATTCCCACATTCCGTGAAACTGAATAAAATGCAAATGGAAGAGGCCTTGTAAATTGATCATACAAACCCTTAGGAATATTAAAAGGGTCATGGAGACACACTCTCATGCCTACAATATAGTGCAACAATCCTTATGCCATGACTATCAACCCGGTGTCAAATACAACCCTCCAAAGTAGGTCATTCAGAAATAACCGAATAGAATGCAAAGTGCAAATTTGTGCAATGCCCTTCAAATGGGTATCTTCAAAACTTAGCAAAACTAAGATCTAGGAGTTGTGACCAATTGCATATGCTTAATGAAAGGCAAGGAACACATGTCCCAAGTGGTATCTTTTGAAAATTAACAAGTCCCTTGTTATATGCACTTGAACTAGGGCTCTTTAAAATGATCTTTTAAGGGCACAAACCTAGCCTTATGGAAAACATTTTGAATATGGACTCAAAACCATCTGACATTTTAGAGTCCCAACAAGGCCAATGGCTCAGATACCAATTTTTAGGATTGATTAATACTGAGAAGGGGGGTGAATAAGTATTGCAGCACTTTAGATTAAACTTAAACCAAAACCATATGATTGTTGAAATAAAAATATTGTAAACAAATAACACATAACTCATAACACCATTATTTATTTTCAAGGAAACCCTAGCCAAGGGAAAACCCCGGTGGGGATGGTACCCACAAATATGCACTAAAGTATAATGTCCCATTAGGAGACCTAGCCATGTTAGGAGCTGATAATTACATAGTACATTTCCTTGTTAGAGGAATATCAACCCTTTTAAAGGTATACAAAACCCTGTTAAAGGTATACTGAGCTTACATCTCTTACAATCAATAATTTAGTTACAAAAGTCATCCCAAGAGTGAACAATACAAGCATCTGCTATGCTTTGATAGTTCCAGTTATAGTTCTCAATATCCTTTGTCAATCTTTGATCTCGCATCTACTATCAACCATCACTGATATCCTAATCTTGCATCCATACCTTATCCTTGTGTCTCTTTCACAAAATACTCTTCATTTATATGTATTATGTCATCCAGTCAACTTCCAAATACAATACAAAACAAAATAATAAATAATGCAAACAATAAATACTAAGTTGGCGATCTTGTATTACCAAAGTGTTGGCAATATACAATCTTAATCTGACTTAGCACGTTACCATTCCATCTTACATTCCCTTAATCATCGTGACTGTTCATGTATTTTGTTTCACTGTTCCTTTGTCTTTGCATGCCTTCATATCACTGTAAATTTCTAATATCAATACCAAAACACATGTGATCTTAACTGAAGGTCATACATATCCCAAAATATCTTCCTCTAAGCTTGCAAGTCATTATCTGGCATATACTATCTTTGTTGTCCAAAACGGTTCTGCAGTACTCTGTAAATCTGATTTCATACTTAGTCATTTTCATGATTGTGTCTTCAATACTCATACTTTCTTCATGCGATCACCATACCATATGTGTTGCCATAAATGACAACCCTCAAGTGATCCATAGTGTTCTCAAAACATCACTTGCTAATAGTTTGATGAGAAGGTAGTCAAACAAATTTTTTTATGTATACCGACATTTAAATCACTAATGGATTTGACAATGATGACTAATTTCAATTTCCAAAAGTTTACACCAAATTCTATCCATTTCTATATTTTTATTTAGATAATTATATAAAAATAATCTGCTATAGGGAAATCACAAGTGCCTTGTCACAGTTTAAAAATTTAATTAATAGAAAACTTATTTTCCATGTTTCAAACAGAAATTTGTTAATGAAGGTTGTCAAACAGATTTCCTCATGGTTACAAATATTTACTTACTTTACCAACCAAAGAAAGTATAAGGAAGAATTAATGATCTGATAATGTGATTATCTATGACAATACAATTTTATCAATAATTAATGGCATCTCAAAAATAAAAATATGATATCTAAATTAAAATAACAAAATAGCATACAACCAAAATAAATTGGTCACACAATACAATACAATTTTTCCATGCAAGGTCAAAGGCATATTCGTTAACATAATATGATCCAGTGCTGGATTCAAATAGAGATTGGTTAGAGAGAAAAGGCGTGCAATATTTTGGACTAGGATAAGGTAACCCCCAAATAGAATAACTAAAGAGTAACAGTACACATAGGAATGTAAACATTGTAAACAATCAAGAAGAGGAATATCCAAAGTTTCTTCATAACCAATACCCATTCAAGGTAAAACTAGAATTTTCTCAGGAAATGAACATTAATATCTTTCATATATACATATCGAATAATGAAACAGTCATTTGTATCCTACTTGTAGAGCATTCTGATTACAATCCAGGTTGTAGTCTTACTTTTCCCCAAAATCCATAATGTCCCCTTACTCCTTTCTCTCGCTTATCTTTGTGCATGCTCTTCTTTAATCATCGTGCCTCTTCCTTCATTTTTTTTCACCGTCCTCCCTCTTTCCATTCACTGCTTCTATCTTTTCATTTTATTTTCATCTCTCCTTGCATAAAATACCATCCTCCCTCCCTTCTATTGTCCAACTCCTTTAGCTAGTTGCATGTGCGGTAGGAAAGGAATTTTTTTCTAGACTTCATGTAAACTCCCTGTTACATGGTTCAATCCATCCACTAAATGTGGTATTTCCAACGTAGACAGGGTCAAGTAATTTAGATTTTCATCCAAATTCTCAACCAGTCGCTACCAGTATTTCACTTTGGTGGCTCCTCCAAACAATTTTCAAAATGAAGTTTTATAAAATACTGCCACTTAACTTTTTTCCTACGTCTCTCTACTCGCCATTCCTTCTCGAAGTTGAGGTTTGCCTACACAAAATCTAGCATTCATGTCATAGATTCATGACACTAAATGAGGAAAAATTTGTTGTGTTAGACTATTAAGGAGTGTCAAGTTAGGAGTTAAATCTTATTTTGACACCTTCCCCAATTCGGCATCTAGTCACTGGCTGAAACGTTGGGTTAACATTAAATTAAATAATTTAATCTTTCTCCTATCACATGGTGTTACTAGCTCTATCTTATAATGTTGAAAATTTTATCTCTTTATTAAATTAACTTAAAGAGAAAAAAACATATAAACATAATTATTTATATATATGAAGTTCACTTGGCTAATCTCAATTTGTCAATTCTAATATAAAATGAAATCAACCAATTCTTTTATTCCCAAGATAAATTCAAATAACTTAGCACACACTTAAATTTAATCAGAATTTGAGTTCATGAGATAAGGAAAGAAACTTGTGCATTTAGAAAGCAAATAACTATGTGGTGTGTGCTTGCAACCAATTTTTATTCCCATCAAATCCTTACCAAGAAGATAGATTTCTCTACCTCAATCACATTTTTGTCTTTGTCTCCTATTATTCATGCTCAAACTCAAAAGATCATCAGTAGGTTAGTCCCATAAACCCATAATTGAAATAAAATACATAATTCATTTTCATAACATAAATAACATTTCCAATTCATCGATATACATCACTAGGTATCATTTCATATTGCATTTCAATTACCATACATAACATCATAATTTCATTTCATCAATTTATTTCATCATAAAATAACTTAAAAAAATAATAATCTCTATGTCTAAATCATTTATTTATTACGCCTTGGGTCGAAAATACCTTCAACCAAGTCAACATAATTCAAATAAAGTCGCTAAAAGGTCCTATAAATCAAAAGAATAGGATCGGGTTATGACAGTGCACAGATAGGACCATTGAAATGTTTGACATGATTCTCCAGAAATATGAGGCCACATTAATGTAATAGTTTTTGGGTGTGCAAAGGATGAATTTCATGAAAATAATTTAGAAACTTTCAAGGAGTTGAGGTTGTCTACTATATGGATTTTTGTCAATATATAGCTACAACTGATTTTAGCAAATTTAACATGGGAATATGGAGTTTCAACAGTATATCAAATTTATTGACAAAATGCCCAAATGGACTGTAGTTTCAATGGATCTAGTATTATTGAATGAATGAATACAAAGTAGAGGGAATGGTGTTACAAAATGTATAGAAATATAAATAATTTGATAGAATTCATCAAAGAATAGTCTTAGAAAATGTAATGAAAAGTGGAAGCATGGTTTTAATTAGGGCTATATTGTGCATATGTGGTGAAGTGGATCACACTTTTATCACAAATATTTCTATCAATACCATCGTCAACCTAGTCATGATACTGAATTTTTTTTTCTTTGGGAAAATAATTGTTGTCAAAATACTCATCACACTCCTTTGAAACAGTGACAATATCAAATTATTGACTAGAGAATAAAATGGCCAAGAGAGTGCAGATTTAGATCGAATTAATTAAAGCATTTCCATAAAGGGGTTATTCACAGATTATAATTTGGTTAAAATATTAATATTTTTTAGTGAAAGTGGGTGAATGGTGCAATACATGAAGAAAAGTAAATTATTTCACTTGGAGGAAAAGAATGTGAACTTATGTATTAGAAAAAATTTCACTTTCATATTTAATTTTATCAATATTAGATAATGTTGGAATGAGATAATTCACCGAGAGTGAAAGGTTTCTCACCAAGAAATTAAACAAGTAATGAAAGTTTGTTGAAGGTGAAAACCAATATGATATTTCTAAGTGATGAGTGAAAAGGGGGTGAAATATTTTCATGAAGAATGATGGTTGGGTGAATCTGGGCATGGAGAAATTTTATTGCCAATGGGTAAGATATTTCACAAAAAATGGTAAAGTAAAGGTGAAATTTGTTTTCACAATACCCATGGTACAGGTGTACTCATGTGAAGGACATGTAGGGAATTTTTATTCTCCATAATATACAAAATGAAAATTAATCAAGGCATGATTTAACAAAAGCTAATTGGCACATATAAACTTAGATGAAAGGGCAATGTATTGTTGGAAGTATTATATGGGTAAATATTTCATGAGGTGAATATTCATGTAGAAGGAAAAATAGTGGGAGAAAAATGATGAACAAACAAACTGCAGTCATAGGAAATCATCATTTTCAAGAGAACTAATTGTGTGAAAGACCAAGGTAAAAGTGGAATCAAATATTTTCAGCAGGAGATATTTTTAGTTTGAAAAAAAATGACTCAGCAAATCAGACATAAGGAAGAAAATGATAAGTGGCAGCATCAAATGATATCTGGATTTTTTCCTTTCTTATATATCTTATTTTCCTTCTTCATTGTAAAGGGGTTCCAATTTCTAAAATTTTTGCAAGGCGGGAAGAAACTCTGTAAAAAATGAAAAGCTAGGGTGAAATATAATTGTTAGTCATTAAGTATGTGATATCTTTAGTTTTTTTCAATGAGCTTCATGAGTATATTTTATTCTGAGACTATCTGCATGACTAGAATGTAGTATTCTTTGGAATTCAATGATCAAGGATTATTTGGGATTTTTCATGCACATTCTCTACATTTCAGTTGTATTTCTTATTACCTTTTGTTCAAGGAATGGAGTAATTTCTTTAGCAAATGTAACAAGAGTATTTTGTTCATAGATGGATCTCTAAGAATGGTCATATGGTAGAGTTTTAGTGGTCTTATTATCATAAGGTTATATGTTTTTCAAATATTTGTAAAACATGTTGATATTGTAGGATGAAATGTTGGTTATGTGACTCTATAGCCCTTCTCTTGGTACTAGTCAAGCCTTATGCATCTTCTATTTTTAGTTTGGTCTCAACTCTTAAAATCACACAAAATCTTTGCTTTTATGTATGTTGTTATCATCTCATGCTCCAAATGGTAAAGGATCACTATGAATTAGCCATTTCATAGCATTCTTCCTCTCTGTTAGGCCTTTATATGAGATTTATATGTTTTATGTTAGTGTTGTTTATAATGTTGGTACAGAGGTTATAAATTCACTAAGGGATTACCCTCCTGGGTTCTATAGAGCCCAAAGTGTAGAAGGGTTTGCTTGATCCTTGTCAATTGGTCCAAGTCTTGAATATTTTTTTATAATTGGAGTTGGCTTCTCCATAGAAAATTGAAAGGTCAACTTGGTTGCTATTTTGTAGTGTGTGAGCCCAAAATAGTGGGTTACACTTTTTTGGAGGAAGGATTTCCTCCAAAAATCATCAAACCTAAAAATCATATCAAGTACTTTCGATGGAAAATACTCAAAACTTTCAATCGAAATAATGTAACTTTCGATCAAAAGTTTCCAAATATGTAACTTTCGATCGAAAGTTTCAAATTATTTAAATTAAATTAAATTAAATCAATTTCAATTGAAAGTGACTTACAATAGAAAGTGATTTGGGTGGGGTTTTAACCCTGTTTGAAATCCCACCCATCATTTTCATTTGGATGGTGGGGTTTCGCATTAGCCGAATGTCAAGGCATCTGCATTGCAAATGATGATTTTATGGTATTTTCACACACACACACACACATATGTGTGTGTGTGTGTGTTAGAGTAAAGTATTAATTATATTAATTAACTTTACTCCTTTCTTATGATGTCAACATTTTTATTTTTAGTTGTTTATATTTAAACACACATGCACTAGTTGATTTAAACTTATGCACTTATTGTTTTAAATATAAACTTGCATGCATTAGTCATGTAATAGCTAAACTAATTATGACATGCACTTCTCATTTTTAGGTTTGCCTTTCAAGGTTTTCGATCTCCTTTATAAGGATGATCCATTGTACATTCAATTCATTCATTATTTGAGGACATTTTCTTCTTCATATTTTTGAGTCAAACCCTTGCCCTCTTCTTCTCTCTACTTCCTTGTAACAGGTTTTTGTATGCAGGTGATCTTCGGGTTTTATGGATTTGTATTGCTCAAATCCTACATGGTATCAGAGCCTAATCTGCTACAGCTTGTTTGTGTTTGAAGGATTCAGAGATTACAAATTCATTTATTTTAGATTAGGGATTTTTTTAATTTTTTATTTAAATTAGGGGGTCCCTAAATTTTGGTGCACTTTGAGCTCAAACGGACCTCACCATTAAATTCGCAGCGCCCAAAAATCCCTATTTCGATATAAAAACATATCAAATTTGGAGAACTTTGCATTTTGGGGTTTTTTTGTACCAAACAACTTGACACACTTCTCAAGGTAGAATTTGTATGGATTGACACACTTCACGATGTAGAATTCTCTAATTTTTGCACATAAATTAAAGTAAAAAATTATTGTATGGTACACAAATTGATATCAAAAAATTGGCATGCAAATCGAGGTAAAATCCAAAAATGTCGGGCACGGATCCCGAGGTGTGCATGCGATTTTGAAAAAAAAAATCCATTTTGGGTGGTGACAACCATTTGGCTGTCAAATTTAAGCCCGTCATTTGATGATGTCAGAATGCATCATCATCATTTGCACCATTTTTGGACCCTCTCGCGCACCAGTTGGTATTTTGCTCATATCTTGAGCATACAGTGTCGAAATCGAGCAAACGAGATATCGCCAGAAAGCTGGTTCTAAGCCTAACACTCTCATGCATGTTAATTTGGTATTTTGTGTCATCTATCTTGTTATTTTTTCTTTTGATGTCAGATTATCCTTTTTGTGTTCCAAGGGGGCTAATTTGCTCAAATTAGCTCCATTTTTTGATCTGAAAGAAGCGTCAGAAAGCTCTTCTCGAGCACCATCCATATTTATGCCTATTTTCATCAGAATATTTTCAAGGTACACAAGATTCAAATCTGAAGCTTTTTTGCTCTTCTCTTGATAAAGCATATCATTCTAGGCTTAGGGGTTCAATATTTGGCTTGTGGGGGGTGTTATTGTTAGGAATAAGGTGTCTCAACCTTGGATAACTCCTATTCTTATTATTTGTTTTGTAAAATATATTTCTTGCAAATAATGTAATTAAGTGTGAGTGTACATGTCTAGTTGGCATGTTGATGTGTCACTCCACTTGATGTGTCAGCATCTTGAATTGTGTGTAAGGAGATCATGGCTGAAATGGTTATGACGAACTCCTATGACACGTAAGAGCTATGTCTGGAAGATTCAATGATAGGTGAAGACATGTGGCAACTGATAAAATTGAGTATTGTACACTCTTCCCCAATCGTGGGGTTCCTATTTTCTCAGAGAATGGTAAAACCCTAATACGACTATCTTTGGAAGTTGCCCTAAAAAGGGAAGCGCATGATATAAGCATTTTTTAGGGTTGCGAAGATAGGAAAAGTAAGTGTATTGTTGAAATGTTTTATGCTGCCGTGATTTGTCTTCAAGATTGGGAAAATCTTCTGAAAGAACTTGCATTGCAAGTGTATTGTAAACTGTAATAGTTTTGATTAAAAAAATGTGTAGGTTTTGGAGTACTGGGGTTTTTACCGAAAGGTTTCCCCACGGTAAATCATTGTGTCATTCTCTATTTTTTGTATGCATGGTATATGGCTGCAATATCATTGTTAAAGTTGTTAACAAATCTGAAATTGTAAGGATTTAAAAGAATTTGCACAATACTTTCCTTTAGAGATTAGTGTAGGAAGTTGTTTCCGCACCTGAGTTTCCTTACAAGTGGTATCAGAGCCTGATCAAATTTTGATCCTAGTTGTTGGGTAGGGTTTTTTGAGCTAATCTCAAGTTGAGTGGGAGTTTTGTGTAGAGCATTCTGAATCTTATTTGCAGATTGAGATGGCAAGTTCCTCATACAGTAGAATGGAGGTGGAGAAATTTAATGACACTAATTTTGAATTGTGGAAACTCAAGATGGAAGACATGCTTGAAGACCATGATCTATGGGAGGCTACTTCACTTGATGTGAAACCTGCAGTGATATCTCAAGTGGATTGGGAGATCAAGGATTAGAAGGCTAAGGGTCTCATCAAACTCTATCTAGCAGATGTCGTTCTTTTGAATGTTCTTGATGAGACTACTACAAATTATTTGTGGAAATGGCTTGGGTCTGTGTATTAGGCCAAATCTCTAGTGAATAAGTTGTTCCTAAGAAAGAAGTTGTATTCTTTAAGAATGGAGGAAGCTAGATCCATAACTGATCATCTCAACGCATTCAATTTATTGATTACATAGTTGGCATCATCTGGTGCCAAGATCGAGGAGGAGGATCATTGTATGACCCTTCTTTGTTCCTTGTCAAATTTGTGGGACCATCTTGTGATGGCTCTCAGAGGTACTATAGTCACATTCTATATGGATGATGTGGTGTCTTCACTGCTTTCTGAGGAGATGTGAAGAAAGACTTCGGATTCATCTAAGGAAGCCCTTGTTGTTCATGGGAGATCCAATGACAAAGGAAAGCAAAATGACAACAAATCAAAGAAGGGTAGATCTAAATCTTATGGGAGTTCTAAGACTCCTAGAAAGTCCAAGGTGAAATGTTGGAACTGTGATAAATTTGGGCACTTCCAGAAGGACTGCAAAGAACCAAAGAAGAAGAAGAAAGGCTCAGATTCAGCTTCTGAAAATTCTCAAGAAGATGGAGATGATTTTATTGCAGCTTTGGCAGCCCATGCATTTGATGATGTGCGGTTGGTAGACTCAGGTGCTTCTTTTCACATGACCTCTCATCGAAACTAGTTCTAAAAATATGAAGAGTTTGATGGTGGAAAGGTGTACTTGGGTGATGATTCTCACTTAAAGATAGTTGGATGCGGAAGGGTCACTATCATATTTCCTGATGGACGAGTAAAGAGAATCAATGGAGTTATGCACATTCTAAGTTTGGCATGAAACCTATTATCTGTAAGTATGTTGAATGATGTAGGTGTGCAGGTTGTTTTTTTGAAAGAAGGATGCAAGATGATGAGAGGATCGATAGTGCTTGTGAGGGGTACTAGGAGAGGTACCTTATTTCAACTAGATGCATGTATTCATCTATGTAATAGTTCTTCATCCTCACCATCTGAATGAGTAGTGAAGAAGTCTGTGGTTATTGGTTCTGATGGTAGTGCAAACACTTTGGAAGGTAAGCTTCCTGCAAAAAAGACAATGTTGTGGCATATGAGATTTGGCCACATTGGTGAAAAGGGTCTCAAAACCCTCAAAAATAAAAACCTCACTGAGGGGTTAAATGATTGCAATCTTGAGTTTGACTTCTATGAACACTATGTCTATGGTAAACAAAATTGTGTTCAGTTTTACTCTAGTTCTCACAAATCTTCTGATGTTTTGGATCTTATTCATTCTGATGTATTTGGTCCTGTAAAAGTTCCTTCAATCTCCAAGTTTGTATTTTTTGTATCTTTCATAGATGATTACAGTAGAAGGACTTGGATTTATTTCCTTAAAATTAAGACACAAGTCTTTAGTCGATTCAAAGAATTTAAAGCTCTTGTAGAGAATCAGACTAGTAAGAAGATTAAGTGTGTGAGAACTAACAATGGTGGTGATTTTTGCTCAGCAAAGTTTGAATAGTTTTGTAAAGAACAAGGTATTGAGAGGCATAAGACAACTCCTTATACCCCATAGCAAAATAGAGTTGCAGAGAGAATGAACAAGACACTGATGGAGAAGGCTAGGAGTATGCTTAATGGAGTTGGTTTAGAACAAAGGTTTTGGGCCGAAGCTGTGGCCACTGCTTGCTATCTGGTTAATAGATCTCTTACATCAGCTTGGTAAGACACCCATGGAGGTGTGGTCTGGTAAGAAGCCTTCAATTAGACATCTTCATGTTTTTGGTTTTGAAGCTTATGCACATGTTCCAAAGGAGAAAAGATCTAAGTTGGAAAACAAAGCTGTCAAATGTATTTTCATCGGATACAGTGTTGGTGTGAAAGGATACAAGCTTTGGGATCCTGTGACTAGTAAGGTGTTGTATAGTAGAAATGTTATTTTCAGAGAGCTAACATCTTCTCCTATTGTGCTACAACCAGATGAAAAAGAAAATGAAAAAGATGTTGTTCAGTTGCCTCCTACCCTTGAGAAGACTGAACAAAGAGACCATGTTGGGCCTAATGATGAGGAGAGCTCTAGCAGCTCTGATAGTTTAGAAGAAGAGGAAGAACAACCTCAACCTCAGTCCTTGAGGGGATCCATGAGAGAAAGAAAGCAACCAGAAAGGTTTGGCTATTCTATGTTAGATTCCAGTTGTGCTTTTGCTTTGATTACTAACACTGATGAGCCTAGATCTGTGAAAGAGGCTTTGGGCATGGAAGATGTAGGTTCCTGGATTAAGGCTATGGATGATGAGATGGCTTCATTGGAGAAAAAAAAAACCTAGAACCTTGTACCTTTTCCTAAAGGGAGAAAATCTATTGGCTATAAATGGGTGTTCAAGAAGAAATTATGTGCAGATGGCAGTGTTGAAAGGTACAAAGCTAGATTGGCTACAAAGGGGTATTCACAGGTAGAGGGAATAGATTATGGTGAAATATTCTCTCATGTTGCAAAGTTGACATCCATTAGATTTTTGTTATCTCTTGTTGCATCATATGATTTAGAGATAGAACAGATGGATGTGAAGATAGCTTTCCTTCATGGTGATTTGGAGGAAGAGATTTATATGTCACAGCTTGAGCACTACATTGTTAAAGAGTTGAAAATGATCACCTTCTTATTGTTGCATTATATGTTGATGATATGTTTATTATTTGGGAAGAGTAAGGGTATGATTTCTAATTTTAAATCTCAGTTATCAGCATAGTTTGAGATGAAAGATCTTGGGGCAGCAAGGTACATCTTGGGTATGGATATCAGTAGAGACAGGTCTAAGAAAAAAATTTGGTTGAGTCAGAGTAAGTATGTGAAGTCTGTGTTGGATAGGTTCAGCATGGCAGATCGTAGACCACTATGTGTTCCTGTTTCTATGAGAACAAAGTTATTTGTAGATGATTGTCCAAAATCTCCTAGTGAGGTGGAGGACATGAGTAGAGTACCTTATGCTAGTGCAGTTGGTAGTCTTATGTATGCTATGGTATGTACTAGACCAGACATTGCCCAAGCAATGGGAGTCCTAAGTCAGTTTATGGCTAACCTTCGACGGGTACATTGGGATGTAGTTAAGCGAGTATTCAGATATTTAAGGGGTACATTAGATTACTCCATATGTTACCATGGTAACTCTTCTAGATCTCCACATTCAATTTTTATTCATGGGTTTGTGGATTCAGATTGGGCAGGTGATATTGATAGTAGGAGATCCACCAATGCTTATGTGTTCACTATGTTTGGTGGTGCTATCAGTTGGATGAGTAAGCGACAACCTGTGGTTGCTTTGTCCACTACAGAAGCTAAGTACATGGCTGCTACTCATTCTTGTAAGGAAGCCATTTGGCTTAGGAGATTGTGTTCTAATGTTGGTGTTGATGTAGAATAGATTACTATTTGGTGTGAAAGTCAGAGCGCTATTTGCCTTGCAAAGAATCCAAATTTTTATGCCAGAACGAAGCACATTGATGTGCAGTTTCACTTTGTGAGAGATATGGTGGAAGATGGAAAGGTAGATTTGGAGAAGGTAGATACTATGAAGAATGTTGTAGATGCATTAATGAAACCAATGGGCACTGAGAAGTTCAGATGGTGTTTGGAGTTTATGGGCCTTTTGGCCTATAGCGGTTAGTTCCTATTGCTCTTACAAGGTGTTTGACAAGTGGGAAAATGTTAGGAATAAGGTGTCTCAACCTTGGATAATTCCTATTCTTATTATTTGTTTTGTAAAATCTATTTCTTGCAAATAATTTAATTAAGTGTGAGTGTACATGTCTAGTTGGCATGTTGATGTGTCACTCCACTTGATGTGTCAGCATCTTGAATTGTGTGTAAGGAGATCATGGCTGAAATGGTTATGATAAATTCCTATGACACGTAAGAGCTATGTTTGGAAGATTCAATGTCAGGTGAAGACATGTGGCAACTGATAAAATTGAGTATTGTACACTCTTCCCCAATCGTGGGGTTCTTATTTTCTCAGAGAATGGTAAAACCCTAATACGGCTATCTTTGGAAGTTGCCCTAAAAAGGGAAGCACATGATATAAGTGTTTTTTAGGGTTGCAAAGATAGGAAAAGTAAGTGTATTGTTGAAACATTTTATGCTACTGCGATTTGTCTTCAAGAGTGGGAAAATCTTCTGAAATAACTTGCATTGCAAGTGTATTGTAAACTATAATAGTTTTGATTAATACATTGTGTAGGTTTTGGAGTGCTGGGGTTTTTACCGAAAGGTTTCCCCAAGGTAAATCATTGTGTCATTCTCTATTTTCTGTATGCATGGTATATGGCTGCAATATCATTGTTAAAGTAGTTAACAAAATTGAAATTGTAAGGATTTAAAAGAATTTGCACAATACTTTCCTTTAGAGATTAGTGTAGGAAGTTGTTTCCACACCTAAGTTTCCTTACAGTTTTTTTCTTGTTTCTATTAGTTAAACCAGATATTTATCAAAACAAAACCCCTTCTAAAAAAAATATGGCCAAGACCTCTTCTTGTCTAGAACTTCTGACCCCACATAGTTATCACATATGGAAAACCCTGATGACATGACTTCTTCGTTCAAAAGGGCTCTGGTCTTGTCTAGATGCAGTGCAGCCAGTCTTATAGAGGCCCTTTGAGATCATGCAGCATTGAAACAAGATGGATGAGGCTATGGGGTTGATTTCTTTATAGGTATCAGACAGCTTGCAGTTTCATCTTGATGGGTGCAATACCCCTCTAGCTATGTGGACCAAGCTAAACACCTTGTTTGGTACAGTGAATGAGTTCAGAGCACTTCAGATTGAGGTAGATCTTATTTCTCTTGTACCTGATTCTTTTCCCTCTATTGAGGACTTTCTAATGAAGTTCAAACAACAAAGATCTTTGTTACATGGATGTGGAAAGAAAAAGACTGATAAAGAGTGCATTTATCTGATTCTATCTAAGCTTAGGGGAAACTTTCAGATCTTCTCTTCTACCTTTCATTCTACCATGGACGCTTTGGGACCTACATTCACCATGCCCACTTTTGAGGTGTTCTATGATCATTTGACTAGATATCAGACCAAGCTTACTCAATTGGAATCTCTAATAGGATCAAAGAACCAAGCATTGATTGCCCAGCCATCCAAAGGAAAGCAAAAGTAGAAGCCAAAGTGGATATCAGATTCTTCTTCTCAGCACTCTACTAGCCCACCATCTTCTTCTAAGAAGGAGAAATAGAAGACTGAGAGACCTACATGTTCCTATTGTCAAAAGGGACCTCATGATGAGTCACATCATTTTCAGAAGAGATTTGATGGCTATGAGAAATAGATTATGGATTTGAAAGCTCTTCTTCAGAAGAGCATTGTTTCCTCTCCATCCTCTTCTACCTCACAGGGGTCTTCTTTTCAATCTTCTTCCACATCTTTGACATCTGGATAGGATTTTGGATAGGGTCATGCATTATGAGCATCCATTGCATCCCCTTCATAGGTCCCTTGGATATTGGACTCAGGTGCTTCTCACCATATGGCATCTTATCAAGGGGTCTTCTCTATTGTTGAGGCTTCTCCCATTCCTTATATTCTCATGGGGAATAACACTATCTTGAGAGTCTACGAGAAAGGTTCAATAGGCATTCAGGATGGCACATTCAATGATGTATTGTATGTTCCATCTCTATCTATAAACCTTCTCTTGATTTATCAGATTACACATAGTGGATCATGGAAGACAATTGAGTTCACTGTAGATTATGTCTTCATTCGGGATAGTGTGACAGGAGGCATTATTGCTATAGGGATAGTTGATCATTCCACCCATCTCTACACATTCTCACACTTTGGTCCACCATCTCCATTGTCAGAGCACAACTCTCCTCTTTCGCGAGAGCCTCATGTGGTGCAATCAAGTCGCTTGAACTTTTGTATTGTTCATGAGATCACTACTATGACTGCCACACCACATCCTATTGAGGTATTTTCTCTTCAGTAGGATTCTTCTTCAGCACTGCTTGACCCTCCATCTCCATTCATCGAGCCACCAGGTGCACTTGTTGAGGATTCTGCAGAGGATGTTCATCTCCTCTTTCATGACAGTTTCAGCACACCTGTCACACCACCTACATTGGGGATTCCCTTTCAGGATCCTCGTGTTTTCTCCTTTGAGCATCATTTAGGCCTTCTAGTTTCACTTGTCATTCATGGGTTTCCTTGTTTTGTCCCTTTTTTTCTTCCACATTGGAGTTTCATTGGTTCGATCATTTCTACAGGGGTTCCATCATTCTGGGGGGGCTTTGGTGTCTCATCCCTCTCTCATGGGGGGCTGGTTGTACTTATGGTTTTGAGAGTCTCTTGAGCCATTTCTTTTTCTGCATTTTTCTATCTTTTTTTGGACTAGGGTTTTTTTCCCACTAGGTTTTCTCTATTTCTCCATTTTACAGAGATTTGGTTGTGCTAGGTACCTCATCAGGCCATGTTGTCGAGACCCATTTTTATGCTTTCAGCACTATAGTTTCCTTTTCTTTCTTCTTGCCTTGTTTGTAGCTACATTGTTGCTCATCTTAAGGGGGGGTGTTAGAGTAAAGTATTAATTATATTAATTAACTTTACTCCTTTCTTAAGATGTCAACATTTTTATTTTTAGTTGTTTATATTTAAACACACATGCACTAGTTGATTTAAACTTATGCACTTATTGTTTTAAATATAAACTTGCATGCATTGGTCATGTAATAGTTAAACTAATTATTACATGCACTTCTACTTTTTAGGTTTGCCTTTCAAGGCTTTTGATCTCCTTTATAAGGATGATCCATTGTACATTCAATTCATTCATTATTTGAGGATATTTTCTTCTTCATATTTTTGAGTCAAACCCTTGCCCTCTTTTTGTCTCTACTTCCTTGTAATAGGTTTTTGTATGCAGGTGATCTTCGAGTTTTGTGGATTTGTATTGCTCAAATCCTACAATACATATGTGTAAATAATACATATGTGTGTGTATATATATACATACATATATATCTATATAAATATGTGTATATGTGTGTGTGTGTGTGTACATACATATATATTTATATATATATAGATCATCTTTCATTGAAATATATGTATGAACCATGTTTTATGTATATCATCTTTCATGCAAAAATATTTTTGTAGACCATGTTATATATATATATATAGAGAGAGAGAGAGAGAGAATTTTTAATTTATTTAACTCATTTTAACTTGTGTAAATTTACATTTAAATGTAGTAATTGATTTTAGTGAAATAATGTAGTTACACTTTAATTATTTTTTAATTATATTAGGAAAAATATATAGACTTCATTTGATAGTAAATAAAATCTTTCAGATGCACACATATTTAGATATTATTAGACATCATGCCAGATGCACCAATTCCCCCTCAGGAAAGTTTTGCACGAACTAATTAGGAAATTGATAAATTGAGAGTCCATAAACAATGGTACTATCTCCAATGTTTATAAGAGTACATGGTAGTCTATAATTCATAGCCTAATTATTATTAGGGATGACATTAATGGTTCTACTCCCTATTCAACATCCACTATAGAGGCCATACTTGATGGGAAAAGATAAGAGGTTTGTCTGGGCATTTCTCTTTCTGAGGTACAAGGTTTAGTGCCCAAAGATACCTTGGAACTAGAATGTTTCCCATTTTATGTGGATCAAAAGTATGTGATGAAGGGTGCTCCCCTTAATACCACAAACACAAAATAGAAACAGAGAAACAACAACAATATGCAAGAATAGAAAATGGGCTTCTTATTATCTCCACAAATGGGGAATTACAAACTTTCAGAATTACAATATGCAAAGTCACATGGGCATTCCCTTACAATATTCTGTAGGACAAACCCTCGAATCAATAACCAGATCTACTACCAGAACTGTCTCAACTACATAAGACAACACTATAGCCTTCCTTATATAGGCGATTTCCACCGCCCGAGAAGGTTCCAGAAAATTAGCCCATAGGGCCGACCAAATTTAGAATTATTTTATTTTTCATTTTATTACATCATAGTCAGCTCAAAATAACTTTTGAAACCTGAACATAAATTTTGAAGAAAAAATATTTTTCGCCATTTCAAGTGACCTAACTTCCGGAGACCATAAGTCATCACCAGTTGACCTGATTGACTATTAAGACCCCATTTCGAAAAGGGCATGAAGCACTCTACAACGCTTAAATCAAGAGAGCTTCACTCAGCCCAAAATTTGACCTCATCCGGGCCCTCTAAACCCTTCAAAACTGAGCTTGAAGTTTCTGTACCCTATTTTCAATACCAAAAATTGTCAATATCTTCAAGACTAGACTTGATCTGATAATGAAACTTTACTGGCAGGCTAATACGACCAAAAAAAACCTCCACCTGTGAAATCAGAACATTTTGAGATCGTATGACCAACTTACTAAAAATAGTAAGTTTCCATAAATAGCAACTCTACACAAGGTATCCCTTATTGAAAACAAAACCAGAAATATTTTTGGGTGATGCAAGATTGCTCTTACACTCAGGATGCTCCTGCATCAGTCACCCGGGGTAATTTGAGAAGTGACCTCGTCACATCTCAGGTGTGTAGAGGAAAACCAAGATGGTTAACCTCCTCCTTTGTTAGCCATGATGAATCTTCAACAGGTCGTCCTTTCCACTTGACCAGATATTCTTCATATGTCTTGTTCCTTGTGCTTCTGCCAACATGACTATCCAGTATATCCTCAATCTCTTTCGTATCTGAACTAGTTGCTAGAATACTCCACTGTGTTGTTGTGATCTCATCTTCAACACCTCCCTCATGATACTCTGTCAGATCTAAAATGTTAAACACTGGTGAAATATTCAGCTCAGTAGGCAATTCTACTTCATATGCATTTCCTAAATCATGCTTCTTCAGTATTTTACATGGCCCAAACTTCTTCATTTTCAATTTGTTATATGTACCAACTAGAAATCGCTCCTTCCACAAATGAACCACGACTTCATCTCCAACCTGAAATTCCTTATGCCTTCTTTTCACATCTACCTTAGCCTTTTACTGCGCATTCATCTTGGAAATATGCTTCCTCACCTCCTCATGGACGTTCTTCAAATGTTCTGCAAAATCTCCAGCTTCAGCGCTATTTATTTCTCCTTTATCTATCTTTCTCAACTCAGATGCATTTCTGGGACTACTTCCATATACAATCTATGGATGATTTGATGAACTACACTTCAAATCTATCTTCAACTCTTCACTTGCTGCTAGAGTCATTCTGTGTGCTGCATTATTTGGCAAATTGGCTCCTGGAATCAATTCCATTTGATGACTGATCTTTCTTACTAGTGGTAATCCATTGGGCACAGTATCAGATATAATATCCTGAAACTCATTCAATAATTTTGCAACTTCTATAGGTACATCTTCTACTTCCTCTTTCCTAGCCTTTGGAATTAAGGTAAAACACATATGCTCATGCTGCATACCATCTGAGAAATTTTTTCTATCAACAAAAGTTATTCTTGCATTACCACATACATTTTCTTTCATTTCCTTCAATGGCTTTAGCTTATGTCGCACTCCATCCTTTGTTAGGGAATAGGTATTCGCACGACCATCATGTACAGCACATCTGTCAAACTACCAAGGTCTACCCAACAACATATGACATGCATCCATAGATATGATATCACATAGTACCTCATCATTGTAAGGAAACTCAGGTGCAAAAATAGCTTCCTACACTAATCTCTAAAGGAAAGTATTGTGCAAATTCTTTTTAAATCCTTACAATTTCAGATTTGTTAACTACTTTAACAAAGATATTCCAGCCATATACCATACATACAGAAAATAGATAGAGAAGATTAAAACACATAAACACAAAGATATGTTGGTGGGGAAAAACCTTTCGGTAAAACAACCCCACCCCTCCAAAACCTGCACAATGTATTATCTTCAACACAAAGACTACAACACACTTGCAATGCAAGTTCTTTCAGGAGATGAGAGACTAGTAAAACTTATATCTCTCCCATAGAAGCAACATCATATATATAGACTCCTCAGGACCCAGCAAATACCCAAAAAAGGAGTTTGGCATCCAACCACCAAGACCCATGCACAAAGCCACATGTACATAGCTGTTACATGCAATCCCAAGAATAGGCATCCATCCCTAGAATAGACTATGACAGCTTGTCATAGAATCCACCAAAAATAATGGTCACAATAGAAGTGTAAGAGAATATGTCATACCAACCTATTTTTTGCATATTCTCTTACACACCAACCAATTCTTCTTGGGCGCCCAAATAGGCCCAAGTCATAAGATGCTCTTACACCTATCATAGCCCATTCCTTAAATAGTTCTTACGCATCATAGGAATCCATCATGACCATTTCAGGCATGATCTCCTTATGCACAAGATGCCAACACATCAAGTGGAGTGACACATCAACATGCCAACTAGACATGTACACTCACACTTAATTTCATTATTTGCAAAAAATACATTTACAAAACAAATAATAAGAATAGGAATTATCCAAGGTTGAGACACCTTATTCCTAACATTCTCCCACTTGTCAAACACCTTTTAAGAGCAACAGGAACATAATAGGAAGTTTAACCACTATAGGCCAAAAGGCCCATAGACTCTGAACACCATCTAAACTTCTCAGTGCCCACTGGTTTCGTTAATGCATCTGCAACATTCTTCACAGTATCTACCTTCTCCAAATTTATCTTTCCATCTTCCACCATATCTCTCACAAAGTGAAACTGCACATCAATGTGCTTCGTTCTGGCATAGAAAATTGGATTCTTTGCAAGGCAAATAGCGCTCTGACTGTCACACCAAATAGTAATCTATTCTGCATCAACACCAACATTAGAACACAATCTCCTAAGCCAAATGGCTTCCTTACAAGCATGAGTAGTAGCCATGTACTTAGCTTCTGTAGTGGACAAAGCAACCACAAGTTGTCACTTACTCATCCAACTGATGGCACCACCAAACATAGTGAACACATAAGCACTAGTGGATCTCCTGCTGTCAATATCACCTGCCCAATCTGAATCCACAAACCCACGAATACACATTGAATGCGGAGATCTAGAAGAGTTACCATGATAACATATGGAGTAATCTGATGTACCCCTCAAATATCTGAATACTCGCTTAACTGCATCCCAATGTACCCATCCAGGATTAGCCATAAACTGACTCAGGACTCCCACTGCTTGGGCAATGTCTAGTCTAGTACAGACCATAGCATACATAAGACTGCCAACTGCACTAGCATAAGGTACTCTACTCATGTCCTCCACCTCACTAGGAGATTTTGGACAATCATCTACAGATAACTTTGTTCCCATAGAAATAGGAACACAAAGTGGTCTACAATCTGCCATGCTGAACCTATCCAACACAGACTTCACATACTTACTCTGACCCAACCAAAGTTTTTTGTTAGACCTATCTCTACTGATTTCCATACCCAAGATGTACCTAGCTGCCCCAAGATCTTTCATCTCAAACTATGCTGACAACTAAGATTTAAAATCAGAAATCATACCCTTACCCTTCCCAAACAGCAACATATCATCAATATATAATGCAACAATAAGAAGGCAATCATTTTCAACTCTGAAATAAACACAATGATTTGATTTTGATCTTACAAATCCAATTGATAACACAAAGGTATCAAACTTAAGGTACCACATCCTAGGAGATTGCTTCAAACCATATAGAGATTTCTTTAATCTACAAACTAAAGATTCTTTACCTTTAACAATGTAGTGCTCAGGCTATGACATATAAATCTCTTCCTCCAAATCACCATGAAGGAAATCTATCTTCACATCCATCTGTTCTATCTCAAAATCATATGATGTAGTAAGAGATAACAAAAATCTAATGGATGTCAACTTTGCAACAGGAGATAATATTTCACCATAATCTATTCCCTCTACCTGTGAATACCCCTTTGCAACCAATCTAGCTTTGTACCTTTCAACACTGCCATCTACACAGAATTTCTTCTTGAACACCCATTTATAGCCAATAGATTTTCTCCCTTTAGGCAAAGGTACAAGGTCCCAAGTTTTGTTTTTCTCCAATGAAGCCATCTCATCATCCATAGCCTCAATCCAGGAACCTACATCTTCCATGCCCAAAGCCTCTTTCACATATCTAGGCTCATCGGTGTTAGTAATCAAAGCAAAAGCACAACTGGAATCTAACATAGAATAACCAAACCTTTCTGGTTGCTTTCTTTCTCTTATGGATCTCCTCAAGGGTTAAGGTTGAGGTTGTTCTTCCTCTTCTTCTAAACTATCAGAGCTGCTAGAGCTCTCCTCATCATTAGACCCAACATGGTCCCTCTATTCAGTCTTCTCAGGGGTAAGAGGCAATTGAACAACATCTTTTTCCTTTTCTTTTTCATCTAGTTGTAGCACAATAGGAGAAGATGTTAGCTCTCTAAAAATAACATTTCTACTATACAACACCTTACTAGTCACAGGATCCCAAAGCTTGTATCCTTTCACACCAACACTGTATCCGATGAAAATACATTTGATAGCTTTGTTTTCCAACTTAGATCTTTTCTCCTTTGGAACATGTGCATAAGCTTCACAACCAAAAACATGAAGATGTCTAATTGAAGGCTTCTTACCAGACCACACCTCCATGGGTGTCTTACCAACAAGAGCTGATGTAGGAGATCTGTTAACTAGATAGCAAGCAGTGGCCATAGCTTCGGCCCAAAACCTTTGTTCTAAACTAGCTCCACTAAGCATACTCCTAGCCTTCTCCATCAGTGTCCTGTTCATTCTCTCTACAACTCCATTTTGCTACAGGGTATAAGGAGTTGTCTTATGCCTCTCGATACCTCATTCTTTACAAAACTGTTCAAACTCTGCTGAGCAAAACTCACCACCATTATCAGTTCTCACACACTTAATCTTCTTACTAGTCTGATTCTCTACAAGGGCTTTAAATTCCTTGAACCAACTAAAGACTTGTGTCTTACTTTTAAGGAAATAAATCCAAGTCCTTCTACTGTAATCATCTATGAAAGATACAAAAAATACAAACTTGGAGATTGAAGGAACTTTTACAGGACCAAATACATCAGAATGAATAAGATCCAAAACATCAAAAGATTTGTGAGAACTAGAGTAAAACTGAACACAATTTTGTTTACCATAGACATAGTGTTCGCAGAAGTCAAACTCGAGATTGCAATCATTTAACCCCTCAATGAGGTTTTTATTCTTCAGGGTCCTAAGACCCTTCTCACCAATGTGGCCAAATCTCATATTCCACAACATCATCTTTTATGTTGGAAGCTTTCCTTCCAAAGTGTTTGCACCCTTAGGTACACTTACTACACTGCCATCGGAACCCATTGCCACAGTCTTCTTTACTGCTTATTCAGATGGTGGGGATGAAGTGATAGCCACTCTCTTCTTTGAAATAGAAGAACCATTGCACTAAGCAATACATGCTTCAAGCTGAAACAAAGTACCTCTCCTATTACCTCTAGCAAGCACCATAGAACCTCTCATCATCTTGCATCCATCTTTTGAAAAGACAACTTGCACACCTACATCATTCAGCATACTTACAGATAATAGGTTTTGTGCCAAACCCGAAATGTGCATAAGTCCATTGATTCCCTTTACTCATCCATCAAGAAATCTTATAGTGACCCTTCTGCATCCAACTATCTTTAGGTGAGAATCATCACCCAAGTACACCTTTCCACCATCGAACTCTTCATATTTTGAGAACCAGTTTGGATGAGAGGTCATGTGAAAAGAAGCACCTGAGTCTACCAACCACACATTATCACATGCATGGGCTACCAAAGCTGCAATAAAAGCATCTCCATCTTCTTGAGATTTTTTAGAAGCTGAAAATGAGCCTTTCTTCTTCTTCTTCAGTTCTTTGCAGTCCCTCCGGAAGTGCCCAATTTTATCACAGTTCCAACATTTCACCTTGGACTTTCTAGGAGTCTTAGAACTCCCACGAGATTTGGATCTACCCTTCTTTTACTTGTTGTCATTCTACTTTCCTCTATCGTTGGATCTCCCGTGAACAGCAAGGGCTTCCTTAGATGAATCTGAAGTCTTTCTTCACATCTCCTTAGATAGCAGTGAAGACACCACATCATCCATATGGAATGTGACTATAGTACTTCCGAGAGCCATCACAAGATGGTCCCACGAATCCGGCAAGGAATAAAGTAGGGTCATACAACGATCCTCCTCCTCGATCTTGGCACCAGATGATGCAAACTATGCAATCAATAAATTGAATGTGTTGAGATGATCAGTTACAGATCCACCTTCCTCCATTCTTAAAGAATACAACTTCTTTCTCAAGAACAACTTATTCACTAGAGATTTGGCCTGATACACAAACCCAAGTCGTTGCCACAAAGAATTTGCAGTAGTCTCATCAAGGACATTCAGAAGAACGGCATCTGCTAAACAGAGTCTGATGAGACCCTTAGCCTTCTGATCCTTGATCTCCCAATCCACTTGCGATATCATTGCAAGTTTCACATCAAGTGAAGTAGCCTCCCATAGATCGTGGTCTTCAAGCATGTCTTCCATCTTGAGTTTATACAACTCAAAATTAGTGCCATTAAATTTCTCCACCTCAATTCTACTGTATGAGGAACTTGCCATCTCAATCTGCAAATAAGATTCAGAATGCTCTACACAAAACTCCCACTCAACTTGAGATTAGCTCAAAAAACCCTACACAACAACTAGGATCAAAATTTGATCAGGCTCTGATACCACTTGTAAGGAAACTCAAGTGCAGAAACAGCTTCCTACACTAATCTCTAAAGGAAAGTATTGTGCAAATTATTTATAAATCCTTACCATTTCAGATTCGTTAACTACTTTAACAAAGATATTGCATCCATATACCATGCATACAGAAAATAGATAGAGAAGATTGAAACACATAAACACAAAGATATGTTGGTGGGGAAAAACTTTTCGGTAAAACAACCCCACCCCTCCAAAACCTGCACAATGTATTATCTTCAACACAATGACTACAACACACTTGCAATGCAAGTTCTTTCAGGAGATGAGAGACTAGTAAAACTTATTTTTCTCCCATATAAGGAGCATCATATATATAGACTCCTGAAGACCCAAAAAATACCCAAAAAAGGAGTTTGGCTTCCAACCACCAAGACCCATGCACAAATCCACATGTACACAGTTGTTACATGCAATCCCAAGAATAGGCATCCATCCCTAGAATAGACTATGACAGCTTGTCATAGAATCCACCAAAAATAATGGTCATAAGAGAAGTGTAAGAGAATCTATCATACCAACCTATTTTTCACATATTCTCTTACACACACCAACCACTTCTTCTTGGGCGCCCAAATAGACCCAAGTTATAAGATGCTCTTACACCTGTCATAGCACATTCCTTAAATAGTTCTTACATGTCATAGGAATCTATCATGACCATTTCAATCATGATCTCCTTATGCACAAGATGTCGACACATCAAGTGGAGTGACACATCAACATGCCAACTAGACATGTACACTCACACTTAATTTCATTATTTGCAAAAAATACATTTACAAAACAAATAATAAGAATAGGAATTATCAAAGGTTGAGACACCTTATTCCTAACAATCATGGTACCCGTCGATCTTGAACTTTACTAGGCATTGTTCATTGACCATGACCTTGTGGTCATCCTGCACCCGGGCAACCCAATATGGATGTGGGTGTTTCTGTCTCTTGAGCATCAACTTTGTCACCATCTTTTCTGACACCAAATTATCAGTGCTTCCACTATCAATAATCACATCACAACATTTACCCTCACACTTGCATCTAGTGCGAAACAGGCTCCTTCTTTGCTCGGGTTCATTTTCACCACTCAACAGGACTCTTCTATTAATCAATGTTTCTCCTCTTTTAACATCTTCAAAATGTGATGATCTGGAATCTTCATCTACACATTCAACTCTAGCCTGGCCTTCATTCCTCCTATCTGTCCCTCCTTGGTGTTGAGGACATTCAAATGCCCTATGACCTTCTTCTCCACAGTGAAAACATGTTCCATGGAAGCCTCCTCTTCATGAACCTTGTCCTCTTCCTCTTCCTCTCTGATCTCTATTGTTCTGATCTTGAAAATGACTGAAATTATCTCCTCTCTATTTCTGACTGTTACTGGCCTCATCCTACTTTTTCGGATCTTCATTTCGATCTCTATATGACCATTCACTAGATCTTCCATCATGACCTCTTCCGCTTTGTCTGCTCTCAAACTTCTTGTTCATCTTTTCCTCTACTTTTAAGGCAAACTGGTATGCCTCTTCAATACTGTTCATTCAAACCAAATTCAGCTCCTCCTGAATGCTCAACCTCAACCCATTAAGGTAACGGGAAACTTTCTCCTTATCCACTTCTGCATGGCCTGTTCTGATGAGGATTCGATAGAACTCCTCTGTATACTCCTGAACAGATCTTCCTGCTTGCTTCAAACTTTACATTTTCCTCAATAGGTCAAGCTCATAATCAACAGGGATGAACTGTCGCTTCAATTTATCCACCATCCGATCTAATCTTGTGATTTTATCCTTTCCTCTTTGATTTCACTCCAATTGAATCTCTTTCCACCAGATCTTCGCATGACCCTTCAGTCTGGCCTTCGTGAATTTGACCCTATCAGGATCCTCAATATCTTTATACTCAAAATATTCTTCACATTCATTGATCCAGTCGATCAACTCCTCTAGGTTAAGATTTCCTGAAAATGTAGGAACCTCAATCTTAGGTCTTTTCTCGATCCTTGAGATGGCTCGAAAAAGTCTTTCTTCCTCCTGGTTCACAACTTTGACTTCTCCTTCTTGATCTTCTTCTTCAGCTTCATCCTTGCTTTTGTCGCTAACATTAAGATTCATTCCTCTGCGAATCTCCTCTTGCAATGCTCGCAGTTGTCTCTGAAGCACTCTAACCTCAAGTGTTACAACACCAGCTTTTCCACCATGCTCCCTTCATGGAGGTATTTTCATGATGTTTATTGAAACCCTAACCATGGTCCTGGTGCAAACTGCCTCACAGTCGGTGATATGTTTACACAGGAACCCTAACCCACGATCCTGGTGCAAACTGCCTCACAATCGGTGATCTATTTACACACTCAAGAACTCCTGCTCTGATACCACTTGATGAAGGGTGCTCCCCTTAATACCACAAACACATAATAGAAACAAAGAAACAACAACAATATGCAAGAACAGAAAATGGGCTTCTTATTATCTCCACAAATGTGGAATTACAAACTTTCAAAATTACAATATGCAAAGCCACATGGTCATTCCCTTACAATATTCTGTAGGACAAAGCCTCAAATCAATACCTAGATCTACTACCAGAACTATCCCAACTGCCTAAGACAACACTACAGCCTTCCTTATATAGGCAATTTCTACCGCCTGAGAAGGTTCCAGAAAATTAGCCCATACGGCCGACCAAACTTAGAATTATTTTATTTTTCATTTTATTACATCATAGTCGGTTTAAAATAACTTTTGAAACCGGAACATAAATTTTGAAGAAAAAATATTTTCTGCCATTTCAGGTGACCCGACTTTCAAAGACCATAAGTCATCACCTGTTGACCCGATTGACTATTAAGACCCCATTTCAGAAAGGGTATGAAGCATTCTACAACACCTAAATCAAGAAAGCTTGATTTAGCCCAAAATTTGACCTCATATGGGGCCTCTAAAACCTTCAAAATTGAGCTCAAAGTTTCTGTACCCTATTTTCAATACTGAAAATTTTCAATATCTTCAAGACTAGACTTGATCTGGCAATGAAACTTTACTGGTAGGCTAATACGACCAAAATGAACCTCCACCTATGAAATCAGAACATTCTGAGATTGTATGACCAACTTACTAAAAATAGTAAGTTTCCATAAATAGCAGCTCTGCACAAGGTAGCCCTTATTGAAAACAAAACCAGAAATATTTTTGGGTGATGCAAGATTGCTCTTACACCCAAGATTCTCCTGCATTAGTATGTGAAGGGATATCAAGTTTCTAGATGTCAGGATCTTGTTATGTCAACATTGATATACCCATGCTTTATGGCTGCCCATGGTTGTTATCCAAATAAAAACTAGATTCCACTTTGTTTTGCACAATGACTTTTTGCTAAGGTTCGTTTAGGGAGGGTGGTGAATTACACTAATTTTCTACCATATCTAGGATAGAGGCGTGGTAGGTTGGTTGACAGAGATTCCTATCATTGACATGATCACCAGTTACCAGTACATAGGATCATTGTTGGGCAAAGGGAACCTGTTATTGATCCTTCATAGGGTCCTATAGAATATGGTGTTGTTCATAGCACCTAGCTTTGAGGAGAAATTGATAGAGTTGGAGACATTGTAGCAGTTGCTAGATCCATATCTAGTGATGAGGTTGGACATTATTTGATGTCTCATTGATGGTCTAGATCTTCAAGTGGAGCATTCTCTAGCAGGACCTCAAATGACATATGTTGGATTCAGGTGTGGAAAGGTAAGTACTGAGAGTGGAGGGGCGAATCAGTACTTCAAATCACTTTTAAACTTTTTATGAACTTCCTTCACATTCATTTATTGATTACTTAACCTTTGCATGCATCACATGAAAATAAATAAAGCATATAATAATCATCACGTAACATAATTATTTTGGTATCGCAAAAATCCTTGTTGGAGGATAAAAATTGCGGTGGGGATGATACCCACAACACTTCAATACTGTAGGAATAAAGTTGCTCGGTTAGAGCTACAATGTTTAGCTATTTTTGATAGATTACCCTATTAAAGGTATTAACCCAGTTAAGAGTTCTAAACACTGCTAAGTCTGCTCTATTAAGAGATTTCACAACTCTAATCTAAGAATTGTACCTAGTTAAAGGATTTGTAATTAAGATCTATTAAGATCTGCTCGGTTAAGAAACATGTACAATTTTGATTAACTTTTAATCAGAAATACAAAATGTCTATCAAACATGCATCAACAAATTCTATTCAGACTCTCTATGATCAGCAATTCATTACCTCAAATTGTGTATCCATTACACTAATCAATTGTGTGCTTGGTAGCTCAATTCTAAATTTGTTCCTCAATATTCTGATACTCAATAGCTTCATTGTTCATTCACCTTCTTCTCTGATATGGAATCTTTAATTTCTCTTCCCACATACATATGCCACCTTAATCTCACTGTGATCTTCATATTTTTTTCTTCTTATATACAAAATTTAAGCGGTGCTAGATCTTCTAGAATATTCATCTTCAAGAGGTACTAGCATTGGGTACACTTCCAATGCATATTCCACCCTTAATTATTATTGGATAAACTCACCTTGTAATCATGTGTAATCATTAGATTTCAATCTCCAATGTTCTATTATACGATCTCCTTGAGATTTGTAAACCATTTTCTAATCAGTGTCCATGTTCAATGTACTTAGATCTCATTTGGTGTCGGCCTTTTCTACTTGGTAACATGTTTTCTTTAACTTGGTAACTAAGTTCTCTTCTCAATTAAGTGCTCGGTATAACATGGTTCTTGGTGCTTGATTTTGCCTCGCTCGGTGTCTATACTTGCTTTCTCTTTACCGATATTCCTTTTTTACTTAATCCTTTTACCAAATGCTTTCTCTACCTTACCGACTCATCTTCTCTTCCTTACCAAATGAATTTGACAAACATAATAACTTCCTTATAACTAATGACAAAAAAATAAAATCTTAGGAGTATCAATCTCCCCCTTTGGCATTAGTTTGGTATGTTTGTTAAAAACCATAAAAATTTTCAAATTCATATATCAAATTTATGTCCTGGTTTATTTTTCTTCCTCGATAAAACTCATTACTCCCCTTGAAGTAATAATTTTTGTACATCTCCATAATCTTCTATATATTCCCCCTTGTATATCTATTCAACATAATCAAAATCTTATATGTATTTTCCCTTTTCTGCTATGTATATATTCCCCCTTCTACTTATATTGTATATTCCCCCTTTTTAACAAAAAGACCAAAACTACTTACTTACTATCTAGTTTGGGGATCTTGTCAAAAATACCTTTATATTTCTTGTGTGCATCCTTCAATGATACCTTGCAGGTGTCTTGTAGCATCTACAACACTATTATATTCTCACTTATATCCGTAGTAAGACTCACCATGTTGTCCATGGCACTTACATCTGGTGTGCTCACTAGGTCTTTTTCTTTCTGAATTTGCCTCTACAGTGATTCAATATCTGGTAGCAAAACTATTTGGAGTTCTAAGAGATCCATCCCGATCTGGTTCTCCTCTTTTCTCAGTTCAAATTGCACTCCCATCAAGTTCTTGAGCTTCTCATAATATTATGTGATAGTCTTTGGCTCAATGGAAATCTTTGATAGTAGCTCAGTGAGCTATTTTTCCATATTATTGTCCTTATCCTTTATCTCCTTTGTAAAATTTGACACTAAAAAAAATTTTGGAATATAGAAAGAATGGATTTAAGCTCTTCTTCTAATTAATTGATTAACTCAGATAGAGTTACCTTTTCCAATGCTACTGATTGAAGAACTTCTTTAATCACCTTAGTCTCCATATCTTTCTTGTGAACCTTCATCATGTATTCAGTTGTGTCAGTTCCAGGCTGATTGATTTGACTAAAAAGTTCTTTTAACTGACCATAAATATCTGCCTTCTCATTTATTTTTACCTCTAGAACAATCTCATTTAAAATTATCTTTATTTGTTCCAATACATCAGTTTTCTTCTTTTTATCTATAAGCTTGTCTTGTGCAGCTTTTATCTTCAACAAGTCTCTGAAAGAAGCGAGTTCCTTAGGTATCATAGTTGTATAGTCAACCTTCGGTATAACTATAACTTCATTTATATCTACCTCTTTTTCTATTTTTCTCTTCTTGGACTTTCCCTTTGGACTTGATGCCTTCTTTGCATCAGATTGGGTTGAAGTTGCTTCTATTTTATCTTCCTTTTCCTTCTCCTTATCTTCTTTTTTTTTCTCTTTCATTTCTTCTACCTTTTATGTCTCTATTACCTTTTCTTTTTCATTCTCTTGTTCCTGCTGACCTATAGTCTCAGTGGGGGTCAGCGACTCTATATTTTGACCTTGAGTAGTCTTTGTCTCTATAGTCTTCTCTTTGGTCTCTTTAGGTTCATTTTCCTTTTCTGTCTCGGTAGGAGTCTCAATAGCAGTAGGCTCTCCACTTGTAATTTCTAAGATAACCACTTCTATCTCAAGAAAATTCATTACTTATAAAATTACCATTTCTTTTTTTAATAATCTTGTAGTGGTTGTATCCTCTATATCCATGGCCTATGATTCTATGGCCTCGGTATCCATTACATCTTCATCTTCTTTCACTGTTTCATCAGGGTCTTTCTTGGTAATATCTTCTATAATTACTTCTTCTTTGTTTTTTATTAATCCAACAAGATTGGATTTATCTTCTTCAGTTGTTATACCTTATATTGTCAGTTGGTCAATTGAAAAGATCTTCCTCCAAAGATCATTGGTATTCTTTTGTACATCTTGCAACTGATCGACCATTATTCTTAATTCTCTTCCCTTCACTGTGAATCTTTTGGAATACTCATTCAGTGTATCTTTTATTCCTCTCTTTGTTAAATCTTGGATTGTGACTGCAAGGGATCTTTCCCTCATTTCTTTTTCTATAGCAATAGCATATTTCCATCTAGCATCTATTCTTTTGTACTGCTCTTTATCAAGATGTTCAACTACCTCAACTGGTAAAATTATGAACTTATGTAGTGTAGTAAGTATTATTTCTTCTATTTTGTATTTATCCTCATCAATCCTTGTGTCAAACTTTAATTGTTCCATGATTGAATAGGCTCCATATTTCTCCAGTGTTTTGAGTAGTTCACCGAGACTCCTATTCTTTTTTCTTGGTGCTACCTTGAATTGTGGCAAGTCATCTGACTTAGTGTCACTCTCTTTTGCCAACTTCAATTTTCTCCTAGGCCTTTTTGTATCCTTTCTTTCCCTAACATATGTTTTTGTCTTCACTAGTTCTGCTTCAATTTTCTTCTTTCCTCTCGGCGTAGAGGTAGACCGACTAGATGGTCTTACACCAGCAAGATTAGGGGTTTCCTTTTTAGCTTTTAATTTCTTCCCCTTTATTGTTGAAGGCTCAGCAATTTCCTCAACTTCATCAACATCATCAATACCTAATTTCTCAGTTAATTCACTAATCATTTTACCTATTTTTATTATTGCCTTCGGTATCAATATACTGGTTCTTATTTTCACCTTCACCTCTTCATAGGTGTCATAACGAGTTGAAGTTCTATCCTTTGGTTTCTCCAAAAGTCCTTTTATAAATACAGTGGATACATCAATATTCATCTCATATCCCATCGGAGGTAGCCACTCAGTTCTAGGCTCTACTGCCCTTATGATACATACATCGATGTCCACTTAAAAACATAACTCACCGTTAAACTCTTCCACTAACTGTAGTGGAATCCTATACCTCTTATGCATCCTAGCTTGGATTTTTTTGAAATAATCATCCATTATGACATTGAAATTGGCACTCGTTCTTTGAATAAAATTACTAATTTGATATAATAAAAAAAATGGGTTAATCAGCACTCCATATGACTTTATCGACTGTTGGAAATGAATTTCAAAAATAGAAGAATATATATACCAATAGGGGACTGAACTTCAGTGTGTTTGACTTTTCCTTTTGGATGGTATTCATGTTTTCATCAAGTTGTTTCAGTAGAATTTTTCACAAGTCAATCTTCATATCCATCTTCACCATTTTATATGCAATCTCCACAGCTCCACAAGGTACACTATCTACCCAAGATTATTGGAATATCCTATATGATATGATATTCAATGCAAGTTTCAATTCAGGGTCTTCAACTATAGATAGCTTTAAGCCTCTTTAATCCCATTTGGATTTTGTTAGCTCACAGAGTTTGTTCTTATCCGTCTGCTTTTAGTCCCTTGGTCTATCACCGACCGGAAATCCAGTAGCAATGTGCAACACATCCTTAGTTATTTTTACTGGCCCATCAAGCCACATGAACCTATCATGAACTCTACTTAACACAATTCTTATCCACTCATGCTTGAATACCATCAGTACATGCATTGCATGAACCAAACCCTTGGTTCGCAAGTGTGTATGATCACTCTTCAGATTACCATTTACACACAACTTCTTATACAATGCATCAATCTCAGCTTGACATATATCCTCAATTTTTCAATGAATGAAGGCGTGAACGTCCTCAATAAAAATTACTCTTGAAGGGATCAGGGATAGGACTCCAATTTTATCAATTTCTGCAACAACGGCGGGTGGAAGTTTGTATTTTGGATTAATACGGTTGATCTTCTCAACAACTACTAGCTTATGTATCTTAGGTGCCATTGATCTCTAAAATATATCAACAAATAATAGGGTTCAAATATAATAACAAGAGAATCTCTTAATTCAGCTTGGTGAACTCTAGAAATACCTCAAATGATTGTGTATATGTTTGTAATGCTCGACTGAATGCTTAAAAATAGCTCTTTGATCTTGTATCTGTCACTGCTCAAACGTGCTCGCAAGAATGTAAAGTAAAAATGATGTATCTTGCCCTCTATTTATAGATTTTCTATTAGGTTAGGGATTCCAATGGCTATAAATACATTTAATGCTTCATTACCTAACTTTATTTTATTGTTTAACTGAACTATACTTTACTTTACGAAATGGAATAATATAACTCAAATACTTCACCGATCAACATATGAAATCATAACTTTATAACTAATATCCAAATGTATCTAATATGTTGATATGGATCTTTGTACTAAATCTAGGGACTGATTTAAGATAAACTTTAAGTTATCAGCTCCTATTCATACCTTGACCAATTAAGTGATGATAGGTGCACCTGATCCAGAGGATACGGTTCCATCACTAGTTCCCAATTTTGTTCTATCATCTTGTGACTTTCTTCTCCAAGTCTTATTCATTTGTTCTCAGATTTCATTAATGTTTACTAGAGTCTTTTCACTTGGTTTCTCCTCAATTGAATCCTTATTTCAGTACCTACAGTCCTTAGCTAGGTGATCGAATATATGGCAATGGAAACGAGCCATTCCAGTGTTTCTCCATGATTTCCTATTGTTCATTACATACATCCTGAAGCAGTTTGTGGAAATGTGACTGAATCTTCCACATGCAGTACAAGAAATCCTTGTATTATAATCCCATGATATTGTAGGACCTTGTCGATTGTTGTCAACATTCTATCAGTTAGGGACCCATTTCTCATTTCTTCTTTGTGACCTACATTCTTTAGATTTGTGACCATATTTATTGCAATTGTTAAAATAACCATCAAACCTTAGTTTCCTTGAAGTGTTCACAACTCTTGATCTACACTCAAATGCCTTATGTCCATACTTATTGCAATTATAACAATGACCTTTAAATTTAGGATAATTTTGTAGATTACCTCTCTTGCTTTTGCAGATGTTAGTTGTATGTCTCAGTTTCCCAGAATGATAACATGTAGGCTTCTTAGGCTTTGATGAGGTAGCATCTTTGTCTCGGTTGGTTGCTTGTTTGGAGGACTCACCCTTCTTAGTAGTATTGTTTGCATTGAAACCGAGTCCAGAGGTTTCATTTGGTTGCCTTTGATTTCTCAGTTGTTCATCCAGAATCTTCACTACTTCCTCATTTCTCTTCATGATTTCATTAGCATCTCTCTCAGTTTTTAGATCATTCTTCAAGTGTTCATTCTCAGATCTCAATTCTGTAATTTCACTGACTTTCCTAGCAACATCCCGATTTGCCATAACAAGTTGATCTATCAAGTTATAGTGTGTTTGTGTCAACCTCGTGATTTCCCTATCTTTCTCATCTATTCTAGTATTCATTTGTCTTCTCTCTTCTTCTACATTTCTTTTGTCATCCTTAGCTTTTCCTTTTTGTTCAATGATCTCACACATCCTTACTGGTTGTGCTTCCTGTTCTCTTTTGAGTGTTTTGACCTAATCTACAAGCATCTTATTATTTTCAAACATTTCTGATATGATAGCATTAGATTCATTAGACATGATTCCCTCATATTGTTCTTCAAGTTCATCTACTTGATCTTAAGGATCTTTCAGTTGTAGGGCAAGTTCTTTCCTTTTGCTGATTGAATTTTTCAACTTTCTGCTTAATTCTTCAATTTTCTCATTAGTCATCTTTAGTTCTAATTCCATACTGTCAATTATTCTTTTGTAATTGTAGTTTTCCATCCTTCCAAATCTTTCATCTTAAGTGACTAAACTCCTTAATAAGAGACTAAGCTCTGATACCAATTGTTGGATTCAAGTGTGAAAAGGTAAGTACTGAGAGGGGAGTGATGAATTAGTACTTCAAATCACTTTTTAAAAATTTTGAACTTCCTTCACATTCATTTATTGATTACTTAACCTTTGCATTCACCACATGAAAATAAATAAAACATATAATAATCATCACATAACACAATTATTTTGCTATCGCATAAATTCTTGTTAGAGGATAAAAAATGTGGTGGGGGTGACACCCACAACACTTCACTACTGTAGGAATAAAGTTGCTTGGTTAGAGCTACAATTTTTAGCTATTTCTGGTAGCTTACCCTATTAAAGGTATTAACCCAATTAAGAGTTCTAAATATTGATATGTCTACTCTGTTAAGAGATTTCACAACTCTAATATAAGAATTATACCTGGTTAAAGGATTTACAATTAAGATTTGTTAACATATGCTTGGTTAAGAGACTTATACAATTCTGATTAAATTTTAATCAGCAATACAAAATGTCTATCAAAAATGTATCAACAAATACTATTTAGACTCTATATGATCATCAATTCATTACCTTAGACTATGTATCCATTACATTAATCAATTATGTTCTTGGTAGCTCAATTCTGAATCTGTTCCTCAATATTCTAGTACTCGGTAGCTTCACTGTTCTTTCACCTTCTACTCTGATCTACAATCTTCAATTTCTCTTCACACATACATATGCCACCTTAATATCATTGTGATCTTCATATTATGTTCTTATTTATAAAATTTAGGCAGTGCTAGATCTTCTAGAATATTCATCTTCAAGCGGTGCTAGCATTACACTTCCAATGCATAGTTCACCCTTAATTCTCATTGGCTAAACTCACCTTTTAATCATGTGTAATCAGTAGGTTTCAATCTCCAATGTTTTGTTATACAATCTCCTCGAGATTTGTAAATCATTTCCTAATCGGTGTCCAGGTTCAATGTACTTAGATTTCATCTAGTATCGGCTTGTTCTGCTCGATAAAACATTTTCTTTAACTCGGTAAAATGTACTTCCACTTGGTTGAGGTTGTGTAAGGGTCAACCCCCTTGTTAATTTGATGAACTTAATCAAAAACATATTCTAGATTACTATTTAAAGTCATAACAAATATTTTTCAATTTATACACTAGTGACTCATCACCCTTTACCATAAGTTTTTGTTGCCTTATGGATCTCTTCTTCCATGTCGTCATGCACAAAAGTTGACCTTGTGTCCATTTTCTAAGTTTGACTGTCAAAAATCACAACAATAGATAATAAAAATTTACTAGATGTCAAATTAGAAACTAAAAGAAAATCTCACCAAAATCAATTCCCTAAACTTGAGAATATACTTTGATAGTTGACTTTACTCTGTACTTATCAACATTACAATTTAAACTAAATTTCACGAAAACTCATTTACATTTGACCCTCAATCAAATGAACCATATCCTATCCATTATTTTTCCAAGAAATTCTACCATATATGTATGGAAAGTAAGAAATGATGAGGTATTTAACAAGAATAGAAGGATGCTTATTGAGCCTTATAAAAGACTCATGATTCTTTATGTTGCTTTGAAATTAACAGTCACCATGGAAATTCCAAATACCAAATTGCTTAAATTGCTTGGGGATGGGTTGGTCACTATGAACAGGCAAGAAGTGAGATATAGGCATGCATGGTCATACAATAGTACTACCAACCCCACCTTCCATGAGGAGCTAATGGAATACCACAAGAAATACAATGAAATAACTAAGCCTAGAAAAGAAAGCAAAATGAACTACCACTCTGAATCCAGGATTCACTTCAACCCCAGTAGAAACTTTGACACAGAATAAGTCAAATCTAATGAAGATGTTTCGCTAGTCTCCTCTCCATTGGGTTATTGGGAGTGGGACAAGGACAGTAAGAGTAGAGTAGATTGAAATAGTTAAATATTATATGTTTCCTTTTGATTATGTATAGTCATTGTCAAGTCATGGTTTAGCTATGTATGTATTTCGGATTTAGGTTCCATTGCTACCACTATGACTAGTCCAGAGCCATAGGCCTTTTGAAAACACTATGTCTAGTTTACTTGATAATTTTTTTGTAATGTGTCTCTCTATAATTAATTTTTTTAAAATAATTCTAGGTTCATCAATGATACCTCTAGAGATGCTGAGCATATTTTTTTAATTTATTAGGGTCTTCATACAAATAATTACATGGAGGCTCTCACCATTTTGCTTGTGGAGCAAAGTTGTGTTCTTGGATGGAAAAGGATTATTTGTGAGTCTAATTCTCAAATGGTGGTGAGACTCTATTGAATGAACATCAATTAGATGATGTCAGTTGGCACTTAGCTTTTTATATTAGATAGATCCCTAGATTGTGTGGCTCTTTGCTATCTATTACTTGTATTCACATTCCTAGGGAGTGGAATGGAGTAACAGATTGTCTACCCAAATGGACTTCGGATCATATGTAGAGTTGGAATATTGTGGATAGGGAACAATTATCTTCATAATTATCTCACATGTTGGATCAATTTGTAGATAAAGACAAGGTTGTGTAATTTGGTTTTTCTATATTGTGTGGTTGGCCCTTCTTGTTTTGTAATTCTCTGTGTTGAATAAATTATTACCCTTATTTTAGTGTCCGTACTCAAAACAAAAATACAATTAAAATCAAGTGGGATATACATCTCTAGTTGTCTTGTCTACTGAGTAAATCTCCTCAAAAGATAAGGTGGGTTTTTTTAAAAACTCTAGTCAAACCTTGAGCAATATCTTTTATCTTTAGTTGTAACTACATCATAGACTTCACATTCTCGTCCAATTGCTCAACTAAAAGAAAACGCTTAACCTCCTGCAAGATCACATTCTAATTGTACAAAGTCTTACCAGACATAGAATTCCTAATCTTATCCACATTCACACTGATTTTATGGCTAGTTAAAACATGCTTCAAAACTCTATCATCCAACTTAGAGCACTTCCTAGACAAATGCACATGTCTCTTAAGCAAAAACTCAAATATGTTGAAATGAGGGCTTCTTGCTTATACAAGCCTCCATGGGATTTTTATCAAGTATTGATGTAAGAGACATTAATCAAGTAGTACACAGTGCTAATTGCTCGTACATCAAATTTTAAACTGATTGTACTAAGCATACTCCTAGTCATCTCCATCTACATCATGTTCATCCTCTTTACAACTTCATTCTATTGAGGGGTGAATGAAGTTATCTAACATGCAATGTCATCATCCTTATATAATCTCTCAATTTTTGTTGAATGGTATTCTCTATCATTAATTGGATTCGACAAAAATCATTTTTTATATAACTCTCCACAAGATCCTTAAACTCTTTGAGTGAAGTCAACACCTCATTTTTCTCAATAAATAAACAAGTTCCCTTCTAGAGAAAACATTAATGAAAGATACATAACACATATTTTACAAGTGAAGATATATCTAAGAGACTAAAAATGTCACTATTACCCAGTAGAAAATCTTTGCAATTTTTTCTTTTTTTTGGAATAAAATAATAATTATCATGGCAATATTTCTTTTAAAGATTTAAATTCTTATGAAAAATTAGGTACCCAGGGTGTGGATCAAAAAGCATTAGGGGTAGTGCATTATGGTGGTCAAGGGGGTAGCTATCCCCTATGGGGTCAAAGGGCAACACCCGATGAAGCAAAGCCTCTTGAAAGTATCACTTAAAACTCTTTCGATTTAGTAGCAACAATTATGGGTTATTTCTCTCCATGATTTTCTTTTAAGAATGTGAATCTTTGAAAATCTCCTTAAAATACTTAAAACTTCACTACCTTAATATTTGGCTTGGGTTCCTTGCTAGTTCACTTGCATAAGAATAGGTCATATCTAAGGACAGGTTTGATGATGATTTTGAATAACTACAACACCCTTAGACAACTGCAAGATGTACTTGGGAGCCTTTTCATTACTTAAATTTGATTGTGTGAAAAATTAGGATCCTCCAAAATCTGGAATCTACATTATGACTCACAGATTTCTAAAATCGTGTAAAAGTCCATATGTAAATGTCACCCAAATGTTTATTTCATGTAAATGACTCCCTCCTACTATAATGTATTAATGACAAATTAAATCTAAACTTTTGCCAAAATTATTTAAATACTATGACCAAATAATCAAGTTTAAATTTAAAAAAAATAAATGCTCTTATGATTTAAGAACTGTCTTTTAAGACCTGTACAATTCACCAATTTTTAATTCTATGATTTCAACTATTCACAAATTGGCAAATATTTGCCACTAAAGAAAAATCAATCAACCCTTATATAAGATTTATACTTTTCAAGGTTATAAGATTTTTTTTACTGATGTGACAAATGCTGATCTCTTTGCTTTAAGTTTGGATGTCAATAGTGTCAATGTTGCAAATCTATTTATAAGTTGCAAATCTCTTTATAACAAACAACAAAACAATTATACTAAATATTTGTTGGCATCAAAGCAAATAAGAGTTCCAATTTATACTCCTTGTGCTAGCACTATATTTCCTCAAATCATCTTACAATCTTCATTAACAAAGACCACATGCACACGCATGTCATTGTCTTATTAAAAGATATCAAGTTTCATGTCGAACACAAGATATGCAAAACACCTAAGATTATTTAAGTCTTCCAACAAAGAATCTAGTCTTGACTATTGTAGTTAAGGAGTCATTCACTCCCTATGGATTAGTGGAAAGAAGCTCAACAATCTATCATCCATACATTCTCTCATGAATATGTAAGTAGATTCTCCTTTGTAGTTAAGGAACCACTCACTCCCTATGGATTAGTGGAAATAAGGTCAACAATCTACCATCCATAGATTCTCACATGAATGCATAAATAAATTTGCCTTCGTTATTTCCTTCACCTTGTAGTCTTTTCTAATTTGTCATATCTTACCTTAGATCGAACATTCCACTTTGGATCACCCAAAGCCCGTAGGTTAGGCTTTTACATTTGGAATTTTTACCATTCTTGTTATTTTTTCACTTATTTCTTTTGGCCTTTCCATACAATCCATGCACCTTTGGTAGCTTTGTAAAAAGAAAATTATATCAGGTCCCTTTAAATGACACCCACCACCTCTCCCCCATAAAGCTAACAACACTCAATTGTCTCGAGAAATTTAGAAATAACATACAACCTCCTTCAAGATTAAGAAAGAACTTGTGATATTTCTATCAAGATTCAACTATTTAGCTTTTGGTCAAACTCGTTGCCATGTGTTTCATTAGTGGTTCACAAGAACCCATCTCTCATGAAATGAATGGAACACTTAACACTCATTACATCTAGGTGATGCTCACAAGGGTGAAGATTGGACTTTCCAAGGAGGTCACCCATCTGAGTACTACTCCAACTCAATGCGAAAAAGACCTTGTTCACCAAGGATTTGACCTATTACAAGTTTCGCTCCAGATGACTTCCACATCGTCTTCTCCTAAACTATTTTGAGGCATTAGCTTTGCCAAGAACAAACTCAACAATCCTCTTACTTTATGTTAAACACCACCCAAACGATCTGCTCACACCACCACATTTTTTTTCTCAAAACCACAGCCAACTAATCTTGACTTACGAGCAAGTCTTGCATCTCCCACAAGTCAGAATTCATGTTAAAATTTTCCGTTACATTTTCCCTTGAACAATTGTAATGCACATGTCCTCTTCTTAAAAAAGAGAGATCCAGTTATACACAAATCCCCCTCAAACCAAGATTTGACACGCTCAACCTATAACTCCTACATTTTATGCTTCCACAATTCAAAATCTGTGTTGTTCGATTTCCCCACTTTCCAACCATGATGTGTTCCTCACCTTTTCCCTAAACCAAAGATGTATATTGTACACAACTCTCACTCGAACCAATATTAGTCCAATAAATCATTTCAATACACCTTGAAGCCAATTGTCTTTAGCCTCGAAACAATTGTCTACCCAATTTGTAACAATTACAATACAATAATCACAAGTGCAACAAGTTCGGAGGCGTTACAATATCACCATATTTTTTTACAAACTGTGCTACACACTCCTTTCCATGCACCAAATGAATAAAGCAAGCCCAAACCAAAAACCAAGTGGTTTCAACAATACAATGGTCTAAAATTATTTATACTAAACACCAACCCAAATCTAGTTTGAAGTGCAACGACACTTCTATGATGGTCAACTGCTAAAAATGAGATGCAACTCCCATGTCACAAAATGTTACAATCCATCACCCAATTTGAGCATTTCACTTCGAACCAATCATCTCTATTTGAGGATGTCCCGTGGCACATCATTTTCCTCCCTCGTGAATGCTTCTACATGTCATAGAATATTTTACATCTTACAACCAGACGGCCAGCTTCCTTTTGTTCAAATTAATAGCGGGAGACCCAATACAGAAAAGAGCATGAAGCTAGATTACGGGTGTTGTTGCTCAGTCCCATAGGTTATTTGGTATTGTGAACATCATTTTAAAAAAATTCCCATTGCATTACACATCTTCCAATATCAGACTCCCATACATATCTTGCATGATATAGATGCTCCTGAATGCAAATATTAACAAATGCCACTGTAACTTGTACCACCTCTATGAAAACAAAATAAATACAAACTATTTAATAAATTGAACATTAGAATTGCAGGCATTCTCCACTTGCAGAAATGACCCTCCTTTTAAAGTATAATTCTGTTCTGGTGCCGACTATACTTGTGACCATTGTGACAATTTGTGGGGGTGGGGGCCTGGCATTGAATATAAAGGGTCCACCCTAGTTGATTTTAGCAAAATTAAATATCACATTAGGTATCTTGCATCCTAGAACACTACTATTTGTACACATTATTAAGAGCATTTATCAAAGACTCTAAATTACACAAACATCCAAGCAACTTGCATCCTTGAGAATGTTGTCCTTAGTCTTTATCTAGCTGTTGAAATGGTATCCTTACATTGTTTGACACGAGGGTAATTATGCCTACCACATGCAATCAAGAAATAACCACAGAAAAAAAATTATTGTGGATGCAAAATTAGAACACTGGTGAACCAAAACCAATTATCTTAAATATAACAGAAATTAGATCCGCAGAGGTAGAACAGATCCACAGGTGCCCAAGAAAACAGGCAACACAAATAATTGTGCATGTCCAGGAATCAATTTCTGGGTGTTTGCAGAGAAAAGGAAGCCTGTCTCCGTAAAAATGCTCTTGGTTGCAATGCCACAAAATAAATAAAAAGCTGTCTCTGACAGCCAGAGAATAAAATCAAGAAACCAATCGAATGACAAAAGCCAGAGACAAACAATTTTAATTAAGGATGCACTGAACCCTCAATTTAATATAATTCACGACAACAATTGCAGGAATATTTGTCAGTACAGAACTTGTTTTGTAACAAATGAGGCAATATCCCAAAATACACATGTTCACAATTAACAATGGAAATGATAAAAGAGCGTCTCTTTTCAAAGCATCTGATATTTTGTTCTATCATTCGAACGTCTCAACCTAAAGTTGCATACGCATCTGTTTTTGAAGAGGATTATGTGACCAAAAACAACCTAATTTTGTTTTAGTAATTGACTTTATTCTTGGCATGGGTATACAACACCATTGCTTCAGCAAGTAAAAAGTAATGATATGTTGCAATCTCTAATCAACAAGCATGATATATATTTATCTGCATTTTTCAATCATTCTAGATGCCTGAACAACTTAGAAGGTCATGGTATCCATAGTCAATAATTCAAAAGAACCCAATGTTGAGTAGAAAGAACATCAGAAATTCATTTCATCTGACTGCATGACCAATTAGTAAATGGTTAATAAAAATGCAGAAGCATGCTAGTCATCTTAAATACTTTTTGCAACCTAATCATCTAAGATTTTGCAAGCTAATCATCTAAGGTACCTTTTGCTACTTAAAGCATGCAAAATGTAAGTAAAAGAATTTGTCAAAGAGTCATCAGTTTTTAAAATAAGCATATCAATTGCACCTTTTTCCAATGACCAGAAAATAAATACACTCTGCTTAAATTTGCAAATAAAGTGGTATGGATGATCCGTCAAAGCAGTATGTGGTAATTCATATTGCTTAGATTACACTAGCGTACTTTGCATAGAATGATGTCAGTAATGGGTGGCTAAGACTACTGTGGTCCACACACCATTGGTGATAGCTGGAAAGTGTCAAATGTCTGAGACATTTTCAGTGACCTGGGAGTTAGCTATGCTAGAGTGACTACTTGTACAGCTACCCTTGGTGTTTGCAGAGAAAAGGAAGCCTGTCTCCGTAAAAATGCTCTTGGTTGCAATGCCACAAAATAATTAAAATGCTGTCTCTGACAGCCAGAGAATAAAATCAAGAAACCAATCGAATGACAAAAGCCAGAGACAAACAATTTTAATTAAGGATGCACTGAACCCTCAATTTAATATAATTCACGACAACAATTGCAGGAATATTTGTCAGTACAGAACTTGTTTTGTAACAAACGAGGCAATATCCCAAAAAACACATGTTCACATTTACCACAATGGAAATGATAAAAGAATGTCTCTTTTCAAAGCATCTGATATTTTGTTCTATCATTCGAACGTCTCAACCTAAAGTTGCATACGCATCTCTTTTTGAAGAGGAACCTAAAGTTGCATACGCATCTGTTTTTGAAGAGGATTATGTGACCAAAAACAACCTAATTTTGTTTTAGTAATTGACTTTATGCTTGGCATGGGTATACAACACCATTGCTTCAGCAAGTAAAAAGTAATGATATGTTGCAATCTCTAATCAACAAGCATGATATATATTTCTCTGCATTTTTCAAATCATTCTAGATGCCTGCGCAACTTAGAAGGTCATGGTATCCATAGTCAATAATTCAAAAGAAACCAATGTTGAGTAGAAAGAACATCAGAAATTCATTTCATCTGACTGAATGACCAATTAGTAAATCCTTAATAAAAATGCAGAAGCATGCTAGTCATCTTAAATACTTTTTGCAACCTAATCATCTAAGATTTTGCAAGCTAATCATCTAAGGTACCTTTTGCTACTTAAAGCATGCAAAATGTAAGTCAAAGAATTTGTGAAAGAGTCGCCAGTTTTTAAAATAAGCATATCAAGTGCACCTTTTTCCAATGACCAGAAAATCAATACACTCTGCTTAAATTTGCAAATAAAGTGGTATGGATGATCCGTCAAAGCAGTATGTGGTAATTCATATTGCTTAAGATTACACTAGCGTACTTTGCATAGAATGATGTCAGTAATGGGTGGCTAAGACTACTATGGTCCACACACCATTGGTGATAGCTGGAAAGTGTCAAATGTCTGAGAGACATTTTCAGTGACCTGGGAGTTAGCTATGCTAGAGTGATTACTTGTACAGCTACCCTTGGTGTTTGGTTGCAATAATTGCATTAGTGACCATAAAATTTCAACCCTGTGCACATCCCTGTCTGCCTGCAATCAAATGATAAGAAACAAATGTAAGGAATACAAAGGCTCCACTTCAAAAAAACTATTGCCCCTTGGTGACCAAAATAAATCCAGAAAAATAGGATTCCTTAATCAGAGAATTAAGCAACGCAGAGGGACAGTTTACCTCAACAACAAAGCGTGCCCAGATCTTGTCATTGCGAGCCTCCATGATACCCTTCAAGATTGTAAGCCCCAAGTTCCGAATGATGTCGGCTATTTCCAGAAAGAGTCCCCGTTCTTCACACAACATCTGCAATTTATATGAAGCCATAAAGACAAAAATTAACACTAAATCTTAATCTAACCAAAAAAGAAAAGTAGCATAAAAAGGTCCACTTATTCTTTGAAACTGAGGGCACTGTTTCTGAGCTATTATAAATTATCAGGGCCTTTTCTAGCCATGTAAATTGGTCAACATTGGTTACAGCAGCCCAACATAGCACACCAATAAATTCGATTGAAAACATATTCAATGTTAAATTCAAGGGATAATCAAAAACAAAAAACATTTCACAACACAATATAAAACTGAAAACACACAAGTGGAAAAAAGAACTAAATAGTAAATCCTGTATCACAAAAAGTGGTTATAACTGCCATGAAATAACATTCCAGATAAACTCCACAGAATTATGTTGTGAAGTCCATTTTTCAGTCCTAGTTACGATTTTTCCAGTCCATGAAGACAATTGAAAGTACCTTTAATTTCAGCTAAGAAAATTTACTTTCCAAGGCATTTTGGATAATACTGGAAAACATAATCCGCAATGTTGACACAAAATAAACTCGCAGTTGAATCCAAAAGCACTCTCAATTATTTTTCAATATTTACTTTTTTTTCTGAATAATTGTTAATACTTCACATACACACAGTATATCTGTGTGTGCATGTGTCTGTGTATGTGCATCCATTTCAGTTAGCGAAAAAATGAATCTTATACTGGCACGATGACTGACCTCTACAAGCATTTGCCGGGCTTGATTCAAATTCTCCACAATGATGGGGCACCCTACTGCTTGACCACCCAACTCAAAGGCCCAGCTAGCACCACCTTCCATAGTGGTGGCTAGCATAGCAACTTCCTCGTCAAGAACCTACATGATTTTCCAAAATCACAAAGATTATGCAAAGTGATTAGCAACACAAATCTAGTTTCCCCAGAATAATCTTTAAAGGAGTAATCATAAAAAAAGATCATTGATACATCAAAACCTACACACATTTAACAGAAATGACCAACAACCTCAACTGAGTATAATTGGTTTGGATTCAAATACAGAAATATGAAAAAATGACATTTTCCCTTATGCGATTGATAGCTGAATGGGGTCCATTATTATAAACTTTACAAACAACTAGCCTACTGAAGCAGATTGTAGAAAATTAGAAATTTTCTAGGCAGACGACAGTCATAATGAGCACATCACTTTGCTCATACACTTGCATAAATTTGAAGCACTGGATAGGTAATGGTTCATTCATATATGCTTCTTTGAAATATCAAGAAATCATTTACAAATAATCCTATATTTTTTTATGAAATCAAAGACATCACTACATCATAAAGAAAAAAAGAACAAGACAGAAGCATGATCCTATAGGTGAGTGCTTCTCAACACAAAACTGGTGCTACCTTCACACCTACTCGCAAAGGGCTGACTAATATTGGGTATAAAGGATGAGTATAAAGCTCTGAAATGCAACTTAATATCTAGTTTGCATTTCAACTTTTTTCTTATTCAAAATCTGCGGCTTTAATTTTGTATGGAAAATTACAATTTGAAATTTGAAAGAAGACATCCACTTAGTAAAAATATAAAAAGACATTTCAAAGCTGCTATTCTATTATGTGAAAATACATATTACAGGAAGGTGAAGCATCAATGATGACTGACCAATATAGTATACAGGTACTTCAGGTCAATCATCAATTAAGACTTAAAGTTGCAATAATCATAAAAAATGTTTCCCACTCCCTATGGAAACTATTAATGCAAAGTGAAAACATCCTACAAGAAATTCTATGATTGTAACGCAAAGGGAATGTGTGATACAAAATGAACCATACCTTTGATTTGCCAGTCAGCTTGAGTTTATCAGCATACTTTGTCACACTCTGTAAGAAATGCATGTGCTTTATGGTACGTTCAAGTAAAGTATCAATACTGCACTGAAGTGTTCACAAAGTTGTTGTAAGTAGAGGCCCTTAATTTCCAGTTCTACTCTTTAGAGACCAGACACTTTTTTATCTTCAAAATCTGTCATAACAACTATGGTCTAAAGAAAACAAAAAGGAGGTACAAATTACAGAAAGTTACCTTTGCTCCATTTGGAATAATCTCCCGTAGTTCCTTAAGACGATCTTGGATCTGTTGCCTGTCCTTCGGCCTTGGCCTAGAACTCTCGCCAGGCTTGGCCCGCTTCCTGTTACCTTTTATAGGCTCCCCGGGTCTTTTTGTCTGTGCAAACCCATGGTTTTCACAATGGGCCTCATTCACTAGAGATTTTGCTATTGAATTTGTTGAGGATTCACTTGCAAACATTTTTACCCCCATTTCCTCATGGAACATAGAAGAAAAGGTTCGATTTGTACAGTCTCCTAAATCTAGGCTTTCTCTAGCCTTGGAAATGTCTACAGCCACTGACTGTTCCTTCTCAGATGCACTCACCTGTACTACAGAGCAATTGTCAGACTTAGCAGAGGAACAATACACAGGAGTCAAATTTGTAGTGCTTGAAAATGTAGTTTTACAGGATATATTCTCATCTGACCCCTGGTTAGTGCGCAGGCATCTATTTGCAACTACAGCATCTAAAAGATCTTCAGACTTGGTCTCAGGCAAAAACCAGCCTTCAGTTGCTGTTATTATGGATAAATCAGATTTCTTATTTACCTCCTCCTCGGAATGATAATCTGAACAAGGAGAAACTCCAAAATTTTGGTTTCCCAAATTTGTACCAGATATGCCTCTGTGAAATAACATTTCATCCCAAGCACTATTCTCCGGTACCTTGAAAGGGGGCCCCAGTGCTTCAAGCAGTTCAACACTTGATGGAATGCATGAAACAGCATTCATAGTTTTATTTTGCCCATTAGAAGGCAAAATCCTGCTGTTATTAGAGCTGCCAAATTCTATAACATCAGGATTATCAAAATCAGATATAATAGCAGAATATTTGCTGAGGTCAGACATGGCACTTTTTGAAACTTCTTTGACAGGGTTCATTCCATGAATACCATTCTCAGACAAATGCTCAGAAATGTTCTTATCTATAACCTCTTTTTGCCAAGGTGACTGATCCAATCCAACTGTCGTTGATACTGAAACATTTTGATACCCAATAGAAGTTGCAAGACCATTGCTTAAATTCTCGAGCATTTTCGTGTTATGACACCCAGCTGGAGCAGTCCATTGAACATTACAGGATTGCCTATTTTCAGAGATGGCCATTCCCATGTTGGCTGAAGATAATGAAGGAGAGGTGTAACTGATGTTTTCTGTATCTACCTTAACCATTGGCATTGCAGTTGCCTCCTTTTTTGTCTTGTTGATATTGCGTAGCAACCTTGCTGCTAAAGAAGAGTATCCAGACTGTCCAACATTATCTTGAAATAACGGAACTGAGGGCTGCACATCTACTGCAGTTTCCTGTAGCCTATCATCTTTCTGGGTTCCGTTGAAACTATCTTGGCCATACCTTTCAGCATTAATTGATTTAGCGCCACATATGGAATTCAAGATGCAATCATCTTGAAAATCCAATGCCATTTTCCCTTGATACTGTGATTGATCCATAAATATGGAGCTAGATCCCATGTTTAATGCCTGTTGCCTATCAGGCAAAGCAATGCTTGTTGGTATCCAACCTTTGAAGGGATACACCCTGGAAGTAGATGGCAATATAATTGCATTGCCAGTTTCACTACCGTTTTTATCGGCAATATGAGCTAGAAGATTGTTTAGAGGAACATTCTGCTGAAATGAAGATGGATGGATTACAGTTCCAGTAGAAGCACCATCACTTCCCATTGAAGGGAAGGCCATGGTGCAGGAAGGCAAGCTCTTATTCTTTTCAACTAGGTTTGCAGGGCTTATAAATTGATCTAGAATATCTGAGCTTGGAATTTTTAATACAGATGCATTAGACTTGTCTTCAGAGGGAGTTGCATTTGTTACACCTAATGATGCTACATTTCCAAGTGCAGTCAGCGGGATAGACATTTTCTGGAAAAGGGACCCTTCGATCCTACCACTTTGACCATCCAGGTTATTATTGGGCAACAATGTTTTTGGAATATTCTGGAATATAACAAACTCATCTTTTACAGGGTTTACAAGATCCAAATCTTCTTTGACCTGCTCTTTTACTTGGTTGACAAAATTTAAATCTTCCGTGATCTGCATGTTAACATGTACACAAATAAATTTTAAGCATATAAAATGAATACTTGCATAGCTGAATCTGGACAAGAGCCTTCATAGATTAGAAAATTTAAATTTTAAGGTTATAAAATTGTGAGATTATACAACAAATCCACGCTACAACCTGATCAAGATTTTCTATACTACTGTTTTGACTTGCTAATCATGAATCTGGTTATATGATACAATTTAAAGTAGAAGTTTGCCATATATCTGATTGTTTTTCCTTGTCAGGTCACTGTACATCCATGTGTATTAAGTGTTAACCCTTTCTACAAAAAAAAGAACCAAAGAATTTTTTTTAAAAATCAAGGCCACTAAGGCAACCCAACCTACTACAGTTCCTCAAGCCTTAGTTCAGTTTCTTAAGATTGTATGAAAGGAAAGAGAAGGAAAGGAGAGCAAGCGCATAAATTCCGCAGATTGGAAACCAGCTAGAGATGTCACTAGCATTATAGTTGTTGGTGTACCAATACAGGAGGTAAACCCCAACCATATCATCCAAGAACAAGTAGTATACAAACAGACAAGAGATGGGAACTAATCAGGGAAACACAAAATGGATAAAGGCCAAAGCTGAAGATTGAAGCTAGATAAAAACATTTCACATATAAATATCATCAGTTGGAGAAGAACCTATTTAACATGACTATCCATGACAGTAATAGGGCCTATTTAAGATCAAATGATATTCATTAGAGAACTGTATGGACAAATGGACAAAGGCTAGACAATCCTCAGAGGAAGAAAGTACTTTCCATCAAAACTCTCCTAACACCCAAGGTCAATGACTTAATGATCCCCCACATTGGACCAAATCCTGCCAAGCAAAATTTAAAGCTACAAGTTGATAGGGAGATTTTAACATTGGCAAAGCATAATTAGATAACTAACAAGTTACTTGTTTATGATGTAGCTCATATTTATAATTCAGGCAGAGGAGTAGCGATTAATAAAAACATTAATAGAGGAAATATTTGAAATTAAAGATGAAATTATAGATGTGGTACAAGAAAATTTCAGCAGCAAACTCTTATTATTTTGTATATTCCATTGATTGTCTTGAGGCAACTTCATTGTCTCCATTTCAGTCTTTGAAAACCAGTGAACACACAAATGATCATTTATGAATTTACAGATTGGAACATTTTTATCAGGAAGGGGATCTGGTGAGGTGTGACAACCTTTCAAATATATCTTACACGGCAGAAATCTTCAAAACTCTAGACAAAATGAATATTTCCAAAGAACATTAAAATAATACATCATACTTCAAACTCACCATTTGTGTTGAACCAAACTGCACAACACCATGTGGCATTACAGCTATAACAGCAATTGTCTGCAGGCTAATACACTGGTTAGTATTTCTCATCAACTCTTTCAGTGTACATTGATTCAATAAAAAAATAATGATTCAGTAAATATGTGATTAGAACTAGCTATCCTAAGTCTGAACTGCAAGATTACATTGCAGAAAATAATACCCTAATAGCTAATCATAGAAAATCTTGTACTCACCTTGATTCCAGCAGCAAATTGATCCTGCCATTCAATGGGATACTGTAATTTAAAAAGACGCGTCATTAGCCTATACTAAATTGACAGATGAAAAATGTTAATATCCACCACTGGATGAGAATTTGATTTCTTATTCACTAAATATTTCATTATTCTCATGATTCGTTGATAAAATAAAGCAAACAAAAGAAATTTAAATAAATTTTAGAATGTTCCAAGGGTACCATTTCTCCTTATGAAGCTAAATTTGAGGATTATACAAGTACCTATTGAGAATATGACCTTAATACATGAAATGGGGACTTGTTAAAGACAAAAATACAAGATAATGGATGTACATATTTTAAAAACTGAATTGCTTGGATAGCATATGAAATACAAAGTCTGTTATCTAGTTGGCAGTTTGGGGCTATCTTTGACAGATACCAAAAAATTAGTAAGGCAACTTGCAGGAAGCATAGCTTTGAAACACTGTTTGATACAACCCCATTCAAAATGCATTGAAATGATTAGAATGTCTGATAAATGTGTTCTTCATTTGGGCATAGCTTGACTGCCAAAATCCACTATAAAGGGCTCCAAAATCATGAAATTAAAAAATGTTGATATTTTCAGAAAAACTAAATGTTATATTTTTCAAAGTTCCATGTCCCAATAACTCTCATTCGACTTTATGGGAGGAACAAGTCACGTGGCTTTTTGGATTCAAACACAAATCACTCCATTTTCTATTTTGAACTATTCATTTTCTATTTAAAAATAGAAATAACAGAATTGTCATTTCTGATATTGTAGCTTCACATCTTTTCTCAGAGATTTGTCATTCTTGTAAACTATTCTTGCCTTCAATAAAAGTTCCGTGGCATTGCAGCATTTCGTGTTTATTGTGCTCATTCTTTGTTTTGGTCCAGTGCTTTTGCATCATATGAAGTTCCTATAATTTAGTGTGAGCAGCACTACGTGTTTATTGTGTTCACTCTCTTTGTTTTGGTCCAGTATTTTTGCATCATATAAAGTTCCTGTAATTTAGTCCAATGTTGAACAGATTTGTTAATAATTATGGATCAGTTGCATCAAAGCAGTTTTTTCCATTACTCTGTCCCAATGAACAAGACCAAACTACAAGAAACAGTCCCTTTGAATTATCTTTATAGTTCAAAAAAGCCCTTAAGAATTAGAGGTGACAAGAGGTGCTGGCACAATTGTCCAATGCTATTTCACATACAATGCCTATATCATCCACCTCTTTGTAAAGCCAGCCCTCAAGGATTCACGGCTTTTAGGATACAAATAAAAGTCTATATTCCTCTTTTTTCGGGGAAAATTGACACAAAAAATAAGACAAACAGCTCCACCAAAATAATACTTGCACTCTTAACAGTCACATTTCAAGTTAAAAAGAAGAAGGAACCATATTGTCTTTGAAACAAGACAAAGCCAAGGGTGAAGATAAATCACTAAAAGACTGAAAGCATGCATCAGTTAATACTTGAGAAAAATTTGCTGATACCATCAAAGCGGAATGCTACCTATGAAGAATTATGATGAATAAAAGATTGCATCAATTGCAAGAGGGTCCAGACCAAATGATGCAAAATAATAGCAAGCCGTTTCATGCCTTGTCAAAAAATACAGTGGACATGATAGTAAGCAACAATTTTGGTTTCAAATATTGCACTAACTTGCAGTTTTATATCCAAAAAGATAGAGAGTTTGCAGACATCAAGAATTGGAGAAACCTACCACTATGCAGTCAGGATAGAAAAGTAACTAAAATGATAGGCCAACAAAAACCATTCTTAGCAATAATGGTATTTAATCTAACAGTAAGTAGCAGTACCAACAACTCTGATCAGAGTCACCACCAGTGGAGGTTTCCTAGGATAAGATTCTACACTAGGTTTCATTCACAAGCAGAATTAGCACTCAAATGAAGTGTGTTTTCTAGACAAGCCCTATTGGATGAGGCACAAATTATTACACAAGTTGCACAAACCAATCAACTCTTGAACCACCACTTACATCAGGACAACACCAATGCCCAAAAAGAAAAGGAATCATACAGACTGATCCCTACTCCACTATTGCCAGAACACAAGTTCCTCCTTTGTAGTCTGGGGAGGAATGGCATCCATTCCACTCACAGCTATGGGTGAAAGGGAAATCTCTGATTTTCTTCATCTTATGAAGCATATTAGAAACCACATGTTGCAAATACACACACAAAATCAAAGGACAACATTATAGGCATCCTAATTTTTCACTGTCTAATCATTTTCTATCATGTGGTTAGCAGTTTAGAAAACAAGCAGAAGGAATTGACTTTGAGTTGATGAAGAAAACAAAATACAAAGGATTTTAGAAATGCCTTGAAGTAAACACTAGACCCAAATATTTCAATCTTGGGTAAACTGGAGAGTCTTCTTAGCATCCCACTGGCACATATCAGTTTGGATACGTTAGCTCACACATTCTATGAGCTATTAGCATGTCATTTGTACAAAGTAAATAAGTATGGTACACGTTAAACAGTTGAAGGCGGGTATTTTGAAATAAAGCACACAATAGACACTATTATTTTTTATATTCCAAAAACTCACCTCAAACAAGATACGTCCATAAACTGGCCCAACAGAATTCAACTCGCTCAAACAGTTCTTATCTCCAAAGATCCACTGATGCCCTTCAGTAAATGCCACACTTCCAATCGTGCTGCAGGAAAAATGTGCCCACCTTTTAATCTCCATAAAACTTTATACTAAGAAAGAACTTAGAAATGACTCTAAAACAGTTAGCATTCATATTTACAACAGTATAACTCAAATAACCACAAACTTTAGCACATGATTTAGCTATTCTGGAAGAAAGAATCCAATGGCTAAAATAAGAATGAAAGTCACAGGCAATCCAGAAATAGGTAATTTGGTATTCTATACGTAGAAATGCCACATCTCATTGTCCATTCAGAAAAAATATGTTGAGCCATAATGTATCAAAAAACTTACATATCCAGGATACATCAACATGTGTGAAGAGTCAAGACACATTTTTACTTCTCAGTTCCAACTTTTCAGATAATTGTAATTAGTTTATCTAGATGTATCATCATAAAAATAAACATTGTTGACCCCACTCATACATTGCTTTGATAGACATTAGAAAGGTCACCCAGCAAAACTCCCATTATTATAGATTAACTACTGAGTCAATATATATCTAGGCAAAAAATTCAATTCAAGTGTGCACAACAAAGCCACATAAACAGAAACTGCAACTTTGCCAACTGGTCCTACCGGCATTATAAAATTAGATCATTAAATGAATAACATATGTCTCACACAACGTTGTGAAAATGCAACTTCGCCAACTTGTTCTACCAACATGATAAAATTATATCATTAAATGACTTCATGCTCTTTACCTACAATTAATTATAAATCCACAGAAAATCAGCCTTTATGAGAAACAAAGAATTACACATAAGAATGTGAGCAGGCCTACTCTTATTTTAATTGAAACTAGAGATGCGTCATCTTAGCATCCAAGGGCAGGGTGGAAAGAACTTGCCCAAAACTCACTATCTCTGCCACAAATGGCTTTAAGGCAAAATTAATATAATAAATCAGCTGTTCAATAAATCAAAAACCCTTAAGAACCATCAAAATTTACATCAATTACATCCTGGTTGCATGGTAGGACTTGTCATAAAACTAACAAACAAATTACATTAAAGTTTTAAACATAGTAATGCTGTTTGGTTTTACAGATGAGATGCTAGAGCCCATATTACTTAACAATCCATTAATCATTTGAATATAAAATTATGGAACTCCTAACCAAAACGTTCCTCTTACAAGGTGGCACGTTGACAAGAAAATAAGCATTCATCAAATATACATAAAACTCATACAATCATCATACACAGATATAAAATAACAAAATATGATTCAAAATGGAATCTTTTCATCAGTGCAAGAAACACAGTTTTAATACACACACCCTTTGAATAGTTTGAAATTTTACTTTATGTCCTTAGAAACAAAGTATTCAACATTTTAGGCGTATTGCAGATATCTTAAAAAGTTGTGCATTTTGAAGTTAAACTTGAGCAATCCCATTAAGGATATTTTTCTTACTAAATCTATTTCTGTTCTAAAAAAAATGTGTAAACTTACTCCAACTCAAAATAAACATATCTTACATGAGGTTTCAGACATACCCTTCTCCAAACATAAACACTTGACATGACATCTGAGCCACAGCTCGACCGATTTGATCTCCAACTGAAAATCCATCTTGCACATACACTCCTTCCTGTCCACATCCCATGCCACTGAGAGGAAAACCTTGTGCCATGTATGCAGAAACATTTGAAACGGATGTTTTCACACATTCATTGATGTAGCCATCTTCCCATGCCAAGTTCCTGCAATCCAACAATAAGAAATAAGACCCTGCCTACTTAAGTACAACCTCACCAGCCATTAAATTTAGCACACAGCTAATAACACTAGGCAAATGAATGACAACTTTTAAGTTGCATGTTTAGTTGAGTATAATGAGAAGTTATCCCAATGATAGTCTCAACTAATGACGGAACAAAACAAAAAAAAACTAGAAGTAGATTTTGCATAGTTGATGACAGGTAATAGTGATTATGTACTGAGATGATCAGTCAAATAATTCATATTGCTGATTACATTTTGCATATATTGCCAAATCTTCTTGCATTATGATATTATTGTTAATGTTTGTAGCTTCAGTCAGATTATTCTAACCTTAGGCATTTGATATCTCTCCTTCTTTAGATAAAATGAGAATTATCTATTATATACATTATCATTGTATATTTGATGATCTTATCAATTGGAGAATTCTTTAAGATTCATTTTATAGTTATCATTATTGATAACCATGCTAGTTATAGTTAATAACTACCATAGTTATCATTATTGACAACTAATATGATTAAAGGTAATATCAATATCATAGTTGATATTGTTATCAACTTTAATTGTTAATAAAGTTGATAACAATACCAGCTTAACATTATTAAAAGTTGAAAACTATATCAACTTAATGAAAATCATTGACATGATAATAGTGTCGATTATAGTATAGAGTCTAGACCAAAACATGATATTACTTTATGTCGATTATGGTATCGACAATGAATCTGAATTATGATATTGATTAATCATTATTGATAATGATATCACTGTGATTATCATTATCAATAATGATAATCATACTTGCTTGATCATCAAAGGTAATTCATATTGACTTTTATATCTACCAAAAGTACAGACTTATCATTGTTAATAATGATACTGTCCATCATTATTAACAATGACAATGTCGACATGTATTTTGAATGGTAAGTTGAATGCAGACCGATATAAGTATCGGCTGGTATCACAATGATCAATATTAATATCAATGTTAATGAAGATCAACATTATTAACATTAGCAAATTGATTTTAGAGTATCGAAATGAAGACCTACATAAACATATCGATATTGGTTATCAATGAGAGTTTATATTAAGCAAGATTGAGTATTGTTTACATATTACATGGTTTAGTAGTAATGAAAGACCGAATAACAAATCGGTGTTAGTGAGATATACAGACATGTCTCTACGTGGACATGTTCTACGTAGAGACATGTCTCTATGGGGGACATGCCTCCCCATCCTTGAATATAATGTGAAGTCGATCAGGTCTTGTAAATACATAGAAATCATAAAGTGGAGACTCAATAACACATAGATTGTCAAAGACAATATTATCACAGAAAATTGTATTTATATAGCAGAAGACAATAACATATTGCAGAACATATACCGATTGGAGATTATATAAATGGGACATCTATCATATTGGTTGATAGTAAGATGGTCATAATATCTCTGGCAGATCGATATATCCTTGCAGATCTCATTATTGACAAACATATCAAATCACATTCACAGCAATATACATTCAGTCTTCTTCGGATATTGAGAAATATATATATATATATATATATATATATATATATATATATAAGTCTTCTATACATATTAGTAAATTAGAAGACATCATTAGTTATATTATATTGATATTGATATATATCAAATAAGTGATTTGTTAAAATATCAATTTGGAGATCAATATATATATATATATATATATATATATATATAAGTAAGATAATCTTCTAAGAGAGAAGTTATCTATCACATTCAAATTGAAAGTAATAAGATAATTTTCTAAGAGAGAAATTATCTATCATATTCAAATTAGGAGATCAAGATAGAAGAGATAATATTCTAGAGAGAATATTTATCTAATATATACATAAAATTTTAAAAGAATTACATACCCTAAATCTGATCAAACAACAATTATGAGAGAGATTATCCAACAGCAATAAAAGTACCATAAAATTGACAAAGAACCTAGTTTGGCATACATAGGCTACTATAATACACATCCAAAGCAAGGAGATGGAGTTTGACTTAAATTTTGAACAAAACATCAAGCTAAAGATATTTTTATAACAATGAACAAAATTTAGTAATACATCGGACAGAAAAGATATAAACATATAAGTGTGCAATAAAATATATTAATTCTTTAAATTTCAATGGGCATAATAATTTCAACGTACTGTTAAGTCATACTGATGTTTACATATATTTTCAGGAAATTGGCAAATTGACAAATTATATGTATCCAGAAACAAGTACAATAAAGCACATCCATCCAAAACTATGAAAATTGCTAAAAGGCCTAAGAATTATGAATGGCATGTCTTCTAACTCCTGGATTGCATTTTAAAGTTTCTATCTTTTGCAAATATTTGTATACATTTTTATATTTATAGTGTTTGACTTTGAACTCAATATATCCTTATCATATACAGTACTGTATTCATGTAGAAGTAGTTGTTAACTGTACATGTAGCTCTTAAAGTTAAAATTATTAAATTGCAAGCAAAATTACATCAGAATGATGGATAATGATCATCATGTTTGCCTTGCTGTTGTTTTCATGTTCAAAATTGAAAAGAAAAATTAAATGTAATGGTACATAATTAGAATTGGAAATTTCACTCACTTGTAAAAATGAAAAATGTAGGCAGCTTTAAGCATTAAGGCGTCAATATGATAGAGATGGAGTCTTTCCAGTTTATTAATTTTTTGCATCATCTAGTGGATACATACGAGAATCTATTCAAAAACTATCTATTGTTAGAACTTGGATTTCTCTTTGTGACAGGCAATTTTGCATTCTTGAAACTTGTGGCTTCTCTGAAGAACAACTTGATTAAGAGCATACATGCCAAAGGCCCTGCTGAGTGTTTTGGCAGAGACAAGCTTGAATGTGTACATGATCTTTTGGCCTCTCATGGAAAAGTACATCAACAGATATGTACCTTTGTCTACTGGTTAAGTTGCCAAGGTAAGTTCAAACCCACAAGAAAATATATGCCAGAAGCAGATGAACCTTCAATTGCTATCGACATGAATTTTGTGGTAGACTCCCATGAACAGCTACAGGAAATTATTTTATATTGTTGTACACTTCTACAAAAACGGTCCATTTCATTCAATTTACCAAGTGAAATGATGCTAGCAATACAACAGATTTACATTTCAATTAGTTAAGAGTGTTTCCATAGTGTTGCTCAAACCTAAAGTCATAGGGTACTAGATTCCTCAGTCATCTCTAATGAGCTTTATGTCAAAAACTTGACCAACAAGACTTGGTACAGTTATGCATATCATCCACAAACTAATGTGAAACAGAGGAAGAAAATATGAATTTTGGAAATTTGCCACAAATTATTTCATGAAAATTCCAGTTAAGGCTTTAGTACAATAAAAAACTAATTTTTGTCACAAGCCAAATTTGTTTATAATTCCAATATGAACATATCAACAGGAAAGTTGAAATTCCAATACATTTTATGAACAACACATAGGGTCTAGTGGATCTGGTAGAATTCCCAAGTAGCTGACATGTAAATGGAGAAGAGGAAATATATTCAGGAAATCCATGCCCAGGTGATACTAAAATTGCTAGCTATAACAGAAGAATAAAGCACTAAGCTCATGACTGACCTTCATAAAAGAAAACAATTTTTCTAATGAGGAGATCAGTAATAGTGTATCTTTAAAAATATCGATTTCTCACAAGTTCTTACATGTTAAATCAGAAACAGGTTGGGCCTTGCCAAATTATTAAGCAGCTTATAAACAGTGTATTATTGGTTGGCCAGCCAAAGGACTTCTACATCATGCCAGTCTTCAGATTTTCCAATATGTGTGCTTGTCACCCATGGCAAAATAAAAATGCAAATGCAATTGTAGATGATGATTGGGAGAAGTTGCTTTTGTCAAAGGTGAAAAAAGAAATTGAAGATATTAAGCACACAAAAGTGAAAGTTTCTTGTACTGTCATCTACAGGCTCAACATGATCAAGTGAAAAGAGTTGCAAGATTTAGATAATATGTGGGAAATGAAGGAAATTTGATAGAATACAGTGGCAAGCTCTTCCATCGCCCATAATTCTGCACTCCTTGATGCAGGAGCATTTTATAGCTTGTGCAACCTTGCATACTCAAAATTAATTTCTTCTAAATTTTGGTCTTTTCTCTTCTGATTTTTGCTACTTGTGGATCTATCTTTTGTTATCCTTTGCCTTTGTTGTGTACTCTCTACCTTTGTTGGGCATAGCTAGCTTCAAATTTCGCCCTCCCGTCTAATTGTCTTGTGCTTGAGGGTAATTTTTTATTTGATGAAACTGATTGCTGCTCTAACTATCTTCCTTAGGCTGGCAATCCAAGTATACAAGCTTTTCCATTGTTAGGAAGCAGCAGCTACTTTTGTTGGGTGCACAAATTAATCCCTAGCAACTGTTATCCTTCCATTACTGAGCAATTACTAACCCATTTTTGGGTGGTGGCCTCTTTCTGTCTGGCTGACTGCTGTTGACTGGTAATAACTACTTCCTAGAAACCTCAGTTTTTTTTTTCTCTTCAAGGGGTACAGTCTTGTGGAAGAATTACAAGGGGAGGCAGGGGTTGCACAATATATAATCTGAATTTTTTTTACACAAGGAGACTGACATCCACCCTGAGTCATTGGAACATGAAATTCATAGGTCGGCATAAATGTTGCGACAGCACCGAATGCCTTTAAGCTTGGCTCCAAGTTGATTCACAAAATGTAACTTTCTAAGTCGTCATTTATATAAGAAGGCTGTTTCTACATCAAAGTTTTTAGCAATAAATTCTGAGTCTTCAGAAAGTGGTTAGGCTGCACACCAGCATCTTTATAACTTGATAATGGTGAAATCAAATTTGAACCTGCCATTCAAATAATGTCATATTGAAAGGCTGATATAAGCCCTGCCATAAGTTGCATAAATGAAGGGTGAGAGATGCAAGACTGGGAGGACTCCAACAGTCTGCAATAGTTAGACTAGAAAAATTTGTAGTCTCTTACATATTTCAGTTTATAGTTTTGTTTGTTTAATTACATCAGCTGCCTGAAGTTGACCATCTGCTGAAGATGCCCTATTCAGGACTGCGTCACTCTCAGACTATACCAAAAGCTTCAGAAATTTCTGACATGGGCAAGCCCTACACACCCTATTATCCACTGCTACAGAATTTCGACCATTTGTTATGCCTTTGACTTTCAATTGAAAGAATATTTTAGAGGACTTTTTGTAACTCAAGCATGCTCTAAAAGAGATAAATTTAATAAAAGCATGGAGATAAAGCTAATGAATTTTTTCAGGTCAAAAGACCAGTAAGAGAAAAAGTGGCAAAGATAGAGTTGTGCAAGAGAGAATTTGGCTAAAAGAAATAAGGGTGTATGGATTTCAGCAGTACAAAAAAGTTTATTCTTAAATCTTGTTTGCCTCTGCCCATTGTGAATTTTCTTGATTTAGTTTCCTTGCTCTTATTACTTACCCAAGAGTTTTGCCCTTGGCCATCAGGCAGCTCATGGGTTCAGATAGCTCTGAATTTTTTTCACGCAAGGAGACTGACATCCACCCTGAGTCATTGGAACATGAAATTCATAGGTCGGCATAAATGTTGCGACAGCACCAAATGCCTTTAAGCTTGGCTCCAAGTTGATTCACAAAATGTAATTTTCTAAGTCGTCATTTATATAACAAGGCTGTTTTCTACATCAAAGTTTTTAGCAATAAATTCTGAGTCTTCAGAAAGTGGTTAGGCTGCACACCAGCATCTTTATAACTTGATAATGGTGAAATCAAATTTGAACCTGCCATTCAAGTAATGTCATATTGAAAGGCTGATATAAACCCTGCCATAAGTTGCATAAATGAAGGGTGAGAGATGCAAGACTCGGAGGACTCCAACACTCTGCAATAGTTAGAATAGAAAAATTTGTAGTCTCTTACATATTCCAGTTTATAGTTTTGTTTGTTTAATTACATCAGCTGCCTGAAGTTGACCATCTGCTGAAGACGACCTATTCAGGACTGCATCACTCTCAGACTATACCAAAAGGTTCAGAAATTTCTGACATGTGCAAGCCCTACATACCCTATTATCCACTGCTACAGAATTTCGACCATTTGTTATGCCTTTGACTTTCAATTGAAAGAATATTTTAGAGGACTTTTTGTAACTCAAACATGCTCTAAAAGAGATAAATTTAATAAAACCATGGAGATAAAGCTAATGAATTTTTTCAGATCAAAAGACCAGTAAGAGAAAAAGTGGCAAAGATAGAGTTGTGCAAGAGAGAATTTGGCTAAAAGAAATAAGGGTGTATGGATTTCAGCAGTACAAAAAAGTTTATTCTTAAATCTTGTTTGCCTCTGCCCATTGTGAATTTTCTTGATTTAGTTTCCTTGCTCTTATTACTTACCCAAGAGTTTTGCCCTTGGCCATCAGGCAGCTCATGGGTTCAGATAGCTCAAACTTTGTTGTTGGGAATCCAATTTGGCTGACAGCTATTTTCTGCACGGGTAACTGGGGGATAAGAGAGGAGCATTGGGTAACAGAATTATGCAGGTGTAACTTCTCCAAATTTCACACTGATATATATAACGATCTTGCATTCTTTTGTTTGCCTTTGTGCTTCTGACTTTTTATTTGTGCGATACTATAAGAACTGACAGTCAGTTTCCAAATTACAAGACCTTGCTTATGTCAAGATGTAACCATTCTCCTGCAATTTAAATCTTCCATCTACTAATGGCTTGTTCATGGATAAGAAAAATGAGAAGATACACTTTTTTTTAAACAAAAAAAGATTATTTTACGCCAGAGGCCTGTCAAATTACCTTGATTTTGCTCATGTCTAAATGTAACCATACTCCTGCCATTAAGAAACGTAATAACTGCAAATGGTTTGTTCATAGCTAAGAAAAAGGACAAGTTATGCTTCTGTTCAAATAAGAAAAGATTATTTGATGTCAGAGGCTTGTCAGATTACCTTGACTTTGCTTGAGTTGATACGTAATATAATCCTGTAAATAAGAAATTCACTGTGACTGCTAATAGCATGTTCATAGCTAAGAAGGGGCAGAAGTCAATACTTTCCATCAAATAAGAAAAGATTATTTGATTTCAAAGGCCTGTGTTTATTGTGGTCGGTGAAGATGACTTACACATTGTTCTTCACAGGTTCAAGCCATGTTAGTGCCTCACCAGTAATTTTCGCACGCAGCAGATGTTCATATCCATTCATCCAGCAATCAAGCAAAAACTATTTTTGATTGCTTACCGGACATGATTGCATTTACCCAATGGCTTTTCATAACTTGGTTAGGATTTCAACGTTTTTCAAACAGAACAAGAAAATACCAGGTATATATTCCATAAAACATCATAATACAATTGGATGGATACTGTACTAGCCTCTTTCAAATCACCATGTTATATAAATGAAGCCTTGAAAAAATATTTAACACATTTAACTCGTTCTTACACGTACCAGTGAACCTGCTGTTAGTAAATCACAAAGCCTCAAGAAAACTTAACTACCCCTTTCAGTTTTGTCTCACCTTCTATATCCATCTATCGTTATTTTGGATGATGAAAACCACTTGTTTTTTAAGTTTCCTATGCATTACAAATGTTGTCAATACCTTAAAATTCATCCATGATCACCTCATAATAAATTCCTCCCACTGATGATGAGGGAGAAGTTCCCAAAAACATCAGAATTAGATTATTTCAGGCATTTAATTCCAGAAAACCTAACAGATGTGAATATCGGTAGGAAGCTTCACTCACTAATGATATAAGATTACAGTAAGGGACAAAATGAAACACTGCAATTTGATACTATGCAGTCGATCCCAGAAGAACATATACAAATTTATACGCTAGAAACATGACACTCTTAAATTTAAACATGAAACAAAAACCAGAAAAATTCTCTCGTAAGCACTTCTTGCCATTAAAACTAAACAACTATAACTTGTCTTCAATGAGAACGGTCAAGTAAAAAGCTTACATGCAGGTTCCACGTTTCAGCTTCCAAAAAACGGCATAGTTCCAGCTGGTATTGAAGCAAAGACCTTGAAGGGTCTGCCGTAATTTTGCACCCATTTCGTTGGGCATCAATCCTCCAATTCGTTAGCAGTTTCTGCACTAGTTCCCCCTCCTCAACTGTAAGCTACAGACAGGGGACACTTCTGATTACTGCAGATTTTCTTTATCTTTTTCTTCAACAACCTTTTTACAGACTAGCTGGCTCTGCATGAACTCCCTGCGGCTTGGTTTCGGCATAATCCAGCCAAACCTGTCACTGTTTCTGCACAAACCCCTCTCCTCCAAATTCACTGCAGCCTCTTCCCTTCACAACAGATTCTCCTTATCTTTTTCCTCAACAACCTTCTTATACACAAGTTGGCTCTTCATGAACTCCCTCCGGCTAGATTTCAACATAATCCAGCCAAACAACTCAGTGATTTTTGCACAAATCGTCTCTTCAAACTTAATAACTACAACCGTGGATAACGATTCACAGGAGATTCTCTTTATCTTTCTCTTCTACAACCTTTTTGAACACTAACTGGCTCTGCATGAACTCCTTCCTGCTTGGTTTCGGCGTAATCCAGCTCTTATTTTTCTTGGAACTGCGGCAATGCTGAGTGGCAAATGGCCCATACCTCCTACCGACAAACATTATAATCCCTTCTTACAAAACACCTAAAAATAAAAGCGAGGCTTCAAGTGATCAAAACAAACAAGCGGTTAAGCAACAAGCTTGCCTTCGTACAAGATCGATACACTACACTTTCGAGGGTCTGCTCGACAAAAGAAGAAAAGTATTTTGGACAACCTGAACGTCAGAGAAATCTTAACGAGCTTTGCCGGCAACAACAGTAAACAGAGATATACTGAACAGAAGAGATATCTCAACAAACTTTGGCGACTGTAATCGCTAACAAAGTTTCAGACAGGCGAGATGCCCAAAGGGTGTTGACAGACAAAATAGTAAGGACCTCGAAAATCCACAGGCGTGAAATCAGACAATAATGTCACAAAAGATCACATAAATGAAAGATAACAAAGGCCTCTCTACTGCTGACAACGGAAAAAATGCACTAAAATCGAACAATGTCACAGGATACTCAAATATGTCATGAAAACAAAGTTCTTTCTGCCTAAAACCCTCGCTAAGAACCACAGAACCCGATTTCTCGCTAGGCTTCAACTAAAGACCGCCCTCTACCCAAATTTTCTTTGCTAAAAGAATTCCGGCAGTGATTTCTTCACTAGGATGCGTTTTGTTCTGAATACTCTCTGCTCCAGCGGCAACATTTTTGCTTAACCTCGGAGTCTACACGTCCTTTAAACCAAAACGAGGGTTTCTAAAAAGAATCCCCAAGACTCAACCAAATTCAGCGAAATCAAAGCCAAAATGCTCAGCTCAAAACAAATTTCCCAGATACTTTACCCGATTCACCACCTGAGCTCCAAGGATTCAGCCTTCATCACACGGCGCCGCAGTAAAAACGCTCGAATTCGTCCAAAAATAAAATTTTCTTCTACCCTCGGGCGCACTACTTAAAAAGCTGTATTAGTGTCCAAAGGCGGTTTCGGTCGGCGACAAAACACCCACTGTTGCAACGCCGGCAAACCGGCTTTCGGACAAGCGGTCCCGGTTTCTCGGGAGTAAAAAAAACACGGCGCTCTATTACCGGGCCTAATTTTAAAAGCAAAAAGAAGAAACAATTTTTTATTGGTTGAGAAAGGAGAAAAATGATATTTTTAATGAGCGAAGGGGACTTATAGTGGTGGTTATAATCATAGTGTTTGGGGAAAAGGAATGCAGACAGAGTTTGTAAGGTATATAGCGAGCATATGCTGAAATGCAATAGGGTTGTGAGCAAAGTGGTCAGAGAAATTTTTTGAGTTTGAAGATGACTATCTCCTTTTGAGGTACGATTTTGAGTTGGGGCATTTTGTGTTCTTTTAATGCTCTTCTTGAGTATTTTGGATTGGCCATGCTCAAAATATTATTATAAGATTTGGCATCACAACTCTCGAGAGCAATATGTCATCATTTTGTTATGGGGAGGAAGAAAGAAAGGAAGCCTTCCACTCACTAGGAAAGGGGACAACTAATGCTTTCCCTAGGTACTCTTGGAAGGCCATCATGATTGCTAGTGGAGGTTTGTTTTGTGCTTGCATACACACACTTATTGTTGCTTTTGCTTTGGTTTCCATACTTTTGAAGTTGGTCTTAAAAAGGAATTTGAGGGGAGATGTGAGCCATCAAAATTGGAAATAATTGATGTTTTGACTTCATCAACCATTCTATTATTACTCATAATAAAAGGTTAATAACTTTTAAAATTTCAAAGGGTTGAAGTATATTGGTTGTGAGAGGAGTTATTGTTTGATAGTTTTTTTTTTAATAGAGGATTTTTCATCTATGGAGTTGTTTTAGTTATACGATATGGAGCACAAGCCTTGCGCTAAATTTTTTCGACTAAGAGTTAAAGACTGAGGAATATCTATTCTGCAAAGTTCATTTGGGGCACAAGTCCAACCTCATCCCTTATGATGTCAAAGGCTTGCACTCGGCAAGACTTTATCACTGGTGGGCTCTTTAAGAACCTTTCAACTTCACCAATGGAACAGTTTTATCGTTATTTTGATCAAGTAAAAGTGACATTATTCTTCTTTGTTATGTGAACAATGAAATGTTTCCTTCTTTTTTTTATTAAGTTTGACAGTCTAACAAGGGGGCTAACCCTTACACAACAATGAAGTGTTTCCTTTGTTAATGAAGGGTGAAATTGGTTTTTTGTCAATGAAGAAGTTTTATGTGAATGAAATAGTGTTATGGATTTGGATCTAATGCCTCAATTTGCACGTTTTTATGTCCAATGTAATCTTTAGAAGGTAAGATCTAAGCCATCAAAATTGGAAATAATTGATACTTTGACTTCATCAAGAAATCTATAATTAGTCATAATGAAAGGTTAATAACTTTTCAAATTTTAGAAGTAAAAGTACATTATTGGTTTGAGTTCATTGTTTTGTATAATTTGGTATGTGTTTTTCACACTCAAAAGTTACTATTGTTTTATTATTATTATGATGGAGTAAAAGTGACAAAAGTCAATTGATTATTCTCTTTTCTTATGTCAACAATGAAGTTTTCCTATATTATTGATTTGAATTCATTGTTTTTTATAATTTGGTATGTGCTTTTTACACTCAAAAGTTACCATTATTTTTATTATTATGATGGTGGAGTAAAAGTGACAAAAGTCAATTGATTATTCTCCTTTCTTATGTGAATGATGAAGTATTTCCTTTGTTAGTGAATAGTGAAGTTGTTTTATGTCAACGAAGAAGTTTTATGTGAATGAAAAAGTGTTATGGATTTAAAGTCTCAATTTGCACATTTTTATGTCTAATGCGATCTTTTATCCAATGTGGCATTTTTTTTCTTCTTCAAGTCTTTATATTTGATTAGATATCTAATACTTCTAAATCTAGGTTGATTGTGTTTTGTCTACTATTAGATTAATCAATAGCATCATGTCAACATTGATTTTAAGGATCCCATTGGATTTTCAAGCTCCACATGAGAATCGTAAGTTGAAGTGGTTCTCTAGATAGTTGAACAATTTAGAACAAAGACAAAAGGCATTGAACATGCATTAATAATGTGTGTTCAATATAGAATGAACCTAGATGGCATGTCACTTTCATCTCAACATATAAACTTGTCCCTTACACTCATCATCATTAATATTTTGTTTCTATACAAATATAATACACCTTTAAAGCTCAAGCAATACATCTATATTTTTCTTGTTATGGTCTAAATGCATAAACATTAAGTGTACTATGGTAGTGAACAAATTTGATATTAAAGTAGGAAGGATGGGCTAATCCTTAATGTTATTGTATATTGTCGGTATAATTAATATTATACAATTATACGAATTGTGGATATTAAGGATCTATATATCTCTTATGCATCTAATAATCTTAATAAACATGTATAGTTTAATGATGATAATTCTATGAAAGAATTTAACTCTGATCCATATTCTAAAATATTTATATATGTAAGCTACTAAAACATGATAGTTTGGTTTATATATGAACCACCATTAAGATAATTTCAAATTTCAAATAACATTTTTCATAATAACTATTTATAAATACATAAAAAAGGAAGACTTGAATAATTACTTTTAATAACATATTATAAATTGTCTTTATATTTTTTAAATAATAAAAATAATAAAAAATCATGAAAATAATCTTAATCATAAAATTAAAGGGTTTAAGAAAGACTGCAATGTGAAAGAATTAAAGAAATAATTATTAATTTTATCAAACATAATCTCTTGAGTTATTTCTTGAGGAAACCAAATCTCTTAGAGTTATTTTTAATCTCTTTATTTTTATGAATTAATATTTATTTTTAAATAGAAAATAACACAATAGAAAAGATCATGGAAGATAATTCTCATTATAAATAACTAATGAGAGACTACAATATAAGAAATTATAGAAACAATATAATTATTTTTAAATAAAACTTAAAGAGTTGTTGCTAATCTTTTTATTTTTATAAATTAGTTATTTATTCTTAAATAGAATATAGCATTATAGAAAAGGTTAAGTGGAATAATTATAATCATAAACATAAAGAGGTTATTAAAGACTATTTTGTAAAGGAATTAAATAAATATTTGATTGTTGTCAAACATAATCAAAATAATTATTTTTTATCTTTTTATTATTCAAAAAAATGGGTCCAACTACTTTGTGATCATGTCTATCTAAAATATTAGTTTAGATTTCAAATTATCTTATTTTTAAAAGAAAGTTAAATTTCTTAACAATTTTAACATTTGAAGTATCATTATGAACTATAATGACCATGTTGTAGATTAAGTACTATCATGGAGACAAAATATGTTATGATCTTGTACTTCACCTATTTGAAGTAAAAATGGGCTTGTAAAGTTTATATTTTGGAGAGAATATAAATATTTCCTTGAGATCTTATGAGAATGAGATTCTCTTAATGGGAAGAAGATGAGCAAAGTGACGATTGCAATAACCTTCCTTGTCACTTTCCAAATAGTTAATATTAATTATTATCTTTTTCGTTCCCTAAGATGAAATTTTGTAAAATCCAAAACTATAGACTTGTAGAGGGTGACATGTTGTTGACTACATGGATGCCACTTGGTCAAATCAAGAAAAGTCATTTCAAATATGATTAAATTTGTTTTATTTTTTATTTTATTTTATTTTTCTTATTTTATGTTTTTTTCATTTTTAGGAAGAGAAGGAGAACAAATTTTAGATGGAAGCTAGTTTTGTTTCAAGAAATTAAGGATTAGGTTTATATAGTTAACCTTGTGGTAGCAAGTATTTATTTTATCTCTCAATTATATGTATATTCAATCATTAATTAGTGAATACTGTAAGGAAACTCAGGTGTGGAAACAGCTTCCTACGCTAATCTCTATAGGAGAGTATTGTGCAAATTCTTATAAATCCTTACAATTTTAGATTCGTTAACTACTTTAACAAAGATATTGCAACCACATACAATGCATACAGAAAAATAGAGAATGACACAATGATATACCCTAGGGAAAACCTTTCGGTAAAAAACCCCAGCACTCCAAAACCTGCACAATGTATTATCTTCAACATAAAGATTACAACACACCTGCAATGCAAGTTCTTTTAGGAAATGAGAAACAAAGCCAACAAGACTTAAATTTTGTTATATCTCTCCCATAGGAGCAGCATCATATATATAGACTCCTCTAGACCCAAAAATAGGCACAACCACCAAGACCCATGCACAAAGCCACATGTACATAGTTGTTACATGCAATCCCAAGAATAGGCGTCCATCCCTAGAATAGACTATGACAACTTGTCATAGAATCCACCAAAAATAACGGTCACAAGAGAAGTGTAAGAGAATCTGTCATACCAACCTATTTTTGGCATATTCTCTTACACACACCAACCACTTCTTCTTGGGCGCCCAAATAGGCCCAAGTCATAAGATGCTCTTACACCTGTCATAGCACATTCCTTAAATAGTTCTTACGCGTCATAGGAATCCGTCATGACCGTTTCAGTCATGATCTCCTTACGCACAAGATGCTGACACATCAAGTGGAGTGACACATCAACATGCCAACTAGACATGTACACTCACACTTAATTATATTATTTGCAAAAAATACATTTACAAAACAAATAATAAGAATAGGAATTATCCAAGGTTGAGACACCTTATTCCTAACATTCTCCCACTTGTCAAACACCTTGTAAGAGCAACAGGAACATAACAGGAACTTTAACCGCTATAGGCCAAAAGGCCCATAGACTCCGAACACCATCTGAACTTCTCAGTGCCCACTGGTTTCGTTAATGCATCTGCAACATTCTTCACAGTATCTACCTTCTCCAAATTTACCTTTCCATCTTCCACCATATCTCTCACAAAGTGAAACTGCACATCAATGTGCTTCGTTATGGCATGGAAAGTTGGATTCTTTGCAAGGCAAATAGCACTCTGACTGTCACACCAAATAGTAATCTGTTCTGCATCAACACCAACATCAAAACACAATCTTCTAAGCCAAATGGCTTCTTTACAAGCATGAGTAGCAGCCATGTACTCATCTTCTGTAGTGGACAAAGCAACCACAGGTTGTCACTTACTCATCCAACTGATGGCACCACCAAACATAGTGAACACATAAGCACTGGTGGATCTCCTGCTGTCAATATCACCTGCCCAATCTGAATCCACAAACCCATGAATACACACTGAATGCGGAGATCCAAAAGAGTTACCATGATAACATATGGAGTAATCTGATGTACCCCTCAAAAATTTGAATACTCGCTTAACTGCATCCCAATGTACCCGTCCAGGATTAGCCATAAACTGACTCAGGACTCCCACTGCTTGGGCAATGTCTGGTCTAGTACAGACCATAGCATACATAAGACTGCCAACTGCACTAGCATAAGGTACTCTACTCATGTCCTCCACCTCACTAGGAGATTTTGGACAATCATCTACAGATAACTTTGTTCCCACAGAAATAGGAACACATAGTGGTCTACAATCTGGCATGCTGAACCTATCCAACACAGACTTCACATACTTACTCTTACTCAACCAAAGTTTTCTGTTAGACCTGTCTCTACTGATTTCCATACCCAAGATGTACCTAGCTGCCCCAAGATCTTTCATCTCAAACTGTGCTGACAACTGAGATTTAAAATCAGAAATCATACCCTTACCCTTCCCAAACAGCAACATATCATCAACATATAATGCAACAATAAGAAGGCGATCATTTTCAACTCTGAAATAAACACAATGATCTAATTTTGATCTTACAAATCCAATTGACAACACAAAGGCATCAAATTTAAGGTACCACATCCTAGGAGATTGCTTCAAACCATATAGAGATTTCTTTAATCTGCAAACTAAGGATTCTTTACCTTTAACAATGTAATGCTCAGGCTGTGACATATAAATCTCTTCCTCCAAATCACCATGAAGGAAAGTTGTCTTCACATCCATCTATTCTATCTCTAAATCATATGATGCAACAAGAGATAACAAAAATCTAATGGATGTCAACTTTGCAACAGGAGAGAATATTTCACCATAATCTATTCCCTCTACCTGTGAATACCCCTTTGCAACCAATCTAGCTTTATACCTTTCAACACTGCCATCTGCACAGAATTTCTTCTTGAACACCCATTTACAACCAACAGATTTTCTCCCTTTAGGCAAAGGTACAAGGTCCCAAGTTTTGTTTTTCTCCAATGAAGCCATCTCATCATCCATAGCCTCAATCCAGGAACCTGCATCTTCCATGCCCAAAGCCTCTTTCACAGATCTAGGCTCATTAGTGTTAGTAATCAAAGCAAAGGCACAACTGGAATCTAACATAGAATAACCAAACCTTTCTGGTTGCTTTCTTTCTCTCGTGGATCTCCTCAAGGGCTGTGGTTGAGGTTGTTCTTCCTCTTCTTCTGAACTATCAGAGCTGCTAGAGCTCTCCTCATCATTAGGCCCAACATGGTCTCTCTGTTCAGTCTTATCAGGGGTAGGAGGCAACTGAACAACATCTTTTTCCTTTTCTTTTTCATCTGGTTGTAGCACAATAGGAGAAGATGTTAGCTCTCTAAAAATAACATTTCTACTATACAAAACCTTACTAGTCACAGGATCCCAAGGCTTGTATCCTTTCACACCAACACTATATCCGATGAAAATACATTTAACAACTTTGTTTTCCAACTTAGATCTTTTCTCCTTTGGAACATGTGCATAAGCTTCACAACCAAAAACACGAAGATGTCTAATTGAAGGCTTCTTACCAAACCACACCTCCATGGGTGTCTTACCAACAAGGGCTGATGTAGGAGATCTGTTAACCAGATAGCAAGCAATGGCCACAGCTTCAGCCCAAAACCTTTGTTCTAAACCAGCTCCACTAAGCATACTCCTAGCCTTCTCCATCAGTGTCCTATTCATTCTCTCTGCAACTCCATTTTGCTGTGGGGTATAAGGAGTTGTCTTATGCCTCTTGATACCTTGTTCTTTACAGAACTGTTCAAACTCTGCTGAGCAAAACTCACCACCATTGTCAGTTCTCACACACTTAATCTTCTTACTAGTCTAATTCTCTACAAGAGCTTTAAATTCCTTGAACCGACTAAAAACTTGTGTCTTACTTTTAAGGAAATAAATCCACATCCTTCTACTATAATCATCTATGAAAGATACAAAAAATATAGACTTGGAGATTGAAGGAACTTTTACAGGACCAAATACATCAGAATGAATAAGATCCAAAACATCAGAAGATTTGTGAGAACTAGAGTAAAACTGAACACGATTTTGTTTACCATAGACATATTGTTCACAGAAGTCAAACTTGAGATTGCAATCATTTAACCCCTCAGCGAGATTTTTATTTTTTAGGGTTTTGAGACCCTTTTCACCAATGTGGCCAAATCTCATATGCCACAACATTGTCTTTTCTGCAGGAAGCTTACCTTCCAAAGTATTTGCACTACCATCAGAACAAATAGCCACAGACTTCTTCACTGCTTGTTCAGATGGTGAGGATGAAGAACTATTACATAGAGGAATACATGCATCTAGCTGAAATAAGGTACCTCTCCTAGTACCCCTTGCAAGCACTATCGATCCTCTTATCATCTTGCATCCTTCTTTTGAAAAAACAACTTGCACACCTACATCATTCAGCATACTTATAGATAATAGGTTTCGTGTCAAACCTGAAATGTGCATAACTCCGTTGATTCCCTTTGCTCGTCCATTAAGAAATTTGATAGTGACCCTTCTGCGTCCAACTATCTTTAGGTGAGAATCATCACCCAAGTACACCTTTCCACCATCGAACTCTTCATATTTTGAGAACTAGTTTCGATGAGAGGTCATGTGAAAAGATGCACCCGAGTCAACCAACCACACATCATCAGATGCATGGGCTGCCAAAGCTGCGATGAATGCATCGCCATCTTCTTGAGATCTTTCTGAAGCTGAATCTGAACCTTTCTTCTTCTTCTTCGGCTCTTTGAAATCTTTACGGAAGTGCCCATATTTATCACAGTTCCAACATTTTGCCTTGGACTTATTGGAAGTCTTTGACTTCCCACAGGATTTGGATCTACCCTTATTGTCAGACTTATTGTCATTTTTCTTCCCTCTTTCAATGGATCTCCCATGAACAACAAAGGCTTATTTTTTCAAAACGGAAGCCTTTCTCCGCATCTCCTCTGATAGCAGCGAAGACACCACATCATCCATTTTGAAGGTGACTAAAGTGCTTCTGAGAGCCATCACAAGATGGTCCCATGAATCTGGTAAAGAACACAAAAGTGTGTAGCAACAATCCTCCTCCTCTAACTTGACACCAGCTGATGTCAATTGTGCAGCCAGCAGATTAAATGCATTTAAATGATCCGTTAAGGATCCACCTTCCTCCATTCGCAGAGAGTACAACTTCTTCCTCAGGAACAACTTGTTCACCAGAGATTTGGCCTGATACATGGCCACAAGTCTTTCCCACAAACTATTTGCAGTTTTCTCATCTAGAACATTCAGAAGGACTGCATCGGTTAAACAGAGTCTTATGAGACCCTTAGCTTTACGGTCTTTGATATCCCAATCTGCTTGAGCTATAGTTGCTGGTCTTGTAGCATTTGAAGTCACTTCCCATAGGTCACGATCTTCCAACATGTCTTCCATCTTGAGTTTCCACAACTCGAAATTAGTGCCATTAAATTTCTCCACCTCCATTCTTCCATATGATGAACTTGCCATCTCAATCTGCAAATAAGATTCAAAATGCTCTGCAAAAAACTCCCACTCAACTTGAGATTAGCTCAAAAAACCCTAGCCAACAACTAGGATCAAAAGTTGATCAAGCTCTGATACCACTTGTAAGGAAACTCAGGTGTGGAAACAGCTTCCTACGCTAATCTCTATAGGAGAGTATTGTGCAAATTCTTATAAATCCTTGCAATTTCAGATTCGTTAACTAATTTAACAAAGATATTGCAACCACATACAATGCATACAGAAAAATAGAGAATGACACAATGATATACCCTAGGGAAAACCTTTCGGTAAAAAACCCCAGCACTCCAAAACCTGCACAATGTATTATCTTCAACACAAAGATTACAACACACTTGCAATGCAAGTTCTTTCAGGAAATGAGAAACAAAGCCAACAAGACTTAAATTTTGTTATATCTCTCCCATAGGAGTAGCATCATATATATAGACTCCTCTGGACCCAAAAATAGGCACAACCACCAAGACCCATGCACAAAGCCACATGTACACAGTTGTTACATGTAATCCCAAGAATAGGCGTCCATCCCTAGAATAGACTATGATAGCTTGTCATAGAATCCACCAAAAATAACGGTCACAAGAGAAGTGTAAGAGAATCTGTCATACCAACCTATTTTTGGCATATTCTCTTACACACACCAACCACTTCTTCTTGGGTGCCCAAATAGGCCCAAGTCATAAGATGCTCTTACACCTGTCATAGCACATTCCTTAAATAGTTCTTACGCGTCATAGGAATCTGTCATGACTGTTTCAGTCATGATCTCCTTACGCACAAGATGCCGACACATCAAGTGGAGTGACACATCAACATGCCAACTAGACATGTACACTCACACTTAATTACATTATTTGCAAAAAATACATTTACAAAACAAATAATAAGAATAGGAATTATCCAAGGTTGAGACACCTTATTCCTAACAAATACACCTCATTAATGTTTTTGTAAGGAATATTAAACTAGAATTTTATTAAAAATGATGAGACCACTTAAGCATTGGAGTTAATTCATGTGGACATGCATGCTACTCATTCAACTTTGCTATGTTTTTTTCACTATGATATGGTTTGTCCTCTTTCCCAGACCTTTTGGGCTCTGATACCAAATGATGTAGCCAAAATTCATTTAACAATTAACAAAAACATAAGAGAGCAAAATAACATAGAAGATTTTTTAGAATTTCAATCTTTCTCTATTATTCTTCCAACTACTCCATTGCTATAATGAGAGAAAACACTAATTTAAGTACAAATCTAAAATTACCTTTTTGGCAATTTTTTCATAAAAAATATTTTTTGCCATTTTTGGTAATTTTTAAAACAACTCCAAAAAAACTGGATTTTTCCATGAAGCTTCCCAAAACTAAGATAAGACTAACTGCCAACTAACCTTAGAGATTGGCAATAAAATTTTGAAGGTATTACAAATCATAACTTTCTTTAAAAAAAATACTAAAATTTTTAAAACCACTAAAAGCTCTTGCATCATTCTCCTCTGGTTGAAAAGAACACAGCTCCTGGAAGTTGTTTTTCAATGCATGCTTCTTGTTTGGATCTAATCCTTCTCATTGTTCCAGATATCTATTTTATTGACCCGGAGAAAAGAAAATTAAAGTCCTCTTGAATGCAAGTCCCCTCTTTCTACCTAGTCTTCTAATTCTTTAGCAATTTGTCCTTCATCTTTGCAAATAGCCATGGGTTCTTCTTCCTCTTCTTTTTCTTAACCCTTCTCCTATTCAACACCCTCACGGCTTTTAAGTTCCAAAATCCCATTTCTTGTGCATATACCTTAGTAGCATCATCATTTATGTCTTCATCTTATAATATAACATCATATTTTCCATTATCGTAATTTGCATAATACTCTTGCAAATCAACATATACCTCATTAACAAAAAAATCAACAACATCTTCAGTAGCAACCTTATTATCAACAGGCATTTCCACTTGCTCAATTTGAACAATAGAATTAAATAATTGAAAATGATAGGGAGACTCATCTACAACTATATTTACTTTGTCTTCCTTATTTCTTGATGTCAAAATAGTCATAGGTATACTCACCATTTCATTTTCTACCTCTTCCTCTATTTTTTTTTCATTTCTTTCAATTTCCTCTTTTGAATAATCTTTCTAACAGGTCATGTGATCTTCTTCTTAATTCATAGGTTCCATTTTTGCATTTTTAGTTCTATTAGCTTTCCTATTTGTTCCAATGTTTGTTGTATTTCTCTAATATTTCTCTCAATCTCATCTTGCCTCATCTTTTCCTCTTTCCTCTTCCTCTCTTTTTCTTCTCTTTTATTTTCTTGTTCGATGAATCCACACCCTACAAATACCTCTTCAATACATCCATCTCTTCAAGCAAGTACCTCTAACCTTGCTTCCACTTTTCCTTTGCCTCACTTAGGTCTTTTCTCTTCTCTACATAGTCTTTTGGCAGCCAACTTCTCTCTTCATCCTGCACGAACACAAATACATGAACACCAAACTCTCTTTCCAAGACCTTCTAATTTGTGATACTAAATGATGCAACCAAAATTTCTTTAACAATTAACAAAAATACAAGAGAGAAAAAAAACCACAGAAGATTTTTAGAATTATAATCCTTCTTTATTATTCTTCCAACTACTCTTTTGCTGCTACAATCAGAAAAAACACTAATTTAAGTACAAATCTAAAATTGTCTTTTTTGGCAATTTTTTCACAAAAATATTTTTTTGCCATTTTTGGTAATTTTTAAAACAACTCCTAAAAAGATTAATTTTTTTGTGAAGCTTCCTAAAACTAAGATAAGATGAACTGCCAACTAACCTTCAAAATTGGAAACAAGATTTTGAAGTTATTAAGAAAAACATAACTTTCTAAAAAAACAAAAAAAACACTAAAATCTTAAAAGCCACTAAAAGCTCATGCATCACTATTTGAAGATAGTCATATTCTTTGAAAATTTGTTATTATTATTTAGCTTCAATTTGTGTCATGGGATCTATAATGGAGGGTCTTGCCATTATCTAGTGATTAAAATATTGTTTGCAACAAATTAAAATCTAGTTTAGACTAGTTCCAATTTTGATTCTAAAGTTTGGAGATTGAAACATGTTCGGAGATCAACCAAGGTAAAACTTGGTGGCATGTTATTGGCCTCTATTAAGGGGTGCAAAATGTTTGATTAAATTATGAATTCTGACGCAAGAGAACACATAACATGCAATGTGTATGTCAGTGTATTATAGGTGTATTTATGGGTAGAAATGTGCTTTACACCATTTCTTCTCCTCGCTCTTAACACCCAGTCATAAAAAATAGAGTAACTATCTCTTCATTAATGCAAGTAGCACATGTTTCACAATGCATAATTTCCACTTCCTAAAAAAGAATAATGTGCTTGATTTTTGCACAATCTTGACCCAATACGAAAGATTTTGTATATTTTAATTTAAAATAAAGGAAAGACAAGAGCTAATGTAAGATAAGAAATAGAGAAGGATATAAATTATAAAGCTTTGAAAATATAATAAAAATGTAGTCACATTAAAAGGAAGAGGGTAGAGAAGGAGGGTCGTCATTACATTGTCATTAATAGTGCAATGAAGAGAAAAAAAAAAAGTGGTGTGCAAATGAACAATGGAAGTTCACTGTGGTGAATAATGGATAGAGGTTGTGTACATCCAAATTTAGAAAGGAAAATGAAACAAAAACAATATGATATTGTTAAAGAAATTTGTAATTTCTTCACAAATATGGGAAATCAAAAATATTGTCTAGTTGTACATCTTCAATGTAGACTTATTATTGAAACTCGCACTAATTTATACTTTGATACTTATATGACTATTGTAGTCAGTTAGGCAATAAAAAATCATATATCTAAATTTGAATTTTAAGAAAATTATAGAAATATTAATATATTAATCTTTGAACAATCGAAACGAGTGTGATGGGTATAAAATAGAATGATGCTTCATTTCCCCGTTAAACTTATATTCTACATGTTGGTACTCTCAATTTTCTTGAAATTACCATGTTGAAAATTTGTGAAGGTATTGGAAGCACCTTTGTGCCCAGTAATTTTTTATCAGATGCCCATGAAATGTCATTTTGCAGAGGGTATCTTTGTATACCAAAATGCACACTTGCCAGTTCCCACGGTCCAGTTAGGTGTTTTGATCAATTTTTAAAATGAATCTAGAGGGCAGTTCATTTAGTTGGGCCACTTTGTAGATTGATTGAAGATCAGAGTTTCAGTGTTCCAGTTGATGATCAAATTTGATCTAGTTGCACAGTGAAGTTATCTAGTGGATTTTTAGAGGCTAGTTGTTTGAGAACAAATTTTTTTTTACCGAGGTCCACCTAGGACCCAACTTGCCTCATCAATATTTTTTCTATTGCATATAAAGTATAAACTATTTGTACAAAACCATCGGTAATGTGATCTAGAGTATTACAAAAAGTCTCAGTACTACTAAGAGCTACATTTATCAAATTTTACATTGATAACAAAGCTATATGCCATAAAATAGGAGTAGAAAATGAAACTAGGGAGAGTTGTCCCCTTCCTCTTCTTCTACATCATTAGAGTCCAGGGAGACTAAGTTGTAACCAATGATCCCATAGTCTCTGTCTCCTCCTTAGTCAGTCCTCTTCTTTGCTGGGTTCACTTGTTCTTTCATATGTCATGATTGTTTCAATTGCTGAATGAATTCAGCAAGGGTGATCTCGAACTCATCTTTGTCTTTCATGGTGGTATATCCATGGGCTATCTTAGTCTTCTCAATGGTGGTTTTTCCTTCTCTCAGCACCTACAGGAATTTGCTCTCCTTCATCTTTATGACCACGGTGACCTGCATAGCAATGTCAAAGTAAACGAGTCTCCTGCGAGACTCAATAAGGTTCATGTCCTTTCCTGCAAGTAAATAATTATTTTGAGCCTTCCAGATGTTCCATAAAATAACAGAAGATAATAAAGACCAGAATGTGTTGCATAATTTTCTGCTATTAATAGAACTAGATGCAATGTTTAGGGCATTAAAATGGGTATTATAGGATAGGCCAAACATGTTCCAGATTTTAGAGGAAAAGAAACACTTGAAGAAGACATGAGTTATAAACTCTTGTTGTTTACAGACAAGACAGATATTGGGCTCCCCCCCAAGGTTTCTTGAATAAGAGTTTCCACAAAAAAAAGAGATCTTTGGATCCATTGGTATGCTCCAAAGGAGTCTAAAGTATTTGTTCCAATTTGATTCTTGGACCTCTAGGCCCCATTTGAGGTTAACATGGGAGAAGATATCAGAGTTAGCAGTCAGGAGTTGGTAGATATATCTAGATTTACCAAGGTGGAGGGGAGTGTTATCAGGCCAAAGGAGTTGGAAATTACAACAAGAGTTAGAGAAACATCCCTTTATGGGACCTAAGGACTCAAATGTGATAGAGAGTACAAAGAAGGTTCTCCATTGGGATTTGGGGATACTGTATTGGGATTCTAATAGCTCCCAGGGAGGAAGTACTTTCTGTTGGATAACATCACTAAATGTATCAACTCCTTTCTCAACCCATTTCCTTGCTAAGCATCCCTACAATAGTGTCAATGGCTTGTCCCCATGTTTCAAGTTCCACCAAATGGATTTGAGTCCACAAATATTACCATTCTTTGCAATCGGCCCCTTGTTTCTCAAAAATCTCTTAACATACTTCCAAGCCTTCCAAATACTTCTAAAAATATTAGAGCCTTGAACAACCACATGGGCATCAATAGTGATGGTTTTAGTGAAACATAACTTCTGCCACCCTTTAGACCTACTAAGATGGGCCAAATGCAAGTTATTCCTCACTAACACTTTCCATGGCTCACCCCCCTCAGCTGCTTTAGCTATCCACTTGACTATAAGAGCTATACCCTGTGATCTCATATCTTTGAGACTCAGTCCCCCCCCCCAAGACTTATCTCTTGAGCACCATTCCTAGGACACCACATGTATCCTCGTATTTCCCTTGCCATCAGACCAGAGAAAGTCTTTGATAACCTTCTAGATAGAGTTAAATTGTTGTTGATTAAAGAGCCACATAGAAGATAATTAGATAGGGTAGGAGGATAGTATCTTCTGACAGACTTGAAACCTTCTAGGCAATGAAAGGAGGTTGTTGTCCCATTTGATGAGCTTCTTGTTAATCTTTTCTCTAATCCATTCCCACATCTAATTGGGATTAGGAAAGACACCAAAGGGAATTCCTAAATATTTGACCACATGGTTAGGACCTCCCCACAAAAATTCATATCTACCCCACCAATCAGGAGGGTCATGATCCCAACCCAACATAATAGATTTGGGTAGTGAGACTTTGTTTCCTAAAGCCTTGCAAAATATGTTTAGTTTAGTCATCAAAAAGTTCATATTAACTTCATCGAGGTGAAGGAGAATGGAAGTGTTATCAACAAATTAGATGTTGGAGACTTCTTGATTATTGGGGAGAAGGATGCCTTTCACCCTTGGGGAGAGGGATTCATCTCTCAAGAGGTAGTGGAGAGAGTCTACAACAATGACAAATAGGGAGGGGGCAAGGGGGCATCATTGCCTGATAGATCTAGAGAGACCAAAAAATTCAAACCTGACTCCATTCACTTCTACTACAGCCATGGCACCATGGAGGAGAACTAAGACCATCCTGCAGTAGTATGGAGGAAACCCTAAAGCTTCAAGCATCATTATGATAAACTTCAATTCTATCATGTCATAGGCTTTCTCATAATCAATGAGGAGCATGGCATAATTTTGATTTGATACCTTTGCCCATTCTAGAGCCTCCCAACATGTAATAAGATTTTAAAGGATGTACCTCCCCTTGACAAATCTAGTTTGGGTGTTACTAACAACAGAGGGAAGGAGGCTCTCTATTCTCAAAGCCAAGGTTTTGCCCAGAATCTTGTAGATAACATTAAGGAGGGTAATAGGCCTCCAGTTTTTAATCAGAAGCATTCTCCATCCTTGGTATAAGTTTAATGAGTCTCGCATTCAAAGTTGGGCCAAGATAAGAAATAGAGAAGGATATAAATTATAAAGCTTTGAAAATATAATAAAAATGTAGTCACATTAAAAGGAAGAGGGTAGAGAAGGAGGGTCATCATTACATTGTCATTAATAGTGCAATGAAGAGAAAAAAGTAGTGTGCAAATGAACAATGGAAGTTCACTATGGTGAATAATGGATAGAGGTTGTGTACATCCAAATTTAGAAAGGAAAATGATATTGCTTTGTAATTTCTTCACAAATATGGGAAATCAAAAATATTGTCTAGTTGTACATCTTCAATGTAGACTTATTATTGAAACTCACACTAATTTATACTTTGATACTTATATAACTATTGTAGTCAGTTAGGCAATCAAAAATCATATATCTAAATTTAAATTTTAAGAAAATTATAGAAATATTAATATATTAATCTTTGAATAATCGAAGCTAGTGTGATAGGTATACAATAGAATGATGCTTCCTTTCCCCGTTAAACTTATATTCTACATGTTAGTACCCTCAATTTTCTTGAAATTACCATGTTGAAAATTTGTGAAGGTATTGGAAGCACCTTTGTGCCCAGTAGTTTTTTTATCAAATGCCCATGAAATGTCATTTTGTAGAGGGTATCTTTGTATACCAAAATGCACACTTACCAGTTCCCACGATCTAGTTAGGTGTTTTGATTAGTTTTTAAAGTGAATCTGGAGGGCAGTTCATTTAGTTGGACCACTTTGCAGATTGATTGAAGATCAGAGTTTTAGTGTTCCAGTTGATGATCAAATTTGATCTAGTTTCATAGTGAAATTATCTAGTATATTTTTAGAGGTTAGTTGTTTGAGAACAAAAAAAAAATTAGCGAGGTCCACCAAGGACCCAACTTGCCTTATCAATATTTTTGTTCATTCACAGTTAACATTATTATTTTATTATCTAAATATTTTAGATGATAGTGTTAGCATATGACACTTTTGATCATTTGTGGTCTCAGCAAAAAGTGGATTTGTTGAAAAGGCTTAGAAACTTCCAAGCAGATAAGGTTGGGATCACTTACATCATCAATAGGTACTTGTTCTAGTACATGCTAATGTGTTTGTTGAAAGTGTGGAAGAGAAAAATTAATGTAGGCATGTCTAGGCGCGTACAATGTGTATGTGCACTTAGTAGGATTTTACCACATTGGTGGGGCACAAGGAACTAAATTGGTTTTTATATGCTTGCCCACGCCCATGAACTTGCCAAAGGCAAGTAGGCCTTTTGGCGGGGCTTGAGCATGGAGGCAACTTGGACTTGGAGGGGTTGACATGGTGGATGACTTGATAATTTTAGTGGGCTCGTAACATGCATTTCTAGGTGGGACCCGTGTTAGCATGAACAAATCAGAATGTGACACATGGCAGAGGAGAGTGAATGAAGGTAGTTAAATAATGATAAAATTTAATAATTTTCGTGATCCTGTGAATGAAGTTGCAAGGAAGATAATGAGTGTGGGATTGTGAGATGTTGCCACATGTCCAGGCTAGGATGATGCAGATGATGAGGTTACCAACTACATAATAGTGGCAGTGAACCAGAGTGTGTCATGTGGCATGTAGTTCAAGGCATGGTGGTGGGTCTAGGATGACAGGTGGTGTCATCCCATGATCCTGCCATCTAAGTGAGCACAAGAATGAAGTCAGCACAGGATCATGAGATGCTGCCACATGGAGAGGACGATCATAGGAGGATGAACTAGATGGTGGGCCTGATGGTGATAGGTGGTGGGTTCTCGTAATCCCATGAACCAAAGGCTTCAAGAGAGAGAATCATCATGGGATATGAAAATGTGACATGTGGTAGGTGCATGTCAAGTTGGTCGAGTGGGCCTGTGTTAGGAATGGGAACATTGAGAGGGGGGGTGAATCGATGTTCACTGTATTTTATCTTTTTACTTAATCTTAAACTAACTTAAATGCTTAAGTATTGAAATGAACATCCACATAAACATGAAACATGAAATCAACACATAACACCAATATGGTTACGGGGAAACCCAAATAGGTAAAAACCCCAGTGGGAATTGACACCCACTAATATTCTGTACTAGTGTTTTATGATCCTTGTTAGAAGATCCTTAACTCTATTAGGAGTTGCTTTACAATGTATTAAGTACAGTAGACCTTGTCAAGGGTCGAACCCTGTTAGGAGTCTTTTACAATAAACCGTGTTAGGGGTGTGGACTCACTATCCTAGAGCTCACTACTCAAGTGGTGAAGGCTGCAACCTTTTGATCTCAGATACACACTATATCTGCTAGATGAACTGTTACTGTGACACTGCTTGTCTGATCAGTTCCTTTGATGCGCTGATGCTTTGACCTATTGCAAAGATCTAATACATCTTATAGACTCTTTGCTCACTTCTTCTTTTCTTATCACAACTCTATTACAACTCTCACACCAATTATAATGGGTGCATCTCATATTTATATGCACATACAAAACAAAAAAACTAGGTCGGCCCTTTAACTGATTACATACAATGCTTCCAACTGAATTGGCTCAAGCGTGTTTACAAACAAACATATTTACATGTCAAAAACCTAATTAAAATAGGCACATGGCCTATACATCATAAGAATATAACCGCAAATCAAAATGCCAACAGTTGGCTACTTACTCTGTTCTTCTCTGGCACACACTTGCTGAGTAACTTCAATTGTCTATAACTTTATCATACTTGCATATCTGATCATGCACTCATAGACTAAGCATGAATATAGTCTAACCAACTTATCTTCCAGGGTGCAAACCATAACTCGATCGTACGCACGTGCAAAGATGCTCTGAGCTTCAGGTACTTTGTACACTGTCTAGTCTTCAACACTTAACCGATTTCTAATCTTCTCATCAAGTGTGCTGACTCCAAAACACTATATGAATTTGTTGTTGTAGACGCGTAAAATTGGACAAGTACTTTTTAATCAAAAAAGGGATTAAATTAATAAAATGGACATGATTAAATAAAGTTGGACAAAAATTAATTAAAGCAAAGGAGAAATTAAATAATGATTAAATGAAGCATAAAAAGGGGCAAAAGCACTATATAATTGATTTTAATCAATTAATTGTATAGTTGTCTTATTAAAAATCAAAATGAACCCGTTACCCATGCATGGCTAAATTTAATTAAATAATTGAATTAATAATCCTTATATTTCTTTCAACAAAAGTGATCAACCAATGAAAATTGAGACAAAAAGGACACAAATCACTCAAACATTTAAATTGTCCAAACATTTGAAACCAATTAAAGGCTTGTCCCCTCATTTGTCCCCCCATTTATGAACAATGCAAAGTTTTTGACTCAACCATGAGATAACCATGATTACTTCACTCCACCCCCTACCCTTGGGAAATTACTATAAGTATGAGGCATTTTGAAGAGCATTTCCATCTTGGAATTTCATTTGCATAACATTGTTGCTATAGGCAATTGAGATCATTTCCAAGAGCAATTTGAGCATTCTTGAGCATTTAGTATCATAATTTCATCAATTGAGCTAGATTAAGCATGAATTCATCATAGAATAAGCATTTAGTAACATCATAGCAGCATTATTCTCATTTTAGAGGTGTCACTAGTGAGGATTTGCAGCTGAGAGCTCACTTACCACTTCTTTCTAGAGATCCATGAGATGTTATAGATTGTAGTTGCATTTTAGAGTAAATTTCCTTTGTATTTAGCTTAAATTGTTGCTACTTGATCTTAATTTCATGAAGGTGAATAATATCATCACACAAATGGTGCCCACCATGGGGCCTTGAGCCTCAAATTCTAACAAATTTGTGATTTAAATCATCTTTGCATGCATTTTTGTGTTGTTTCCGTGTATTTTCTGTAGGAATTTGATAAAGTCATGCCTACGATAGATTTATTCACGCCTAGAAGTCCTTCAGTCTCGCTTTGGCTATCTATTCTCATGCTTTCTAGTTGGAAACTCACACCCGCAATAGCAAAGCATCCAGCCTTTACGGGATAAAGTCACGCCTTCGTGACAGGAAGTATCACTTACGTGTTATTTACTGTCACTTTAAGGATTTCTTTACCTTGCATTTAAAGTTTAAGTTTACGCCTTGGCTAAGTTTGTTATCGCTTGGAAAATGACTTTGCATTGCATTTGAAGTTTAAAGTTGCACTTGATATAATTCCTTTATTGCTGGGAATACTTTAAATGTCACTTTTCTCTGTCTATTTTCTGTCGATTTAAGGTTTGTTCACGCTTAGGTTAAAATAGTTACCACCTTTGTGATTATCGATGTCACCTATGTCACTGAGAAGTATCGCTGCTAATCACTAAAGTCATGCTTTCGAGTGATTTGTTCACGCCTATTAGCTGGATGATGTCGCCTGCTGTTTATTTTCTGTTCTAGTCTTTAATTGGATAAATTTGAAAATCTGACTGTCTCTGTTTGTTGATTATCAGTAAATGAGCAGACATCCGAGAGTGAAAAAGCCAAAGAGCAGGTTCAACAAGGAGGGAAAAGCCTTGGCAAAGAAAATAAAGGAAGAGAATCAAGTGCATACAAAGGCTGTCCTTGAATCCACATTAGATGAGGATGTCAAGGTATATGAGAAGTATTTAGCTGTGATTGAAGCTTACAAGAAAAAATTTGTGTCTCTAAATTGGATTTATGAACCTTGAGCTTAAAGTTTCTTTCATTTAAATCTTTTGATTGATTACATGCAAGTTTGGTTTCCCCTCATTATGAATTGGTTGTGTTGGACTAACTTGTTGGAGGAGAGAGCTGGAGCAATTGCCAAGGTGAGTGAAAAATGAAAATCAATAACTCAAAAATGCCCCTAGCCTTTGCTAGCTACAAGGAGAGGTATTTCACTTAAACAAGCTTGCATTCCCTTAACTTGTGGCATTGTCATTTAAATCTAGCTTAAATAGAAAGGAAATTGAACCACACATTTCAATTCTAAGAACCTCCTTGTCAAGAGGTTGAAAAAGAACTAAGTGTTTGAAGTGTTTAGGAATCAAAAGGAAAGTTAGGGATATGCTCTTCACCTTCTTGGTGAAACAAACTCCCAAAAACTTTACTTTAATTCCAATTTTCCTTATTTACAAAATGAACATGCTAGAGATTTAGTGGGCTTGCCTCCCGAATTTGCCTTAGCAAGGCTAGTGAGAGGGACAGCCCAAAGTGGGATACACTTGCTTTTGCCATGAGAATCTGACCCACTATAAAATGAAATGCATGCATCCTTAATGGGGTGCATGACAAAGGGATTTTAATCTTCTCGAACTTCCTCTAGTAATCCTTACAGATTGCACAAAATCATGCATCGGTACATGTGGGAAGCCCCTTTACATACTTAGGGGATGAGAGATTTTAATTCGTTTGAATGGAATACTGATTAAATCCCATGTAAATTAGAAAGGCCACCTTGTAGAGCCATGATTACAAGCCAATTTGACTCTAGGTAGGCTATTTGGAATTCATTTTTGTGCTATACTTGTGAAAACATTCAAGAATATACACATTAGATTGTTGTTTAGAGACATTTATGTGTGTGTTGCATTTGTTTTTAATTTTCAAAATAAGAAATTTCCAAAAATATCTGATCAAAACTTTTAAAAATCCAAAATATTATACCCTGGTCAAAGAAGTGTCGCTAGGGAACATTTTAAACATTCCTATCAGATTTTCAGTCATGCCTATGATTGGTTTAAACATGCTTGGACATAGTAAAGTACCGCCTAACCAAGATTCAAACACACCTAAAAATACTGGAAATCCTCTTAACATAAGTAAAGTGCAGCCTATACAGTTACAAAGTGCCGCCTATCAACAAACCAGTATATGCCTACGCAGGTTTCAGACACGCCTGTACTTGGTTTAGTCACGCCTAGAAAACAAAAAGGGAAAATAGAGAGTACTTCCAAGAAGATTTAGAAATTTTTGAATATCAATTTGAGTACCCTTTTTTGAGTTTTCACTGATTCAACTTATTGTCTGGTTGAAAATCCTGTTTCACATATCTGTCAAAATTTTGCAAAGGATTAGACCCCAAGTAGTCTTGACTTGTATCCAAGGTTCATGCCTGCATTCACCAGATCATTTTATATCAAGCAAACCTTACAAGCTGATGGGACCTATTTGAGATAAGAGCTCCCTTATCCCGAAGATGAAACTACTCCTAGAACACCACAAAAGTCACCCGAACAAGAAGGGGAAGACAACATGATGTATTATGGTAGTTTGGGTGGTAAGGATAATAGTGGTACTGATCTCACCAACCAAGGTAATGCCAATAGTGGAGGCATTGACATGAATAACCAGAACAATATTAATAACCAAGGCAATACCAACAATGGAGGAGTAGATCAAAATGCTCAAGGAGTTGACCAAACTCACACTCAAACTAACACTGAACCAATGATAGAAGATGCCACGGATGAAAAATTTAGTGAGGCTATCCAATGTCCTTATTTCAGAAAGCTCATGGAAAAGGCAATGAACAGAGATAGAGAAAAACATTTCATGGACTTAGTACAAAAAGGTCTCAAACTTCCCCGTGACTATGATGTCAACCAACTTAAAGCACCGAAAGTTGAGGAGAGTACCTTAGACATCATGAACAAGCAATTCAAGATGTTTCAAATGCAATTAGACAACATCAAGCAAAGCAGGGCTCCCAAGCCTTTCTCTATAGAAGCATTGTGTCCATTCTCGTTTGATAAAAGCTTGGTTATGGTGTCATTCCCAATCAATGTTGTGTTTCCTAAGTATGACAAGTACGAAGGAACGACGGATCCCCAAGATCACTTACAGGAGTTTTGTGCATTGAGCTTAGAGTTCATGCACGATACAACATATTTAATGAGATTATTCCTGCGAAGCTTAGGATGCATGGCTATGGAGTGGTTTTCTAAGTTACCCTCCGACATTAAGACCTTCGAAGAGTTAGCTTCGAAATTCATGGCCCATTACTCGTATAACATTAAACATGAGGTCATGATGATAATGTTATGCAACACAAAACAAAAAGATGGAGAGGCATCCCTCACTTTTCTACAAAGGTGGAGGACAGTTTTTTCAAGATATCCTAGAAGTGTGCCTGAAAAAGAGAAGATGGATATCTTCATAAACAGTTTGAATAATGAGTTAAACTACCGCTTATGAATGCAATGTCCAAAGACCTTCCAAGATCTAATTGAAAATGGAGTAACCATGGAGGAAGTGTTGGTCAAAAGTGGAGAACTCAAACTGTACAAAGATAATAAGAACAACTCCAATAGTGGCAACAATGGCAATAATCAAAAGAATAATTGGTTCAATAGTAACAGTCGTTATAAGAACAATAATAAGGGAATTGTAAATGATGGAGTAGTTGAATCTAGCAACTTGAAGGTGGTCCCCTTTTCTCTTACAAGGACACCTAATCAAGTGAATAATACCAATCAGAGTTCCAATGCACCATCCAACAACAACCACACCAATAATGGAAATCAAGGAGATAATTCAAGGAGTACTAAATTTGATAAATATTTGAGGCCAACTCCTCCAAAGAACTTCACACCCTTAGGTGAACCCCTTGAAAATGCATTAAGGACTCTCATGGCTAATAATGTCATTACTTTACCCAAAATTTAGCCTTACGAACCAAATAATAAGCCTAGTTGGTGGAGTGCCAATAGCCATTGTGAGTATCACAGAATTCGAGGACACACAACAAATGAATGTCTGCAACTAAAGAATGTAGTGCAAGATTTAATTGATAATGGCACGATCACCATTGATGAACCTCCAAATAATGAAGATCATACAGGATTCAAACAACCTTTTTACAAACATGATAAGGGAGAGTCATCAAATAGCAAGAAGCAAAGCACCAATAATCTCAACTTTGCACCACCTTATGATCATATTGTTAATGCTATAATAGTCAATGAACAACCTCAAAAGGAAGCATCAAATGTCATTACAAGAGGGCAGAATTCTAGAATGACCCTACAAGGGATAGCTCCTCAAAGCACTAACATCTCGCAATCCAACATTGTGGTCAAACAACCTTCTATAGCAGCAAGGCCTTATAGTTTGGTTGATCAATTGCAACGTACTCCAGCACAAATCTCTATCTTAGAGTTATTGAAGTTGTCACCAAACCATAAGGAGATTTTAGAAAAAGCTCTAGTAGAGACACATGTTCCTAGTAACTTAGAGCCATAAAAGTTTCAAACTATGGTAGGTCATCTTGTAGCACCTCATTGTCTTTCATTTTCCGATCAAGATGACATGTCTATAACCCATCCTCAAAATCTACCATTGCATATAGAGGTCTTAATCAAAAGGCATGGAGTCAAAAGAGCCCTCATTGATAGAGGGGCTAGTCTCAACATTTGCACATTAAGTCTTGTCAAATCCTTAGGTCTATCTGAGTCTTGCATTGACCCTACAAATAAAATCACCATTAAAGCTTATGATGAAGCTGAAAAAGCTTTTAAAGGCATGATTGTATTGCCCATCCAAGTGGGACCTGTCAAGAATGACACCAATTGCCAAGTGCTGGACATGAAATTAACTTATAATATTTTATTGGGGAGACCATGGATCCATGAGATGCAAGCAGTCCCATCCACGTACCACCAATGCATAAAATTTTCATACATGGATGAAGAAATCATGGTTGGAGGAGACTCTAACCCATTCCAATATTGCAATGCACTCAAACCTCCTCATGAGTTATACATTCCACATAACCAGGAGGGAATTATTCAAAGAACCACAATTGAAGATGTTAAAATGAAAGAACTAACATTAGATGTTATTCAACACCCTCCTCAAGCTAGCTCAGCAACATCAACTAAGGGAAAGGAAAAAGTGAGCTACGAGGGTCCAAATGCAATGGAAAGTTCATACCTAGCACCTAAATTGGAGACGGTGATTTATAAACCTACTAAAGAAGAAAAGGAAAAAGCCAAGGAAGATCGTTACCAACACATGAGTGAAGTGATGAATAACTTTGAAAAACAATGCAAGATTAGTTCAAAAGGAATAGGGGAATATTCTGTTTCTCTATTTGACATGCCCACATCTCCAAAATCACATGGTAAACCATCAAAAGAACATCTTCCACATAAGTATAATTCCTATTTTGTAAGGGAAGATAACAAAGAAACATGGGATAAGGAAGAAGATGAAGTCCTTCAATGGCTTTACCATGATGAGGAAGATACCTCCAACACTCCCATGGAAAGAATTCAGCATGTAAAGATACAAACCGAGCAATATGGGAAAGGCTTTAATATAATGCAGAAGATGGGATACAAGGGAAGAGGACCCTTAGGCCAAAGAAATAGGGGATTATTAGAACCTATTGAACCTATTTGGAGGGCAAGTCGCGAAAAATCTGGAGTAGGTTTTCAATTCAAAGGAGAAAGTTCAAGCCCAATGCATGATTTTTATCCTCAAATAAATGCCTTAGAATCCGAAGGAGATAGTGATGATTCTCAGGATTATGAATGGGATACCTTATCAGATGAATCATGTCATGATAAGGAAGTGATTGCTATACATACTTATGCAAAAATCCCAAGGCAAGAAGCTCAAATTAGTGAAGAACCCCATATTCAAAGGCCTAATATAGAGCAAGTACCTACCAATGGAGCATGGATAGAAACATTTTGGATGCCTTCAGAGGAGGGAGATTCAAATGTTAGTTTTAACCTGCTTGTGGCTTTTCCCATGTTGTTTCCCATAGAGGTTGACGAGGACTCGAGTGAAGGGGACTTTGACCCTTCTTCCATGGATCATCTTGAGGAAGCGCACGTCATAGATCTAAATGATACAATGTACGAACCCTCAAATGAAGTCATGTCCATAATGCCTATTGATGACATTTTACCCAATGAACCCTTACTTTTGATAAATCCAGACCTCATTGATTGGGACTAAACCGAACCAAATGACCTACTTTACTTTCCCAATGACCAAGCAATGAATCACTACCTTAATGCGATTGAACCCTCTTTCACCAACGAATTCAATATAGACATAATGATAGTAGCAAGGGTCCAATCTCTTAGTCAAAAGAAAAAAATGAAAAAAAATAATAAAAAAATGAAAAGTTCTATTGGTGAAAACCCAATTGTGGCACCATTAGAACCAAAAAAAATAAAAATAAAAGATGTTTCTTTTGGTGAAAACCCAATTGTGGCATCAAAGGAAGAGAGATTGGATACTTTGCCTAAACATGAAGAGGAAAGGTCACCTATACTCATAGAGCCAACAGAAAAAGCTAACATTGGCACAGAAGTGGATCCAAGGTTTATACACTTAGCTGCATCACTCACACCTATGGAAAGAGAGGACTTCATAAAAATTTTCAAAGAGAAACAAATAAACTTTGCATGGTCATATGCCAACATGTTCAAATTAGATCCTGACTTTATAATGCATCATCTGAATGTTAGATCGGGGGTTAAGCCTGTCAAGCAAAAGTTGAGAAAAATGCACCCCCACATAGCTCTTTTGGTCAAGGCAGAATTGGAAAAATTGTTGAAAGTAGGATTCATAAGAGCAATAGCATATGTCGAATGGATCTCCAACATTGTACTGGTCACAAAGCATGATAAATCCATTCATGTGTGTACAGATTTTAGAGATCTAAATCTTGCTTTCCCTAAAGATGATTTCCCACTTCCGAGCATAGATACCATAGTGGATTTGACGGCAGGACACTCAATGTACTCATTAATGGATGGTTTTAGCGGGTATAATCAGACTAAAATTGCACCCGAAGACCAAGAAAAGACAACATTTACTTGCCCTTGGGGCACTTTTTGTTGGAATGTCATGCCCTTTGGTCTTAAAAATGTCGGAGCCACATATCAAAGGGCCATGACAACTATCTTCCACGACATGATGCACACATTTTTAGAAGACTATGTGGATGATATATTAGCAAAATCCCACAAAAGAGAAGAACACCTCCACATTTTGAAAAAGATATTTGTTAGGTTGGAGCAATTCAAGGTCAGATTAAACCCAAAGAAATGTGCCTTCGACGTCCAATCCAGCAAGTTACTAGGTTATATAGTTTCCACCAAAGGGATTGAAGTGGACCCCAAGAAAGTACAAGCTATAATGGACATGGAGATACCTAAGAACATCAGCCAAATGAGATCCTTGCAATGCAAAATCCAATCCATAAGAAGGTTTATCTCTCAGTTGGCCGAAAAATGCCATTCTTTCACTAGGTTGCAACATAAAGATACTATATTTATATGGGATGTCGAATGTGATCAAGCTTTTACATTGTTGAAGACCTATTTGGTAAATCCGCCCATTCTCATGCCACCAATCAAGGGCAAAGCATTACTTCTCTACATATCTACTACAGAAAGATCCCTAAGAGTACTTTTGGTGCAAGAGGATGAACAAGGAAAGGAAAGAGCTATCTACTATTTAAGTAGAACATTGATAAAATATGAGCTTAATTACACATTTATGGAAAGAGCTTGTCTAGTAGTGGTATTTGCATCTCAAAAGTTGAGACATTATATGTTGATGCATAAGGTCAAGTTGATTGCCAAGATAGACCCTCTCAATTATTTGTTAAGTAAAACAGCCTTAACAGGTAGAATAGCTAAATGGATGATGATATTGAGTGAATTTGACATTGAATATGTCGATAGAAAGGCAATCAAAGGACAAGTGATAGCAGATCACTTAGTTGAAAGTCCCATGACTTCTACACAAACTATTCAAGTGGAATTTCTAGATTCTGCCATTATCAACATAGAGATAAAAACGTGGAAGTTATACTTTGATGGATCTTATACTCAAGGAGGTTCTAGGGCCGGCATATTATTGGTAACTCCTCAAGGTTACACCATTCCAAAATCCTACAAGCTTATGTTTCCATGCACAAATAACATAGCGAAATATGAAGCACTAGTCATAGGCATCAAAATGGCCTTAGAATGGAATATAAAAGAGCTACAAATTTATGGAGATTCTCAACTCATCATTAATCAAGTCAACAATGAATATAACACTAAAGATGAAAATTTGATGCCTTATAAGACTATGATTGATGGATGGAAGAAATACTTTGCATTGATCACCTTTGAATAGATTTCTAGAGAGAAAAATAGAGCAACTGACGCCATGGCTACCTTGGCTTCTTTGTTACAAAAACCAGATCAAAATGAGAAGTATGAGTTCTTGGTGGAAGAGTTGGTGAAACTGGCATTTGACCTTCCTAAAACCCAAATTGTTGCCCTCTTACATGGACATGACTCCCCTTGGTATGGACCTATATATACATACCTTAAAGACCAAGTGCTACCCTTAGACCAAACCCGTGATCAAAAATGCAATTTCATATGCCAAGCCTCTCGTTACTTAATGCTTTCTGAAACATTGTATTGTAAGGGTCTTGACGGGACGTTACTTAGGTGTCTAGAGGAAGAAGAGTCTAAATTAGCTTTATGAGAGGTTCACGAAGGCATTTGCGGGTCGCACTCAAGTGGGTTAAATCTAGCTAAGAAAATCCTTCGCTTAGGGTATTTTTGGAAGACATTGGAAAAAGATGCTTGCCACTTTATGAAGATATGCAACAAATTCCAATACCATGGTGACATGATACATGCACTGGCACAAGAATTACATCCATTTGTCACACCATGGCCTTTCTATCAATGGGGGTTTGATTTAATTGGCATCATAAATCCACCTTCTTCAAATGGGCACAAACATATCATAACCACAACAGAATATTTCACCAAGTGGGTTGAAGCGGTTCCCTTGATAACGGTAATAGGAAAACAAATTTCCATGTTTATCTTGAATCATATCATTTTCCGATATGGTATTCCTCATGCCATAATAACAGATAATGGAAAATAGTTCAAGAATAAGGATGTTGATGAACTATGTGCTACATTTCATATCACTCACCATTTATCATCAATTTATTATCCTCAGGGAAATGGGCAAGCCGAAGCCATGAATAAGAATATATTGAAGATCTTGAAAAGGTCGGTCAACAAATCAGGAAGGGATTGGCATATGCAAATTAATCCAGCATTATGGGCCTATAGAACCAGCATAAGAACACCCACCGGAGCCACGCCATTCTCACTAGTCTATGGGGCCAAAGCAGTTATACCATTAGAGGTTGAAATCCCATCTCTACGAGTGTTATTACAAGGATTGATCACAGATGAAGACTATAGAGTTGCTAGACTTCAACAATTGGAGTTACTTGAAGAACATCAAACACAAGCTTATGAGCACCTGAAAGTGTACCAAAATAGAATCTCAAGGAACTATAATAAACATATCAAACCAAGAGTTTTTCAGGTAGGAGACTTGGTGTTGAGAGAGAATCCAAAGAATTAGGTTGAGAGGGAGAAGAAAGGCAAATGGGAGGCTAATTGGCTTGGCCCATTTATCATAATATCTTCATTTGGCACGGGAACCTATAAGTTATCAGATTGTGACGGAGAGGAACTCCAAGAACCTATCAATAGTATTCATCTTAAAAGGTTCTATACATGAGGTAGACAAAAGAGTATAAAGAGTATCAGATGAGAGAGCATCTTATTTATTGTACATAGTTCAAAAGAGATCTTGAAAAGACCAAAAACATTTGAAAAAAAGAAAAAGAAAGAAAGAGTGCCTTGGTGAAAACCTAGCAAATAGGCACCTTGGTAAAAAAAGAAGTAAAAAAGCTTTAAAAATAGAAAAAAAAGAAAAGAAAAGAGCTTGATCCATCCAAAAGGTGAAAACTTGGTAAACAAGTGCCTTTTGTTCCCTTAACTTTGTCTTTCCTAAGTTGCATATGTCCATATAGCATTTCCACCATCCCATTTGTACAACCACCATTGCATCTGTCATTTGTACTTAGTCATAATAAAGTCAGTCAGTCACATTGTTGCATTGTCTATCACTCCTAAGTTTGTCAACCGATCACATTTATCACTTGGGGGCAGAAGAAGATGGTAAATTTGGCATCCAATGGATTCAATAAGTGCTACAATCAGTCACATCGGAGAGAGATTTTATCAGAATTTCAGAAGAGATGGAAAATTTTCTTGAGCCTAATTATGTTGATTCTACAACATGATCCATGAACCTTCATTGAATTTATTATTCAGGATTAAAAATTGACAAACACTGTTGGAAATATTCAGGAATTAACCAAGTTACTGAGAGGGGAGGGGTGAATCAGTAACTCCAAATTTTCTTTCAATAACAGATGTATTAACATATAGTTCACTTTATCCTTTTGCATATAGAAAGCATGAAACATAAAAGCATTCACAACAATGACACATAGATTTGGTTACCCAGAAACCTTCCAAAAGAAAGTAAAACTAGGGTGGGGATGAAACCCACAAAGCTTTAATACTACAGTATAAAGTTGGCCGGTTAAGGCTTACATTGATCACTTCTAATGATCTGCCCTGCTAGTAGCAATAAGGACTGCTAGGTCCACCTTGTTAGAGGTTTTACAAACATACAATGAAGTATGCACTCAGTTAAGAGATTTTACAAAGACTGTTAAGTCTACCCGATTAAAGGATTTCAAGCTGATTCACCTGTTAGGATGAAACAGTAGATCTCTTACTTTGCAACTGGATTGCTGAATGAGATTCGCTGATGTACTGATCACCTTCTGTGATGAATTTGTCTTTGCTACTTCTTATACTGCTGTAGCCCTTTGTAATTCGCTTATCTCTGCCTTTTTATCTTTTTCATTCATACTCATTGGTATTTGTACAACATTGTTTATATACAAGTCTAAACAATTAATTACAATTACAAAGTCAGCTTGACAAATAAACATAAGTGCTACTATGTCAGCCCAAGTATGGTTACACGGTTCCTGCAAACTAACTCGATGACTTTCTGATACTCGACGTCCACTGCATTACTCAGCATCGTCATGCACTCAGTAGAAGTGAAGGCTCGGTTCATACTAACCACTCGGTAAGTTTTGAACTCGGTAAATACTTGTGACTCGGTAGACATAATGTTACTCAGTTTACACTGTCCTGCTCGGTTTGCACTGTCCTGCTCAGTTTGCACTGTCCTGCTTGGTTTGCACTGTTCTACTCGGTTTGCACTGTTCTGCTCGGTTTGCACTGTTCTACTCGGTTTGCACTGTTCTGCTCGGTTTGCACTATTCTGCTCAGTTTGCACTTAGAATGCAAATAAGTGTTGTCACTGGTGGCAATCCTGCTTAATGCCAACAAACACATCTTAAAGATCAGAATACTTGGAAATCTTTTTTTTTTTTTGAAAATGAGAAAACATGGCAAAACATTCAAAAGTTGTCTTTCTTTGCCAAGTAATTCAACATGGTAAAACACTTGAAGTTTTGTTAAAATCTTGATGAACTTGACTTTTTATCATATCTTTGGAGTTATTCGATGATGTTCGACTAGATTAGGCATGATAAAGATGTGATATTTTATTGCCTTTGAGTGACTGTTTGGAGGAAGATTCATCACCTTATGAGAATTCATCTAACGACATGGTCATCAAAGAACCATCGAGGACTATCTCATAAGAGGGTGGATTGACTTTTGTTTGTTTACGCAAACGGATCCCTTAGCTATTTAAGATCTTCTATATCTTAATACCAAAAATCCACTTGCAACATTGAATCCGTTGACACCAGTATTCAGACTCCCATAGTTTGGTCATCCAACTAGTGAGGGTTGTACTTGGTTCAACAAAGAGGTTACCAAAATGTGATAAAAAGAAATATTCATATCATCATGATGTGGTCAGTGGTGATTGTACTAAGCTTTCCGGTCCCAAATTGCTCAATGATGAAAATTTATCCTCAAGGCATTTATTTGCTAAAAGTTGGTGACACTTAGGTTGCATTGCAGGGCATATTAGATTAATTGCATTATCTTGTTAGATTAATTGCATTGTCCTGTTTGAGCAAAGGCATGTGTTTATGGTTACTTTTCCAAGGGAATGAGGGGGTACATCAATAATCTTGGTTAGTTAAAACATTTAAGAAAAGGGGGTTCAATAACAACGTTTATTCTTGATAAAAACACTATAACAAAAATGAGATTATCTTTTGCATACACGCATTGAGCATTATTCATTATCCACATATTACAATGAGAAATCATCCATACATCATGTGTACTCATATCGTTAAAGATAGACTGGCATACATTGAAAAATAGAAAACATAGGAACATACATGTGCATTTCCATTAAACATTTTACATCCATACATGAACAATAGAAGAACATCACCAACCAAATTCATACATCTTTGCATACATCTATATATATCATAAAGTAAGATACTACATCCATAGCATGAATCCAAGTAAATGCATAAATAAAACATCATATAGCTGCATAAAAGATAATCTTATAATCAACTCATCAAAGAGAATCAAGAAGTATATCATCATATATCATCATCAAAAGGAGGATCCAATACATCAAATATGTCAAGATATCATCAAAGTGATATATCAAATGTTCTGATCAATGAGAATAACATGAAAGGTGGACCAGCAACACTGAGTAAATCTGTCATCATATCAATCAAGAGCCTATAGCACCACATCCATCTGGCCCTCTACCATCCTGTGAGGGAGGAGCCTGTGATGTACTTGCTCCATCCTGCCTCTGAACAACCATGACTGACACGAGCTGCTGTAATAAAGAGGCAACCTAGTCCAATCGACCCACAATAGTGGATATCTCTATCCTCATAGACTGTAAATCTCGCTCAAATCCATCCACGTGATCACCCTGTGCACCCTATGGCTGTGGAGCTGGTGGAGGCATCTGTGGAGCCCCATCATCCTGCTGTGCATCATCCTACTGTGCCTAATCTTGATGAGCCACATCACCATCATGCTGAGCTAAGGCCACTCTTTGTAACTATACCAAGGGATCTAATCTCCCAGGAACCTGCCTAGCTACATCAATCTGTGCATGTCTCTGAGCTCTCTGATGTCTATGCACTCTATCCTACCTATCTGCTCTAGGTTGTCTATCAGCTGCATCATCTAGTGATCTAACCTGTGTATCATGACCCTGATCTCATCTCACTTGACCTCCCCCTGTAGCAACCTGAGGATGTCTATGTCCTCATCCTCTCTGATGTCTACCACCCCTCTCACCATCACGACATCCGGGAATAGGCTCAGCAGGATCAGTAAATTGAGGAAACTTGTTGCGAGCCCACCAATCTGCATACTCATGTGACATCCCAGCATCAGCCATACTAGGAAGTATCTCCCATCTGCAAATAGTCATACCTGCAATCTGATCTAATGCAAACTGGTAATCAATACATGGACCCCATAGAGAGATCTCTGCCTGTACTCGAGCATATAATGCATTGCCCTGAGGCATATCCTGAATCTACCCATACTGTCTCAAAACTTTGCCAAAGCAGAAGTGCTCAATAGTGGTAGGAGTGCGCCCAATCATCCAGTGAGGGGAAAACATATATGGTAACTCGTCACCATCCTCTCTCCAATGATCACAACCGAGATAAGGACACCATATAACCTGATCCAGATCATCAATCTGACATTGCCAGTAATCCAAATGACCCATATGATGTTGTATGACCATGCATGTATATAAGAAAGCATAAGGATATCCCTGAGGTCGAGCCCTATCCAAAATGGGCCTAGTAATGGGAAGATGCTCCCATATCCACAACTGCAGAACAATAACACTTGCTGACAATGATGCACTACCCCGATAGACTACCTCATGTAAATCATGATACAACTGTGCCAAGATGTAGGAACCCCAATCAAACCATCGAGGATGAGCAAGTAAATCCTCTATAATCTGGCCCCAACCGATTGAAAACCTGCGACCTCACCGGTCGGGAAGAAGTAGACCGCCAATCAATGCACCCAAAACTACTAGTAATGTGGGAAAAGAGGCAAACTGAGGCCATGTAATAGTATCCCCATCTCCAATAGTGTTGTCTCTGAATACTCATCGACAGATAGAGGAATCATATGCAGAATCATAGTAGACCAACTCACCCCTGCAAGGAATCCACAATAATCGATACACGTCCTCTGGTGTGATCGTCATCTCTCTGTATGGCAAGTGGAATGTGTTGTGGTTGGAGTGCCATTGCTCCGCCATTACAGTCAATAATCCATGGTTCAGCTGAAACTATGGGAGATCAAGGAGGAACCTCAAACCACATCTCTCAATGACTCAAAACTCAGCTGTTGTGAGTCTCTGACCTAAGTCAATAACCCAGGATGCAATTGCATGGACGTATAAAGTAGGATAGTGATCCTATTGGCAAGGTAAAGGAATAATATCAGTACATTGTACCAAGGAATTATCTCAAGTCAATAAAAAGTATCAAGTAATCCCACCAAGTACCATCGTTCATTTCTCTATATCCTAAGAATGAAGCGACTTTATCAAATCATATCGGTTTTCACACTGATTGATTTATCCTATCAGTTAATATTCAAATCAGATTGACAAATCATATTTTAAAGTACTACTATCTTGATATCTAAACTAATTATTTTGTTGACAATCATGGACCTACACTAATTATCCGACTTTCTCATCAGGGGGTTATCAAATTTTTCATCAGATACGATCAACACATGTGTGAAAAGTACAAAAAATTTGCAAAAAAGACATCAGGCGTGATTTTTATCATACCAGGTGACATTTTATCTCAGGCGTGACTTTTTATTTCCCTAAGCAACGTTATTATTCTACCAGGTGATAGACTTTGTTCTACGTGATAGTTAATTGGGCAACGCAATAGAGAATCGTGCCTTAGGCGAGAGTTAAATCGTTAGGTTTTGTGTAGGCGATAACCTATTCGAAAATGTGTATTTTGACCTAGTTTGACATGATAGTTTTTATCTTGTTAGGCGAGAATCAAATGTTTCATAAGTGATAAAAAATTATATGGAGGCGAGAATAAAAAACCGCAGAAGCGACAGTAGAACAACCTAGGCAACAATCAATTCTTTCCTATGCGTGATTTCTCAAATCCAACACAACGATGAAATATAAAATTGCAATAAATGCTCAATAAATGCAAATTGAGGTTCGTAATGACTTATCAGAGGTGCATAATTAGGCGGTCTCGCATATCTCTGGCACCTCTCGAATCTGTGCTCCCGAATCGGCACAACCATCTCAAAATCGCTAGAGGATCAGAGCAAAATCACCAAGGGTGAAAAGTAAAAATGAATGGTAAAAGAAGGTTTCTTAACCTAGTTAAGGTATTTTTGACCTAATTTGGGAGGTGAAATTAGCCATTGACTTATCTTAACATATCAAATCAAACCAGGGCATAATCATACATCGTGGGATATCATCAATAGTCAGAAACTAAAACATATTTGCTATATCAAAATGTCATCAATTTTTTTTTTGAATCAAGAAATTAATATGTTTTAATTTCTAAGGGGGCATAAGGGTATCAAATCAAAGTCGCAATCATACATCATGAAATCAGTGGGGCATCATAAAAAAATTTGTATCAAGAGGCAGCAATCAATCAAATCAGGAATCGCAATCAGGACATAAAGAATCTTTGAATCAATGTTCTTCGCACATTAATTCAAAGAGGGGCATTTGTAGACATGTAAAATTGGACAAGTACTTTTTAATCAAAAAAGGGATTAAATCAATAAAATGGACATGATTAAATAAAGTTGGACAAAAATTAATTAAAGCAAAGGAGAAATAATAATGATTAAATGAAGCATAAAAAGGGGCAAAAGAACTATATAATTGATTTTAATCAATTAATTGTATAGTTGTCTTAATTAAAAATCAAAATGAACCCATTACCCATGCATGGCTAAATTGAATTAATAATCCTTATATTTCTTTCAACAAAAGTGATCAACCAATAAAAATTGAGACAAAAAGGACATAAATCACTCAAACATTTAAATTGTCCAAACATTTGAAACCATTTAAAGGCTTTTCCCCTCATTTGTCCCCCCATTTATGAACAATGCAAAGTTTTTGACTCAACCATGAGATAACCATGATTACTTCACTCCACCCCCTACCCTTGGGAAATTACTATAAGTATGAGACATTTTGAAGAGCATTTCCATCTTGGAATTTCATTTGCATAGCATTGTTACTATAGGCAATTGAGATCATTTCCAAGAGCAATTTGAGCATTCTTGAGCATTTAGTATCATAATTTCATCAATTGAGCTAGATTAAGCATGAATTCATCATAGAATAAGCATTTAGTAACATCATAGTAGCATTATTCTCATTTTAGAGGTGCCACTAGTGAGGATTTGCAGCTGAGAGCTCACTTACCACTTCTTTCTAGAGATCCATGAGATGTTATAGATTGTAGTTGCATTTTAGAGTAAATTTCCTTTGTATTTAGCTTAAATTGTTGCTACTTGATCTTAATTTCATGAAGGTGAATAATATCATCACACAGTTGCCATAATGAAAACACTATACTAAGTCATATACACCAGTATAGCCAACTTTCCAACAATCTCTCCCTTTGTCATTGATGGCAACAAAGGAATATGGCCAAGTTGCTAACTATCCCTTAATACAAAAAGCTTTTGTCTTATATTTCCCTTATATACATAAACTTCTATCTTATATCTCCTTATACATATCTATAACCCATATTCTATACATACTCCCCCTTTGACATTAATGAAAAAGGTGCTTCAAAACTATATCTACAAGTACTTACTGTGAGAGAACATCCATATATGCTATCTGCAAGTTTTGGATCTCCTTCTTCCAAAATGTGATCAATGAATTAACAATCTGGAGATGGGCGCATAGTGCATACTGTAGCTTCTCCATCTTCTCCAAATTTGTGCTAGGACCTTGATCATATGTTACCATGGTGGCATCAATCTCCTTGATATTCTGATTAAGTATATCTAATGAGGGTGCAAGAGCATTCCTTAGCTGAGTTTGTCTTGCCCTTATCTTGGACATCTCCTTTTCTGCCTTCTCAATCTTATCAATCTGCCCTTGATATACATTGTTGCACATGTTTACATCAGTGGAGGGGTATTCTACTGATTTATTTACACTTTCTATCATTTTTTCTGCTTCTTGTATCTTCTTGAGATGATCATCAATGAGCTTGTCTTGATCCATACAATCAACAATAATTTTTCTTCCTTTTGCTGCAAATTCCTTCAAAGTTGCTTGTCCAACTTTGAGTGAACTAAGGTCAAGTGAGAAGTTGCTGATCAATTCACTAAGCCTTTTCTTCATGTATTTCTCTTTTGCAACTTGAGATGCAAATTCTTCCAAGTTGGCAAAGCTAGTCTTAAAGGCTGTGAGGATGTTGCTAACATCATCAACTGAATTCACCTTAGACACTTTCTTGTTCGAAGGTAGTAGACTATTCAATAAGTTGACTGATTCAACAAACAATGGGTTCCTCATTACTTGTTTCTCTTTGGCTTTCTCCATAGCTAAGACACTGAACTTGATTAGGTCTTCTTCTCCCCATGAATCCAAACTGGTTGTTTCAGGTGTCAAACTTGACAACAATGCTGCTGAGGGAGTGATAGGACTACTATCCATCACTTCTTGTTTTACCTTGATTATTTCAACTAATGGTTCATCTTTTTGCTCACTTCCTTTTACCTCTTCTTCTCCCTTTTGTTTTTCAGCTTCTTTTTCTTTTTCTTTTCCTTCTTCATTTGTTATATCCTCAATCAATACTTCTTCTTGATGAATGGGAGAAGTGTTACTACAAAGAGTTTCAACCTCTTGTGTGCTTGCAAATGCCTCTTCAAACTTATCCAAATCCATTTATGTGGCTGCCAAAGTGATTTTTACATTATCAATAAAAATTGAGTCATTTTTTAATGTCTTTGATACGGGTGTTGACTTATCTTCCTCTGATATTGTTTCAACTGCAGGCGTTGAGTCCTAGGGACCTATCATAAGTACATTAGTAGTCTATGAATCTTTTGTAACCATTGTGGGAACTTGAACTTTGGGCGCAATAGCTGGATACATGTGCCTATTCATGAAGACCTTCTCGAATGCCTTCTTTGTTTCCTTAGCCACTAGTTCATAGTTTTTGTCCATTATATGCAGGGTCCTTGACTTGGTTTTGAGATGTGGCTTTACTAGATCTAACAAAAGAGATTTCTCCTCTAGGGAACATACAGGAAGGGTCTCATCTAGAATCTTTTCTCTTATCCTTAGATCCTCTTCAATAGCTTGTCTCTTTTGGAACTCCAAGATGTTCCATACATTATCAGGGATCATAGTGTTCAGTTCTCGTCTTCTTAAACTTCAACATATGTTTGACAATCATTCCATGTATCTCTGATTTATCAATCTCACTGTATTTCTCATAGAACTTTCCTATTTGATCAATCCTACCTTCATCAATGATTCTTGTACTTAGCACACTGAGACTAGGTTTGAAACTTACTTCAGGAGGTGCTTGAGTATTCTTTTTGTTCCTTGTTACTCACGAGGATGGATAACTAGTGCTAATCTCTTTCTTCCTCTTAGGCATTGCCTTATACTCAGGAGGAGTAGTAAGGTCAATGGTTTCCTTGGGCACAAAAGGAGTAACATCAGTTTTATCCTTCTGAACATTAGATTTCTCAATTTTCACCTTCTTTAGCTTAGGATCCTCTGATTCTAACTTTGTTGTTGCTACGCTCTCAATTTCCAAAGAAATTTTCTCTTCCCTTGCCTTGTCTAGGTCTTCTTGAGACACTCCATGAATTCTCAAGATCTCTAAGGTAACTTTGGCAACCTTTCTTTTTGTTGCTACGATGTTCAATACAATATCTACTTCTCTTATTTTCTCTACATAGGTTCCCCATCTGGGCTCATTAGGGTCTTTAGGGGCTGAAAGCAATACTTGTGCATATGCTTCTAGGACTTGTTCATCAACCTCATAGCCAAGTGGATGGATCCATTTTGTCCTTGGTTCAACTGCCTCCATGCATGTTGTGTCTATTTCAACCATGAAGCAAATAGTATCCTTGTATTTCTCAACAATGTTCTCTGGTATCTTGTACCTCATCTGCATTTTAACCTTGAATGTCTTCAACTCCAATGTCATGTAATCCTTCAATGTACTATCAGTACATGCCTTGAGAGATATCTATGGCATTGTGGGAATAGTCTTGTCTAGGTACAAATCAGACACTTTTCCAACAATATGGAAGTACATATAGATAATTAGGGACCCAAACCTAAATATCTTGGTCTTGTCATGTTTGATTGCCTTAATGTTATCTATTAACTATGAGCGCAATATCTCACACAAGTTGAATTCTCCATTCTCTTTCACAAGTCTTATAGCTACAAGAATTGTGGCCGCAGACACACTAATCACCCTACTGGTGTGTTGGAACTTGTAACCTAGTATCATGGACATCAATTTGATGTCATCTTGCTTAATAGGCTCTATGGTCATTCCACGCATATCACTTCTTGACTTGCAGGTTTGCTCAACAAGTTTCCTCACATCTTTTCTAACTGGAAGAACGGTGTCTGTCTTTGAGAGGCCTATTATCTCATGAATTAGGTCACCAATAATTCTGACTGACACTTCACCTATCCAAAATAGGTCATCATGAATCCTACTAAGTAGAATCTTGATCCATTCTAATTCGTAGAACTCATATGTCGTAACATACTCCACTATAGGGTGATTATTCCACTATGCATACTCATCCATGAAGGTTTTGTCTGGTTTCAACATAGTTTCCATGTGCACTCATAATCTATCCAATCCTACTAGTTCTTTCTTATAGTGTATGTATGCCCTAATATCTTCTACATGCATAACACCCATAGGCGTACGGGAGAATGCCCCTTCTAGATCGTCCAAAGTGGATTTGAATGGGTGCCTCTTAAATACATATCTTTTCTTCTCTGCAACATCAAATACTATAGGAGTAGCCATCACTTACTTGTATAACATTTTTTTAATGGTTTCCAAGAGATTTTGAATCGGTGCAACAAACTAGGGTTTCCACAACTAATCAAATGTACAACAAATCACTTGATGAATCAATCTATAATCCTTCACAATCAAATGCTAGGGCTCTTCTGCTCTCCAATCACTCTCAATTTGAATGCAATGAGAGATCTACAAACTTTGGTGTACTTTAAAGTAGAAATTATGCCATTAATGCATGTCACGTAAACCAAGCTATCACTTGAAAATTTCTAACTTCCATTCTACAAACAATCAGCTAGTGCATTCTTGCACGTAGGTTCTACTAGCCTCCAAAAGCTTAAGTCCAAAGGCGCATACTCTGAAAGTGAGTATACCAGCAGCGCAGGGGTCTAGAGCTAAATTAGCTCCCCCTATGACCTTGAGGGCCATTCATCTAAATGTAGAGGGTGCATCCACTATGGATGCATCCAATACATTCTCATCAACCTTATCCTTCTTTGTTTCTAACCAAATCAAGCTCGCATCCTCTGAAGCTTTCACAAACTTGACTTCTCCTTCGGGATCCAATACTAGTTCTTCGGGCTTTTTAGGGCTTTCTTGACCTTGTGTCCTTGATCTGCAAAACTTTGAGATGCATCCAGCCTTGTTACAAGAGTAACAAATGACTAGAGGCCTTATATTCCTTGGCGCATTGACATGGGTCACCATTTTACATTATCTAGCTGAGTGACCATTATAGTTACATATCTAAAATATAATATTCTGAGAACTTACATTAGACTGATTTTGATTCCTCTGATTATATCGAGTCATGTTTTTCTGACTTGTTTTGCAATTCATAGCTCTATGACCAAATTTATTACATGAATAACAGTAACCATTGAAAGGTCTTACCTCTGTACAGTTCCTCGCTATGTGTCCATGCTTGTTACATGCATAACAGGTGTGGTCTACTGGCTTGCACTCATTCTTAGGTGGTTCAATATGATCCTTAGTCTGACTTCCAGTCTCCTTAGTATCTGAGGCGTTTTCTAGTACTTTCATGCTTGCTTGCATGTTGTCAATCTAATTTTGTGCTTCATTGTATCCAATGCAGCTAGTATCTCCTTTAACTCTTCTTGTATACAACTGAGATTCTATCAAATCAGAACTGGTGTGCAACTTATCAATGTGATTCTTTGCATCTTTCAATTCAAATTCCAAGCTTTCTTTGTTGTTTCTTAGCTCCAAGATTTCCATGTTTGCTTGCCTCATTTCTTCATTCAGTTGAAGGTTCTCTTCAATCTGTTCATCATAGACTTCTTGAGTGTTAGTCAGCTTATCATCTAATTCTTCAATCTATTCTTTTAGAGATGAATTTTCTTCACTGAGCTTTTTTTATCATAATCCCTAAATCACTAGTAGAGCATTCTTTCAAATCTTTTCTTAGCCTTTTGATGACTACTTGAGCATCACTGACTTTTTCTTTAAGTTCTTCAATTTCTTTTTCAAATCTGTCCAGGTCTTAAAGAGCAGCTTCAAGATTTCTTTTCAGATGTTTCATTTCTGCTTTGTCCATGATCTCCTCAAGTGGTTAAACTTCTTTGCTGAGGACCAAAGCTCTGATACCAATTGTTAGGAATGGGAACACTGAGAGGGGGGGGGGGGGGTGAATCAGCGTTCACTATATTTTATCTTTTTACTTAATCTTAAACTACACTTAAATGCTTAAGTACTGAAATGAACATCCACATAAACATGAAACATGAAATCAACACATAACACCAATATGGTTACGGGGAAACCCAAATAGGTAAAAACCCCAGTGGGAATTGACACCCACTAATATTCTGTACTAGTGTTTTATGATCCTTGTTAGAAGATCCTTAACCCTGTTAGGAGTTGCTTTACAATGTATTAAGTACAATAGACCTTGTCAAGGGTCAGACCTTGTTAGGAGTCTTTTACAATAAACCCTGTTAGGGGTGTGGACTCACTGTCCTAGAGCTCATTGCTCAAGTGGTGAAGGCTACAACCTTCTGATCTCAGATACACACTATATTTGTTGGATGAACTGTTACTATGACACTACTTGTGATGAAGGGTGATCCCCTTAATACCAAAAACACATAACATAAATAAAGAAACAACAACAATATGCAAGAACATAAAATTGGCTTCTTATTATCTCCACAAATGTGGAATTACAAACTTTTAGAATTACAATATGCAAAGCCACATGGGAATTCCCTTACAATATTATGTAGGACAAAGCCTCGAATTATTACCCAGATCTACCACCCAGAACTGCCTAGACAACACTACGTGCCTTCTTTATATATGCAATTTCCACCGCTCGAGAAGGTTCCATAAATTTAGCCCTTTAGGCTGACAAAACATAGAATTATTTATTTTTCACAATTATTACAATAGGGTCAGCTCAAAAGAAATACAAAATATGATTTTAGGTAACCCAACTTTTGGAGGCCATAAATTTTTAACCGTAACTCCGTTTTTCTATTGTAACCACTTTTTGGAAATGCCATGACAAGATCTACAGTGCCTGACATGCGCACGCGCAGTTAGCCAGGGGTCAATCACGATATGGAGCCTCTAAGGCCTTCAAAATTGACCTGAAAGATTTCGTACCCAAAAACCTCAATAACTTCACCAATACTAATGATGTGGCAATGAAATTCAATTGGAAGGCTGAAATGACTAGGATGAACCTCCAACTATGAAATCAAAACATTCTGAGATCATATGACCAACATACTAAAAATAGTAAGTTTCCATAAATAGCAGCTCTGCACAAGATAGTCCTTATTGAAAGAAAATAAAAATATTTTTGGGTGATGCAAGATTGTTCTTACACCCAGGATGCTCTTGCATTAGCTTGTCTGATCAGTTCCTTTGATGCACTAATGCTTTGACCTCTTGAAAAGCTTTAATACATCTTATAGACTCTTCGTTCACTTCTTCTCTACTTATCACAACTCTATTACAACTCTCACACCAATTACAATGGGTGCATCTCATATTTATATGCGCATACAAAATAAATAACTAGGTCGGCCCTTTAACCAATTACATACAACGCTTCCAATTGAAATGGCTCAAGCGTGTTTACAAACAAACATATTTACATGTCAGAAACCTAATTACAATAGGCACATGGCCTTTACATCATAAGAATATAACCGCAAATCAAAATGCCAACAATCGACTACTTTGTTCTTCTCTAGCACACACTAGCTATGTAACTTCAACTGTCTATAACTTTGTCATACTTGTATATCTGATCATGTGCTCATAGACTAAGCATGAATATAGTCTAACCAACTTTTCTTCCAGGGCGCATACCATAACTTGATCGTACACACGTGCACCGATGCTCTGAGCTTCAGGTACTTTGTACATTGTCCAGTCTTCAACACTTAACCGATTTCTAATCTTCTCATCAAGTGTGCTGACTCCAAAACACTATA